>JAXDDW010000122.1:1077500-1409402 GCA_034670385.1 Hoplostethus mediterraneus | reverse complement strand
TGAACTCATTGTTTCTGCCTATCAAGCAAAAATACTTGCTGATCAAGAAAAATACTTGCTGACATCGAGCTAACTTTGCCAGAATGGGGCGTAAATCGGTATTCTCCACCCAGTTTTTAGGATATATAAGATCATGCGCAGATACCTTTTGTTAGTCTGGTTCCGGAGCCGACTCGGGTTTTGTGTCTGTGAAGAATAAAACTCTATGCATCGAACTCTGAACTTCTCCAGTGATTTATTTTGAACCTGTTTGAGACTCTAGTAACTGTTGAATTTTCGGAATCGTGAAGAAGATTAAGTGTTGGTGGGGAGGTCCGGTCTTTTATCACTGGCCTGATACTTGGACCTCTTTCTCCTACATCAGTTCACCCATTCAGAATTTGGAAAAGCTCCGTGTGTGTTGGACTGTAGCACCAAGGTCAGGTCACACATGTGGCGTGCACTCGTCATTCTTTCGCAGAGGCAATATCGTAGTCTATGAAGGTCTCCTGAGACGTGATTATTGCTGGTTGAAAACTTAACCCAATACCCCGCCGAGATGACTTGAAATATAGTTATCTCTGGCAATTTTTGCTAGTCTCTCAGGAGACTTAACCGAATGTCTAAATGTCAATATGATGTCAAGGTTGTGTTGTTTGCCAACGTACTTGCCCGTGCGCAAGGGGGCATTGCTTTGCTAAAAATACAGAAAGCAAACAAGAACCCATGTACAGAATCTCGTTTACACCCCCGGTAACGACAAAGTCGTGCTGGTTACATTGTGATTACCCAGAGTGCTTTGCGTGCATATTCATTTGGGAATGTAACGAATCCTCTCCATTATTTTCCACTCTGTTTAATTTCTACTCTAACCTTGAGCTGTTGTTTGAACTATAGCATGCTGTTTGATCATGTTAATCTCATACAACATTGAAAGGGACTCCAAGGTTCACCCATTCAGAATTTGGAAAAGCTCCGTGTGTGTTGGACTGTAGCACCAAGGTCAGGTCACACATGTGGCGTGCACTCGTCATTCTTTCGCAGAGGCAATATCGTAGTCTATGAAGGTCTCCTGAGACGTGATTATTGCTGGTTGAAAACTTAACCCAATACCCCGCCGAGATGACTTGAAATATAGTTATCTCTGGCAATTTTTGCTAGTCTCTCAGGAGACTTAACCGAATGTCTAAATGTCAATATGATGTCAAGGTTGTGTTGTTTGCCAACGTACTTGCCCGTGCGCAAGGGGGCATTGCTTTGCTAAAAATACAGAAAGCAAACAAGAACCCATGTACAGAATCTCGTTTACACCCCCGGTAACGACAAAGTCGTGCTGGTTACATTGTGATTACCCAGAGTGCTTTGCGTGCATATTCATTTGGGAATGTAACGAATCCTCTCCATTATTTTCCACTCTGTTTAATTTCTACTCTAACCTTGAGCTGTTGTTTGAACTATAGCATGCTGTTTGATCATGTTAATCTCATACAACATTGAAAGGGACTCCAAGGTTCACCCATTCAGAATTTGGAAAAGCTCCGTGTGTGTTGGACTGTAGCACCAAGGTCAGGTCACACATGTGGCGTGCACTCGTCATTCTTTCGCAGAGGCAATATCGTAGTCTATGAAGGTCTCCTGAGACGTGATTATTGCTGGTTGAAAACTTAACCCAATACCCCGCCGAGATGACTTGAAATATAGTTATCTCTGGCAATTTTTGCTAGTCTCTCAGGAGACTTAACCGAATGTCTAAATGTCAATATGATGTCAAGGTTGTGTTGTTTGCCAACGTACTTGCCCGTGCGCAAGGGGGCATTGCTTTGCTAAAAATACAGAAAGCAAACAAGAACCCATGTACAGAATCTCGTTTACACCCCCGGTAACGACAAAGTCGTGCTGGTTACATTGTGATTACCCAGAGTGCTTTGCGTGCATATTCATTTGGGAATGTAACGAATCCTCTCCATTATTTTCCACTCTGTTTAATTTCTACTCTAACCTTGAGCTGTTGTTTGAACTATAGCATGCTGTTTGATCATGTTAATCTCATACAACATTGAAAGGGACTCCAAGGTTCACCCATTCAGAATTTGGAAAAGCTCCGTGTGTGTTGGACTGTAGCACCAAGGTCAGGTCACACATGTGGCGTGCACTCGTCATTCTTTCGCAGAGGCAATATCGTAGTCTATGAAGGTCTCCTGAGACGTGATTATTGCTGGTTGAAAACTTAACCCAATACCCCGCCGAGATGACTTGAAATATAGTTATCTCTGGCAATTTTTGCTAGTCTCTCAGGAGACTTAACCGAATGTCTAAATGTCAATATGATGTCAAGGTTGTGTTGTTTGCCAACGTACTTGCCCGTGCGCAAGGGGGCATTGCTTTGCTAAAAATACAGAAAGCAAACAAGAACCCATGTACAGAATCTCGTTTACACCCCCGGTAACGACAAAGTCGTGCTGGTTACATTGTGATTACCCAGAGTGCTTTGCGTGCATATTCATTTGGGAATGTAACGAATCCTCTCCATTATTTTCCACTCTGTTTAATTTCTACTCTAACCTTGAGCTGTTGTTTGAACTATAGCATGCTGTTTGATCATGTTAATCTCATACAACATTGAAAGGGACTCCAAGGTTCACCCATTCAGAATTTGGAAAAGCTCCGTGTGTGTTGGACTGTAGCACCAAGGTCAGGTCACACATGTGGCGTGCACTCGTCATTCTTTCGCAGAGGCAATATCGTAGTCTATGAAGGTCTCCTGAGACGTGATTATTGCTGGTTGAAAACTTAACCCAATACCCCGCCGAGATGACTTGAAATATAGTTATCTCTGGCAATTTTTGCTAGTCTCTCAGGAGACTTAACCGAATGTCTAAATGTCAATATGATGTCAAGGTTGTGTTGTTTGCCAACGTACTTGCCCGTGCGCAAGGGGGCATTGCTTTGCTAAAAATACAGAAAGCAAACAAGAACCCATGTACAGAATCTCGTTTACACCCCCGGTAACGACAAAGTCGTGCTGGTTACATTGTGATTACCCAGAGTGCTTTGCGTGCATATTCATTTGGGAATGTAACGAATCCTCTCCATTATTTTCCACTCTGTTTAATTTCTACTCTAACCTTGAGCTGTTGTTTGAACTATAGCATGCTGTTTGATCATGTTAATCTCATACAACATTGAAAGGGACTCCAAGGTTCACCCATTCAGAATTTGGAAAAGCTCCGTGTGTGTTGGACTGTAGCACCAAGGTCAGGTCACACATGTGGCGTGCACTCGTCATTCTTTCGCAGAGGCAATATCGTAGTCTATGAAGGTCTCCTGAGACGTGATTATTGCTGGTTGAAAACTTAACCCAATACCCCGCCGAGATGACTTGAAATATAGTTATCTCTGGCAATTTTTGCTAGTCTCTCAGGAGACTTAACCGAATGTCTAAATGTCAATATGATGTCAAGGTTGTGTTGTTTGCCAACGTACTTGCCCGTGCGCAAGGGGGCATTGCTTTGCTAAAAATACAGAAAGCAAACAAGAACCCATGTACAGAATCTCGTTTACACCCCCGGTAACGACAAAGTCGTGCTGGTTACATTGTGATTACCCAGAGTGCTTTGCGTGCATATTCATTTGGGAATGTAACGAATCCTCTCCATTATTTTCCACTCTGTTTAATTTCTACTCTAACCTTGAGCTGTTGTTTGAACTATAGCATGCTGTTTGATCATGTTAATCTCATACAACATTGAAAGGGACTCCAAGGTTCACCCATTCAGAATTTGGAAAAGCTCCGTGTGTGTTGGACTGTAGCACCAAGGTCAGGTCACACATGTGGCGTGCACTCGTCATTCTTTCGCAGAGGCAATATCGTAGTCTATGAAGGTCTCCTGAGACGTGATTATTGCTGGTTGAAAACTTAACCCAATACCCCGCCGAGATGACTTGAAATATAGTTATCTCTGGCAATTTTTGCTAGTCTCTCAGGAGACTTAACCGAATGTCTAAATGTCAATATGATGTCAAGGTTGTGTTGTTTGCCAACGTACTTGCCCGTGCGCAAGGGGGCATTGCTTTGCTAAAAATACAGAAAGCAAACAAGAACCCATGTACAGAATCTCGTTTACACCCCCGGTAACGACAAAGTCGTGCTGGTTACATTGTGATTACCCAGAGTGCTTTGCGTGCATATTCATTTGGGAATGTAACGAATCCTCTCCATTATTTTCCACTCTGTTTAATTTCTACTCTAACCTTGAGCTGTTGTTTGAACTATAGCATGCTGTTTGATCATGTTAATCTCATACAACATTGAAAGGGACTCCAAGGTTCACCCATTCAGAATTTGGAAAAGCTCCGTGTGTGTTGGACTGTAGCACCAAGGTCAGGTCACACATGTGGCGTGCACTCGTCATTCTTTCGCAGAGGCAATATCGTAGTCTATGAAGGTCTCCTGAGACGTGATTATTGCTGGTTGAAAACTTAACCCAATACCCCGCCGAGATGACTTGAAATATAGTTATCTCTGGCAATTTTTGCTAGTCTCTCAGGAGACTTAACCGAATGTCTAAATGTCAATATGATGTCAAGGTTGTGTTGTTTGCCAACGTACTTGCCCGTGCGCAAGGGGGCATTGCTTTGCTAAAAATACAGAAAGCAAACAAGAACCCATGTACAGAATCTCGTTTACACCCCCGGTAACGACAAAGTCGTGCTGGTTACATTGTGATTACCCAGAGTGCTTTGCGTGCATATTCATTTGGGAATGTAACGAATCCTCTCCATTATTTTCCACTCTGTTTAATTTCTACTCTAACCTTGAGCTGTTGTTTGAACTATAGCATGCTGTTTGATCATGTTAATCTCATACAACATTGAAAGGGACTCCAAGGTTCACCCATTCAGAATTTGGAAAAGCTCCGTGTGTGTTGGACTGTAGCACCAAGGTCAGGTCACACATGTGGCGTGCACTCGTCATTCTTTCGCAGAGGCAATATCGTAGTCTATGAAGGTCTCCTGAGACGTGATTATTGCTGGTTGAAAACTTAACCCAATACCCCGCCGAGATGACTTGAAATATAGTTATCTCTGGCAATTTTTGCTAGTCTCTCAGGAGACTTAACCGAATGTCTAAATGTCAATATGATGTCAAGGTTGTGTTGTTTGCCAACGTACTTGCCCGTGCGCAAGGGGGCATTGCTTTGCTAAAAATACAGAAAGCAAACAAGAACCCATGTACAGAATCTCGTTTACACCCCCGGTAACGACAAAGTCGTGCTGGTTACATTGTGATTACCCAGAGTGCTTTGCGTGCATATTCATTTGGGAATGTAACGAATCCTCTCCATTATTTTCCACTCTGTTTAATTTCTACTCTAACCTTGAGCTGTTGTTTGAACTATAGCATGCTGTTTGATCATGTTAATCTCATACAACATTGAAAGGGACTCCAAGGTTCACCCATTCAGAATTTGGAAAAGCTCCGTGTGTGTTGGACTGTAGCACCAAGGTCAGGTCACACATGTGGCGTGCACTCGTCATTCTTTCGCAGAGGCAATATCGTAGTCTATGAAGGTCTCCTGAGACGTGATTATTGCTGGTTGAAAACTTAACCCAATACCCCGCCGAGATGACTTGAAATATTTCTCTGGAATTTTTGCTAGTCTCTAACCCAATTAGCCGAATGTCTAAATTTTATTTGTCAAGGTTTGTTGTTTGCCAACGTACTTGCCCGTGCGAAGGGGCATTGCTTTGCTAAAATTTAGAAAGCAAACAAACCCATGTACGAAGGGATTGTTTCAAAAAACGACAAACTACAGGCCCTTCCCAGACTTCGTTTACCCCGGGAAAACAAACCCTCTTTCCATTTATTTCCCTCTTGGTGCAATTTCATTTAAAACCAAACCTTTTATTATTGCATTGTTTATATTTTAACTCAAAACCTTGAGGCTGGTTTAACCCTTTAAATTTGGGAAAATGTTTGGTTATTCACCAACAGAAAATGGGTTTGCAACCTCTTTCTTTTAAAAAGGGGCATCGTGTAGTTTGAATTTTCCCAGCGGTAATTGGGTTAAAATTTAAAAATTCCCCCAGGAATATTGATTATAAGTTTCCTGGCTTTTATTTGTTTGGAAACTTAACCCAAAAAGCCAAATGATTAAAATGTTTTTTTCCAATTTTGCTGCCTCAAGGGGACTTAAATCCGAAAGCAAACAATATGAATTCGGTTTTTCCCGGAACTAGCGTGGGGAATGGGGAAAGGTGCTTTGCTAAAATTTAAAATTGGAACAAGAAACCCTTTTTTCATCTGTTTAACCCCGGTACCAATTGCGGGTTTTTGATTAAAAGGTGTTTGGGTCATTTAATTTAATGTAAGAACCTTCCAATTTCCACCCTTTAATTTAAAACCTGGGTGTGTTGGAACTTAGCAGCTGTTGGTCAGGTAACTTACAACTTTAAAACCCCAAGCACTTTAAGTTTGAAAGTCTCCTGGGTGTTTTTGGTTGAAAACAAAAATCCACGGGGTGACTTGAAATTTTTATCTTGGCAATTTTGAAAGGTCTTAAGGTTCCTAAAGACGATATGCGGTTGTTTCCAAACCCCCCGGAGCGGGAAAATTTTTTTAATTTTTGAGCCCAGGAACAACCAATGTTAAACAAAGAAAGGTTTTGTTTTGAAGATTCCCTTTCCCAGGGGGCATTTTTTTTTGGGGAAAATACGAACCAAAAAAAACCCATGAAAATTCTTTAACCCCTTTTTAAAAAAGCCTTTTTTAAATTGTTTTTCCCAATTTTTTTTGGGAAAATTCTTTGGGAATTTAAAACCCCCTTTTTTGAAACCCCCAAACCAGTGTTTTTAACTTGGCGCTGTTTGTTGAACTCCCAAAATTAAGGGGACCCGGTAATCGGGGGGAAAACCCCCGGGTTGTTTTTTAAATCAGGAAAATTTGTGGCTATTCCATTTTTTGGGAACAATAAGTAGTTTGAGGTTCCAGACTGTTTTGGGGGGGAAAAATTTTTTTAAAAAACCCGGAGAAACAAAAATTTTTCGGAATTTTTTCCCCCTAGGAACAACCGTTTAATGTATATAGAGGTTGGGTGTTTTTGAATTATTCCCTCCAAGGGGTTGTTTTTTTAAAATTTTAAAAACCAACGCCCCTGTAAAAATCTTTTAAAACCCCGTAACAAAATCTGCGACATTGGTTTTACCCAAGGTTTCCAATTCATTTGGAAAAGCCCTTTTTTTTACTTGAAACCCTTCAACCCTTGGCTGTGTTTAATTGCAGGCTGTTTTATCAGAAATTAAAAAATTTTGAAAACCCAATTCCCCAATTTTTTGGGAAAAGTCGGGGTTTTTGAGCCCGGGGAAAAAACAATGTGGGGCATTTTTTCTGGGGGTTTATCGAAGTTTTGGGTTTGGAGGATTGCTTTTAAAAAATTAAAAAAAACCCCCGAAATTAAAATTTTTACCGCTTTTTTTTGCTGTTTCCAAGTTAAACCGAATGTTTGTAAATATATTAATTTTGGTCTTTCCAATATTCCCCGGGGAACATTTTTTTTGAAAATAAAAAAAAAAAAACCCCCATGTAAAAATCTTTTTAACCCAACCCCAACAAAAGTCTCGGTTAAATTTTTTCCCCGATTTTCGTCTTTTTTGGGGAAATGAAACCCAATCCCCATTTTTTCCACCGTTTTTTTTTTCCCAACCCCTGAGCTTTGTTTAAAATTTTTTTGGGGTTTTTTTTTTTCCAACCTTTAAAAGGAAAAGGGTTTCCCCCAATTTAAAAAAAGCTCCGGGTTTCTGTGAAAATTCATTACAAGGGGGGGTTTTTTTTTTCCCCCGGGGAAATACTTTCTAAATTCCCGAACAACTGTTAAAACTTCCCCAAACCCCCGGAGACAAATTGTTACCTTGGTTTTTTGATCTTCGGAAACTTGAATGTCAAATTTCAAAAATTTTTGTTTTTTTCCAATTTTCCCGGGCGGGGTTGCTTGTTTTAAAAAAAAAAAAAACAAAAAACCCCCTTAAAAAAATTTTTAACCCCCGGGGAAAAAACCCCTCTTTACTGTTTACCAGGTCCGGTCAACTTTGGGGACAACGTTTTCCAACCCACTTTTTAAAAATTTTCTCTCCCCTTTTGTTTTTTTAAAATAAAACTTTTTGATATGTTTCTCTAAAAATTGGGGGCCCCAAAGGTTACCCATTGTTTAAAAAGCCCCTTGTGTTGTGTGCCAAGGTCGGCCCTGGGGGGGCCCTTCCTTTTTTTTCGAAGGGGCAAAAACTGTCATGGTTCCCCCGAAAAATTGGGGTTTAAAAAATTTTAACCCAATCCCCCCAAATTTATTAAAAAATTAGATCTCTCCTTTTTTTCTTCTTAAATTAACCAAATTTTTTGAATATTAAGGTTTGTTGAACTCTTCCCTGGCAAGGGGGCAGTTTAAAAAATTTCAGAAAAAAAAAGCCCTTTTAAAACTTTTTCCCCCTAAAACAAAGTCGGCGGTTTCATTGGTTAAAATTTTTGCAGAAATATCTTTTGGGAAGTCTCCTTATTATTTTCCCATTGAAAATTTCCTAACCTAGGGGTTTTTAACTATACGGCTTTTTTGCTGTTTCTCAAACTAAAGGGAATTTAAAAATTTCAAATTTGAAAAGGTTTTTTGGGACGAAACCCGGAGGAAATTGGGGGTTAAACGCCCCAAAACAATTCGATCTTAACCCCGGAAGGGATTTTTGCGGGTTAAAAAAACCCAATCCCCCCGCCAATACTTGAAATTAGTTTCTCGGAATTTTTTTGTATTCTGGGGGCAAAACCAAAATGTTTAAATGCAAATGTTTTAAGGTTTGTTTTTCCTACAACTTGGGGCCAAAGGGGGCATTGTTTGAAAAATGGGGGAAAAACAAGCCCCCAGGAACCTTTTTACACCCCCGGGAAAAAAATTTTTTTTTTTTTTTTTTTTTTTTTTTTTTTTTTTTTTTTTTTTTTTTTTTTTTTTTTTTTTTTTTTTTTTTTTTTTTTTTTTTTTTTTTTTTTTTTTTTTTTTTTTTTTTTTTTTTTTTTTTTTTTTTTTTTTTTTTTTTTTTTTTTTTTTTTTTTTTTTTTTTTTTTTTTTTTTTTTTTTTTTTTTTTTTTTTTTTTTTTTTTTTTTTTTTTTTTTTTTTTTTTTTTTTTTTTTTTTTTTTTTTTTTTTTTTTTTTTTTTTTTTTTTTTTTTTTTTTTTTTTTTTTTTTTTTTTTTTTTTTTTTTTTTTTTTTTTTTTTTTTTTTTTTTTTTTTTTTTTTTTTTTTTTTTTTTTTTTTTTTTTTTTTTTTTTTTTAAAAAAAAAAAAAAAAAAAAAAAAAAAAAAAAAAAAAAAAAAAAAAAAAAAAAAAAAAAAAAAAAAAAAAAAAAAAAAAAAAAAAAAAAAAAAAAAAAAAAAAAAAAAAAAAAAAAAAAAAAAAAAAAAAAAAAAAAAAAAAAAAAAAAAAAAAAAAAAAAAAAAAAAAAAAAAAAAAAAAAAAAAAAAAAAAAAAAAAAAAAAAAAAAAAAAAAAAAAAAAAAAAAAAAAAAAAAAAAAAAAAAAAAAAAAAAAAAAAAAAAAAAAAAAAAAAAAAAAAAAAAAAAAAAAAAAAAAAAAAAAAAAAAAAAAAAAAAAAAAAAAAAAAAAAAAAAAAAAAAAAAAAAAAAAAAAAAAAAAAAAAAAAAAAAAAAAAATAATAAATTTTGTATTTTTGCCCCCCCAAAAAGGGGTTGGGTTAAAAATTTTTAAAAAAAAAGGGGGGAAAATCTTGAATTTCCCAAACCCCAAACCCACCCAAATTTTTTCCCCCAAAAAAGGGGGGTTTTTTGGAAATTACCAGGTTTTTTAAAATTTTTTTAAAGTTTTTTCCCCCAATTTTTTTTTCCCCTTTAAATTTTTTTTAAAATGGGGGGATAATTTATTCAAAAATTTGGGGGCTCCTTTTGGCACAAAATTTGGAACTTGGTGTTTTCACCAAAGAAAAATTTTGTATTAATTTCCGGAAATTTGTATTTTAAAAACCCTAACCCCAATAGGGTAAATTAAATTTTGGGAATTTACTTTTTTCCCCCAAAATTTTTCCGGAATAAAAGAAATAAAAATTTGTAAGTTTTTTTTCCAACCCCCGGGGCGGGGATTTTTAAAAAAAACGGGCCAAAAAAACCCTTAAACTTTTTAAACCCCCCTCCAAAATTCTTTCTTTACCCCCCCCTTTTTGGGCTTTTTTGAATTCATTTTTTTTTTCCCCTTTTAATTCCCAAAATTTTTAAATTTTCCTTTACTTTTTTTAAAACCCCGGGGAAAAACCCACCAAGGGGGGGACCCCGGAAAGGGGAAAAACCCGGGGGAAAGGCGGGAAAATTTGGTGACCTACTTTCCGGGAATAAAAATATGAATCTCCAAATGTTTATTTTTAAAAATTTTCCCAACCCCCCGCCAATGTTAAAATTGTTTTTCTTTTTTCTTTCCAAAAAAAAATTTAAAAATTAAAAAAAAAATTTTTTTTCCCCCTTCCCTTCGCAAAGGGGCTTTTTTTAAAAAAAACGGGGCCCCCCATTAAAACCTTTTCCCCAAAACCTTTTAATTTTTATTTTGGGGCCCTTTTTTAAAAAACAATTTTTTTTTTTAAATTTTAAATTTTTTTAACCCTTTTTTTTAAAATTGGAGGCTGTTTCAAAACTGGGCCCCAATTCACCCAAAGGGGAAACCCTTTTTTCGAAAAATCTTTTATGGGGGGGACCCCCCAAAAGGGGTTTAATTAAAAAACGGGAACTTAAAAATTCCCCGCAATTTTTTTAAAAAATTTAAAAAAACCCATTCAAACTTAAAATTTGTTTTTGGCATTTTTTGCATATTCATTTGGGAATGTAACGAATCCTCTCCATTATTTTCCACTCTGTTTAATTTCTACTCTAACCTTGAGCTGTTGTTTGAACTATAGCATGCTGTTTGATCATGTTAATCTCACACAACATTGAATGAAAGGGACCTCCAAGAACTCAGGTTTTCACCCATTCAGAATTTGGAACAGAAAAAAAAAAATAAAAAAAAAAGCTCCGTTCCGTTGGCGTTTTGTGTGTTGGGGTGTGTTGGACTGTTTGCACCATGGTCTCAGGTCATCACCACATGTGGCGTGCACTCGTCATTCTTTCGCAGAGGCAATATCGTAGTCTATGAAGGTCTCCTGAGACGTGATTATTGCTGGTTGAAAACTTAACCCAATACCCCGCCGAGATGACTTGAAATATAGTTATCTCTGGCAATTTTTGCTAGTCTCTCAGGAGACTTAACCGAATGTCTAAATGTCAATATGATGTCAAGGTTGTGTTGTTTGCCAACGTACTTGCCCGTGCGCAAGGGGGCATTGCTTTGCTAAAAATACAGAAAGCAAACAAGAACCCATGTACAGAATCTCGTTTACACCCCCGGTAACGACAAAGTCGTGCTGGTTACATTGTGATTACCCAGAGTGCTTTGCGTGCATATTCATTTGGGAATGTAACGAATCCTCTCCATTATTTTCCACTCTGTTTAATTTCTACTCTAACCTTGAGCTGTTGTTTGAACTATAGCATGCTGTTTGATCATGTTAATCTCATACAACATTGAAAGGGACTCCAAGGTTCACCCATTCAGAATTTGGAAAAGCTCCGTGTGTGTTGGACTGTAGCACCAAGGTCAGGTCACACATGTGGCGTGCACTCGTCATTCTTTCGCAGAGGCAATATCGTAGTCTATGAAGGTCTCCTGAGACGTGATTATTGCTGGTTGAAAACTTAACCCAATACCCCGCCGAGATGACTTGAAATATAGTTATCTCTGGCAATTTTTGCTAGTCTCTCAGGAGACTTAACCGAATGTCTAAATGTCAATATGATGTCAAGGTTGTGTTGTTTGCCAACGTACTTGCCCGTGCGCAAGGGGGCATTGCTTTGCTAAAAATACAGAAAGCAAACAAGAACCCATGTACAGAATCTCGTTTACACCCCCGGTAACGACAAAGTCGTGCTGGTTACATTGTGATTACCCAGAGTGCTTTGCGTGCATATTCATTTGGGAATGTAACGAATCCTCTCCATTATTTTCCACTCTGTTTAATTTCTACTCTAACCTTGAGCTGTTGTTTGAACTATAGCATGCTGTTTGATCATGTTAATCTCACACAACATTGAAAGGGACTCCAAGGTTCACCCATTCAGAATTTGGAAAAGCTCCGTGTGTGTTGGACTGTAGCACCATGGTCAGGTCACACATGTGGCGTGCACTCGTCATTCTTTCGCAGAGGCAATATCGTAGTCTATGAAGGTCTCCTGAGACGTGATTATTGCTGGTTGAAAACTTAACCCAATACCCCGCCGAGATGACTTGAAATATAGTTATCTCTGGCAATTTTTGCTAGTCTCTCAGGAGACTTAACCGAATGTCTAAATGTCAATATGATGTCAAGGTTGTGTTGTTTGCCAACGTACTTGCCCGTGCGCAAGGGGGCATTGCTTTGCTAAAAATACAGAAAGCAAACAAGAACCCATGTACAGAATCTCGTTTACACCCCCGGTAACGACAAAGTCGTGCTGGTTACATTGTGATTACCCAGAGTGCTTTGCGTGCATATTCATTTGGGAATGTAACGAATCCTCTCCATTATTTTCCACTCTGTTTAATTTCTACTCTAACCTTGAGCTGTTGTTTGAACTATAGCATGCTGTTTGATCATGTTAATCTCACACAACATTGAAAGGGACTCCAAGGTTCACCCATTCAGAATTTGGAAAAGCTCCGTGTGTGTTGGACTGTAGCACCAAGGTCAGGTCACACATGTGGCGTGCACTCGTCATTCTTTCGCAGAGGCAATATCGTAGTCTATGAAGGTCTCCTGAGACGTGATTATTGCTGGTTGAAAACTTAACCCAATACCCCGCCGAGATGACTTGAAATATAGTTATCTCTGGCAATTTTTGCTAGTCTCTCAGGAGACTTAACCGAATGTCTAAATGTCAATATGATGTCAAGGTTGTGTTGTTTGCCAACGTACTTGCCCGTGCGCAAGGGGGCATTGCTTTGCTAAAAATACAGAAAGCAAACAAGAACCCATGTACAGAATCTCGTTTACACCCCCGGTAACGACAAAGTCGTGCTGGTTACATTGTGATTACCCAGAGTGCTTTGCGTGCATATTCATTTGGGAATGTAACGAATCCTCTCCATTATTTTCCACTCTGTTTAATTTCTACTCTAACCTTGAGCTGTTGTTTGAACTATAGCATGCTGTTTGATCATGTTAATCTCATACAACATTGAAAGGGACTCCAAGGTTCACCCATTCAGAATTTGGAAAAGCTCCGTGTGTGTTGGACTGTAGCACCAAGGTCAGGTCACACATGTGGCGTGCACTCGTCATTCTTTCGCAGAGGCAATATCGTAGTCTATGAAGGTCTCCTGAGACGTGATTATTGCTGGTTGAAAACTTAACCCAATACCCCGCCGAGATGACTTGAAATATAGTTATCTCTGGCAATTTTTGCTAGTCTCTCAGGAGACTTAACCGAATGTCTAAATGTCAATATGATGTCAAGGTTGTGTTGTTTGCCAACGTACTTGCCCGTGCGCAAGGGGGCATTGCTTTGCTAAAAATACAGAAAGCAAACAAGAACCCATGTACAGAATCTCGTTTACACCCCCGGTAACGACAAAGTCGTGCTGGTTACATTGTGATTACCCAGAGTGCTTTGCGTGCATATTCATTTGGGAATGTAACGAATCCTCTCCATTATTTTCCACTCTGTTTAATTTCTACTCTAACCTTGAGCTGTTGTTTGAACTATAGCATGCTGTTTGATCATGTTAATCTCATACAACATTGAAAGGGACTCCAAGGTTCACCCATTCAGAATTTGGAAAAGCTCCGTGTGTGTTGGACTGTAGCACCAAGGTCAGGTCACACATGTGGCGTGCACTCGTCATTCTTTCGCAGAGGCAATATCGTAGTCTATGAAGGTCTCCTGAGATGTGATTATTGCTGATCATTGCTTCTCGGCCTTTTGGCTAAGACAGCGATTCCACCTACTGGTCGGTTAAAGCATTACCTGTTTGTGGTAGTGTTTTGACTGTGCCTCAAGGAGGACGTTGCCCTTTTCTTTTGTTGGAAAAAACAATCAGCTTTAGTGATTGTAAAACTCTCAAAAGAAACTAATTGACCTAGAGCAGCGCTATTAAATTACAAATTCAATTGGGCCAGATTTTAAAACCAGGAAATGTAGATTGGCCAGGCATTTTCAGCAGCCTATTTAAAACCTTTTTTAGCTTTTGGTAATGACACATTTTAAACAAATGCAAATTAATGTAGTTAAAAATAACAATGTTAATTGTTTCACTTTTGAAATAAAAAATATTTTTGTTCACATATCTGACCCAGGAACATCACAAAGTGCAAAAAACAGAATAAAAGAGCCATCAATGCTATCAATGCACAGAACCATAACAAGTGACAATAACAGTAATCAATAACACACACACACACACACACAGAGGCATAACACAACGCCTCCTACTGCACACTGAGGGAACTTAACAAATGCGTTCGTTTTAAATCACCTGGGGCCTCATTTATAAAACTTTGCGTAGAACATTGCGTAGAACATTGCGTCCGCCCAAACCTCAGAATCCACTAACGCAAGAAAAAATTCAGATTTATAAAACCATGCGGTACACACCTGTACGCAGTTTTCTCTTTATAAATACCCACCTGCGGTGAATAGTGCGGCCGTGTACTCCTCCCAGTGTCCGCCCACTACTCCTCATAGTGTCGTCCCACAATCAACCATAAATGGGCAATGCTAAATAGGTCATGAATATGCCGACGTTGTTAAGGAGCCTTTGTTGACTATCAATGAGGGAAAGACTGAGAGACGCCAGCTGCAAGAAAGCCGAAATTTGCGGAGTGCGAGATCGAGGCGCTCATCAGTGAGGTTGAGCACCGTAAAGGTGTACTGTTTGAGGGCTCAGTAGAGGATCTGTGCCACATTGTGGAGAACCGCACAAGCTCTAATAATCCGGCACACCTTAATAATAATAGAAATAAACTTTTGTTATATAGCACTTTTCAAAACAAAGTTACAAAGTGCTTTAGAAGACAAAATAAAAAATGGGAGACAAACTGATGATGAACAAAATGATAAAAACAATTTAAAAACAGTTTAAAAGTTACACAACATTGAGCATTAGGAGCTACATATGAAAGAGTAAAATATTAGTTGTATTTTTGCCCCCTCTGTTTAGGCTTTATGTATGTATAGACAAATATTTCCATTGGTGTATGTTGGGGCATCCATAGTAGCCCACTGAAACGGAGCGGAGGAGATCGATAGACAGACAGACACGTCGCTTAGTTCGGTTTCTCAGCCTGCTTGCTTTTCATGGTGGTAAATACAATTTACAGCCCTAATTCCATTTCCCCCGTTGGGGAGGGAGAGAGAGAGAGAGAGAGAGAGACAGAGAGAGAGAGAGAGAGAGAGAGAGAGAGAGAGAGAGAGAGAGAGAGAGAGAGAGAGAGAGGCAAGCCGCAAACTGCTGTTTCTACTCCTGCTGATTTTGACAGAATCGGTATCGTTCATAAATTCTCTGCAGTGCTCCGTTCTTATGTGAGTCTCTGATTAATAAATGTATTCTTTGATTTTGAACAGTAGCATTATGTTGTTGTTATTTAGCCTTTCTGAGGCTATTGCATGGTTAGATCAATAAGTTTTATTTCACTTCATCCTGGCGCCACCCGGTAAAATAATGAATAAAATAAGAGTTAAGAGAATGCCTTTTATAAAAATAGGTTTTAAGGCCCAATCCCAATCCTTATTTGTACCCCTATGGCTTCGGCTTGGCCCTACCCCTTGGCCCTCGGTAGCGAGGGCTAAGGGGAAGGGGTAGAAATTATCTCCCTAAGTATTGGGACAGCACTTCGACGCTGATACGTCATCGATAAGCAGACGGGACAAGTTTGTTATCGGAGATTACTATGGCAATAATGGTATTATCACAGTGACATTTGCCGTTCATCTGATGGAGATAGAAAAGCATGGACACTCGCGATTCGTTCACAATTTATACTTTTCACGCTACTAATTGATCAAACAAGTCATCAAATAAAAAAGACCACTGCTTCATTACCAGACCACTTCTTGACAGAATAGCGTTAGCGGTGCTCTGTAGTCTAGCAAGCCGTGCTCCTAACGTTACCCTGCCAGTCTGCACTGATATTAGAGGAGCCGTAACAAGTGCAGCCACTTCGCTGCTGGACTTTATTATATTTCGGGCGTCATATGCCAGCAAAGGGGGAAATGCGACATGGAAATATGTCAAAATGCAGAACTGTCATGCACAAATCAGCCTAAAACAATGTTGTAATGTAACTAACTAGCGAAGTAGAGACATCGGCATATTAGCGATTTTTTGTTATGCTTGTTATAAAGAAACGGTCTATAATACATTGAAACGACATTAAACTAAGATAATACCACGGTTAGAATATTTTTTAAATCTTTATTAACGGAGAAAATACTACATTTGTGATCACTTTGGATGGTAGTGTAGCTGTCCCCATGATCTTCCAGTTGATTTGCAGGTCATTCTGGGAGATTTCTCCTAGCCCTTGGTTTGAAGTGTGCCTCTGAAAAATCTCCGTTTCGAGGGCCATGTAGCCCTCGCCCTTGGCCCTACCCCTCGATCACAAGAGTATTGGGACACCCCTACCCCTTCACGTGAACGCGCAAAATGGAGGGGAAGGGCTAAGGGGTAGGGCCAAGGGGAGAATTGGGATTCGCCCTAAGACCTTGCATCCCAGAGAGGAGGGCTTCACCTGGTTTAGTAGTGATGGCACCAAAGCCTCTCGCATTGACTTGCACGGAATTGCCCGCCAACCGATGCTAGATTAACCCCTGTCTTCTTTTCCGACCACGCTATGCTCTCCTGCACCCTTTCACTCTCTTCGGGTGTGACAGTAGGAAGTGGTCTGTGGAAACTGAACTGCTCCCTGTTAGAGGATAGGGAGTTAGTTAGCCAGTTCAGGGAGCAGTACAGTCAATGGCAGACCCTTCAAGACCTATACGATTCACGTGCGCACTGGTGGGAGATGGTGAAGGGAAGGACTTTTTTTAGAAAGGAAGGTAGGAAGAAAAAAGATAGGGAAAACAGATGCATGTTGGGACTGCAGAAACGCCTACAGCATTATTTTAAACTAATTCAACAGGGTTTTGATTTTAACGAGGACGTGAAAGCAGTAAAAAGGGAGATGTCGGTTTTAGCAGAAATTAAAGGTAAGGGTGTTATTTTATGTAGCAAAGAACGAGAGATCGAAGAAGGAGAATAGTGTTCCAGGTACTTTAAAAAAAAAAATGTAAGCAAAAGGGGCGGTATTTTAGAATTAAAAAAAGGAAATGGATACACAACAAACACAAATGAGTGAGACGGCACCACGAGTGGAGAGTATACTGGTGTTCTCATCTCTAATTTGCGTGATTTTCTGAGTAAAAAAGGACATGAAATCATTAGCAGAAAACAAACAGCTATCAGAGAGGGAGCGATTCTGTGTTAGCTTAGCAACAGTGTCAAATAGAAACTTTGAGTTGTTTGCACTGATTAATCTAGAGGAGTGTGCAGTTTTGGCTGACGAGAGTGGGCGTTTATAATGTAGCAGGCTATCATTCCAGGCAAGCCGGAATACTTTGAGTTTGGTAAATTGCCATTTACACTCTAATTTCTAGACTTGTTTAAGTGCACGAGTGTCGTTAGTAAACCATGGTGCAAATTTCCTAGCGTGGTGTTTTCTTGTGACTGACGGAGCGATTGAATCGAGTGTGCTAGTAAGGCTGGAGTTTAGTTGGTTGGTGAAATTGTCGAGTGAGTGAAAATTGGGCAGTTTAACAAGGACGTGGAAGCATTAATACGACGGCTGATATATGTATCATCACACTTTTTGTGTGGGCAGATCAATTCGATCTCAAATTTGATGAGATAGTGATCAGATAAGGTGGGCACATAAGAGAAGACCACTAAAGCAGATAAAGGAATGCCACCTTCCAAAACCAGGTCAAGGGTGTTGCCGCAATGGTGGGTTGATTCATTAAGAAATTGAGTGAGGCCACAAGTATCAATAAGATCTAGGATGACTTTACTGAGAGGATCAGTGGAACTATTCAGGTGAATGTTAAAATCACCGATAATAAGAATATTATCAGCACAGGGTCACTTAGTCCGAAATGAAATTGAGCGAAATAGGGCCGGTGGGCGGTAAAGTACTGCTAAATAAAATGACAGGGGATTCATAGCTGTAGGGCACAAAATAAGGACTTTGAAAGATGTAAATTTGTTGTTAGTGTTGAGATTAAGATTAAGGATAGGGTTAAATATCAAGGCAACACCCCCACCTTTTTTAATCTCCCAGGCAACTTGAACACTAACATAGTTTGGAGAGGCTTCAATTAGAGGATCATTGATCAGCAGCATTTTTGTTGATAATGATGTTATATTGATGAAGCCCACAATGAGGCGTTCAGTACTGCCAGAATATTCGTCAATGTTTCGATGTTTCGATGTTTCAATGGCAGTATGCATGGGTGTAATTTTAATTAAATTGCTGTAATTTATTTTGGGTCGGCAGGAAATTTGACAGGGGGCGCGGCAGGGACAAAGATACAGTCTTAATTGCAAGGACTGTACTGTAATTTTCAGATCGAGAGATGCTGCTGCCAGAGAATGAAATAAATGTAGACTGGTATAACTCGACAGTAGATATGGGGGGGAAAATGGTGAAGGGGGGCACACAGTCTCAGTCTAATTTACTGTAAACTCTAACCTGGCAGACTCTACACCCCTTGTACCTGCCTGGCAGGTTCTCTAGTTGCCTGCAACCCAGCGAGCTCTGGGGACATGTGTCACGTCTCTCTTAGACATCTGTCTATGTTTCTAGATAATAAAGCAGTGCCTAACCCATTAGGGTGGCGGCCGTCAGCTTTCGGCAAGCTGGGTTTGTCCCAAGACGAATCCCTTTTCTTTACAAAACCTAGCCAGCGGTAAGGAGCCAGAGACAATTAATCGACGCCGACACATCAGCGAGGTCACAAGTCCTGGCTATGTTGTACTTGGTGACCTCCGATTGTCTCATTCTAATGTCGTTGGCACTGACATGTAGTATGATATTGCTGTACTGAGTGCGTGGACTGTGTGCTTCTTTCTTACCCTTATGTCTACCACCACAACTGGCGGCTGGCACTGGCGAGCTCTCTGACGCCCGGAGACCAGGACAAACTCATCACCCACTGCTGATGGGGCTACACTATCTCAGGTAAAGCTGGGGTTAGCCCCGGTGCTAACGATCGGGTTACTGCTGACGATTGGGCTACTGCTAATGGTCATGAGCCAGCTAGCAGGCCACATATCTAGACTGTCTGGGGTGCCCGTCTCGTCTAAGGTAAGCGGCCTATCCGCTTCTAACTGACGGACACGTCTCTCTAATAGAGACAACTTCTCTAATATAAGCACACAAGTGGAACGAGAAGCCATGCTTATCCTTGCTGGTATCGTTGGGAGACCAGATCGGATTGTACGGGGAAGCCGACGGCTGAGATTAGAAATAGGCTGGTGAAAATTGACAGGCTCGGATAAAAGAAAATGTAGGAGTCAGGGCAAGAGGAAGGAACAAGCGAGTGTGTAGTGGTCTAGTGGAAATCGGTTTTCAGGTATCTATTTAAACAACAATGTCTCAATCTTAGTCTGGTTAATTTAACAGTGTCCTTCCTGACACGTGCCTCCCTCTTTTCTCTTTATTCCACTCCTCTTTTCAATGGTGATATAGCATTTAACTCAAATAGTAAACTGATTGCCACCAAAGTTTGGACTTTGCAGTTTTATCTACTAGTTCATTACCCTTGACACCAATATTATTTGGGACCCAGCTCTATTCAATATAAGCACAGGTAGATCTCTTTAATTAAATCTGGATGAGCTTTCGTTTTTCATCCCTTCAAAGCCAACAAGGCAGCAGCTGAATCAGAACACAACACAGCACAGCACTTTTAATTCCAGAAATGCAATGGAACGACCCATTAACCCAAAATGACAAATAGGAAACTCAGTTTGAAAATAGAGAAAATTCAAGTTCTTCCAAAGAAAATGCAGTAAAAAAAAATTCTACACATAATAATAATAATAATAATAATAATAATTTAAGAGCACCTTGCAAGATACCCAAGGCACTTAACAATGAGGAGAGAGAGAGAAAGAGAAAAACTAGACTAAATGAGAAAAAGAACAACTAAGCTAAACTACTTGGATTATCATGTTTGTATTGTTGTTATTGTCATCAACTACATGTGCACACAAACACAGGCAGGTTTACATGTGTATGCATGCACACACCTAAAAGTAAGGCTTTTAAACACAAACTTTTCAGCATTTCCGCTGGGCTATAATATACGCCCAGGCAATAATGTGTCTTTGGGTTTTTCTGACCTTTTTGAGATGTTTATGTCAGTTTGTACACACACACACACACACACACACACACACACACACACACACACACACACACACACACACACACACACACACACACACAAAGACTGTTGACAGCAAGTAATTTTATGAAGAAAATGTGAATGTGTTCATTTTCATTCATTTCATCAATGACAAAAGGAGGAAAAGAAACATTTTCCCAGTGGAATGAAGGATGTCCTCACATTGGTTCTGACATAAATAGTCAATTTTCAGTTTGCATTCATCCTGAAAGGTAATCTTCACAAACTGGACATGGTGAGTACCACGCTTTCCTCCATGTTTGTTAGAGTTCCCTGACACCCATTAGAGCAAGTGCGCCAATACATTGCTCTGGGGGCAGAGATTGCGTTGAGATTGACGCTACACCAAAACAACAGAGAGAGATGTGAACACAGCTTCACCCTTACGCAAACCTAGTCTGAATTCTAACCTTAATCCTAAATGTAAATCCTAATCTTAAAATATCCCGTGCCAGAAGTGAGAACTGGCTAAAATGTCCTCCTTCCGAAGATCTAAAATTCAAACTGGTTCTCACAAGAATAGAACTACAAGAACACACACAACCCCTCTCTTTCTCTCTCTCTCCTAAATACTCTCTCTCTCCTAAATGCGGTTTATCACTCATGCAATCCATCGGCCAGCTCCACCAATCTATGACTAACAGAGGGAAAACGATATATCTGAACGTCAAGTGGCTGACGATTGTGAAAGCGATACAGCTAAAAAAGTCAATGAAACCTTAGAAACTACCAAATGACTGTAGTGTTGAAAGTGATCTGGATAAAAGTCTATGGGACATCATCGTGAAATGTCCTTACAACAGGGGCTAGTAGTGGTTTCCAGTAGTGGAAAAATGATATCTAGACAGAGACTTGGAGGGATCTCCTCTTCTCAATAATACACACATACACACACACACACACACACACACAGAGGAGGTAAGACAGTAAAACAGAGTAAGAGAGGAGAAAGACAGATAAAAAAGAAAGTGAAAAAGGAGAAAAACTCAGAGGCAGAAAGACAGAGATTTTGCTCCATATTTTCCCTGCAAACAATGAATCAGTGTTGCTATGACAGCTAAATATAGCAGCAAATTTGTTGAGATGTCCTTTGTCCATATTTGCTACATGCATCATTTTGGAAATCGGAAATCCTTCTCATATCAGTTCAAAACAGTTGCCAAAACTGTTTCAATATGAATTTTTTGTATAATAATACCATATTATGCTTGTTTGTGTTGATGTTGAGCTCGGCCACCTCCCATACATTGTTGTCAGTCAAAATGCTTGTTGGGCTCCCATTAAGTATTAATGGTATGGACTCTGAGGTCCACCTCCTGAGCTCTCTTATTGCTGCTGGTGAATTCAAGACAATGACGTATTCTACAGACAGACAGGCGTTTACCCTGAAACTCTATACCGCAAAGTCATAGATAGCATTGTATGCGTGTGTGTGAGACCTACTCAGTAACTCTAGGGGTCAGAGAATCACTTTAAATGGACATGCAATCCAGAATTGCTGTGTGTGGCTCGATTTAGAGGACTGCCAATTTTGATTTCCAACTTTGTATAACAAATGGTTGAACCAACTTTGTTTATTTCTCAACTGTAAAGATGTCCATGCTGAAAAACGCAGTTAATAGCGTAGCAACAACATCAATATTGTGTTTTATCAGTGAAATTAGCCGAGAAAGAGGGAGAGACACCAGCAGATGTATGAAGATACAGAGAGAGTTAAAGACCAGTCATGCCAATAAAGCTTTTTTTTGTGGCTACATTCACAAAACAGGCCTTCATGCTCAATTCCAAATTGCTGCTCTAGGATGTAACCCATATTGGATACCAGTATGTAGTAACAGCGGTGTGGAAAAGACACATTTGTACAAAGAATTTCACATTACATGGAGACAAAAGCCAGGTCACAACACAGAATGATCAGTCCACTTCAAATTCTTTGTCACACCTCACATGTTCCTTACTGTACTGGTGGTTAATTTTGTCCACCAGCTGTAACCACCTTCCTCTCTGCCCTCTGGGAGTTTTGGTCAAGCTTATCTCGGAGGCTCGCTAATAATCTGATGAGCTACAGCTGAGTTACCTCCACCTCCACCAGACGAGGGCAAAGGTGCTGTCACTGGTGATGAATTTCTCTGCAGATCCATATTATTAAATACTATAAATAAATATTTAAATCATTAAATACTATGCTTTGCACATGTATTAACTCTAATTTTTTTAAAAACAAAAAAAACATCAGATAACGTATTTAGAAAAACTCTCCATTAGTAAGATAAGTTTCAGCCTTATACAAAAGTTCCAAACACTTGTCATAGAGCTGAATTGACCAGGGACAACTAACAGCAACCTGACAAGAACTTGACATGACAAATCTTGGACTTCTACTGGCATTTGTCCTACAATCTCAGCAGCCTCTCCACATGAGTCATTTTGAAAGAAACAGGTACAACTCAACTTTAAGGGCTTCCCTTAGTGGAGCAGATAACATCAATTTGGCAGTAGAATCGTGCAAATGGTGATACAAGCACCAAATTTTGCACAGTAATTCCATTTGGTATACTAAGCAAATTGGCCCGATTGGCCATTTGAAAATCCAAGATGGTGGCCATCTTGAAAAATAGCCGCCAAAACCGCCCTACCGAGAAGGATTTTGGTCACAGAAATGCACGTACTTGTCCGATTTGAATGATCTTGTTGTCAATTTCTATGTTTTCAAGCATACTGGATTCATTTTTTTCTGATTTCAACAGCCTCTAGTTAATATTTCTCTCTGTTTTGGTCAATTTAATGATTTGTTATATCAGTTGCCTGGATAGGTCGCTTGGTCACTTATGGTGCTGTAGATAGCAATAGCTGCTAGTGCATGGGGTGTATGGGGTTTGGTGGTAGAGGTAGTACCTTTGTTTTAGCGGTCAGCCACATCCATAGGATGGACTACTGGCACTGGTCCTCATCACTGGCCCAACTCTCATCTATGGCTCCAAGAAGATTCAAGAACTTTATTTGTCACATACACACACAGGGTGTGTAGTGAAATGAAAAAGTGGCAATGCTCACGGGAATGTGCAAAAGGGCAATAGTACACAGTATTTACAGTAAAAAAAAACACCACAATATTTACAGTATTACGGTAATTACAGTAAGAGCTCTTATATAAAAAACAACAACACAATATATACAGTAAGAGCACTTTGGAAATGAAAATATAAAATATAAAATAAGAGGTAGGTAGGGGGAATCGTATGAATGTAATATACTATAAATTATGTGTAGTCATTACCTAATTGTGTGTGTGTGTGAGTGTGTGTGTATAAGAGGGGCAGTGTGTGGGTCTTGGTGGGGGCCCTGGTGAGGTCAGAGTTCACAGTCCTGATGGCCTGAGGAATGAAACTCCATCTTAGTCTCTCTGTTTTG
The DNA here is from genome assembly GCA_034670385.1 of Hoplostethus mediterraneus. NCBI lineage: Eukaryota > Metazoa > Chordata > Actinopteri > Trachichthyiformes > Trachichthyidae > Hoplostethus > Hoplostethus mediterraneus. The sequence goes on along the minus strand of JAXDDW010000122.1, from coordinate 1,385,458 downwards.
GCAGTGTGACTATGGAGGCGCTTGCCTGACCGCAGCAGCTGAAACAGTCCGTTGTTGGGGTGGTGAGGATCCTTCATGATCCTGCAGGCTTTGGTTCTGCACCTCCTGGTGTACAAGTCCTGCTGGGTGGGGAGTGTAGTTCCAATAGTGCGTTCAGCCGAACGCACTACTCTCTGCAGAGCCTTCCTGTCCTGAGCGGAGCTGTTGCCAAATGCTCTCTACAGCTCCAGAGTAGAAGGACTGAAGGATCCTCCAGGAGACTTTACATTTCCTCAGCTGCCTGAGGTGGTAGAGGCACTGCCTCGCCTTCACCAGAGTGTCTGTGTGTGATGTCCATGTCAGGTCTACGGTGATGTGGACACCCAGGTATTTATACCTGCTCACCCTCTCCACAGTAGTCCCATTAATCCCCAATGGTGAATACGTCCTCTGTTGTTGTGTCCTCCTAAAGTCCACAATCAGCTCCTTAGTTTTGGTGACATTCAAGAGGAGGCACCAGAGTGACAGATCAGCAACTTCCTCCAGGTAGGCCTTCTCGTCGTTGTCGGAGATCAGGCCCACTACCACTGTGTCATCCGCAAACTTGATGATGGAGTTGGAGCTGAACCTGGCCACACAGTCGTGTGTACAGGGAGTACAGTAGGGGGCTACGCAACCCTGGGGGGATCCTGTGTTCAGGGTGAGGGGGTTGGAGGTGTGTCTGCCCACCCTGACCACCTGGGGCCTGGCGGTCAGGAAGTCCAGGATCCAGGCACACAGGGGGGTGTTCAGTCTCAGCTCAATCAACTTGCCAGCCAGTCTGGTGGGGATTATGGTATTGAAAGCTGAAGTGTAATCAATGAACAGCAGTCTCACATAGATGGGAGATGGGATGGGAGAGTGTGGTGTGCAGTACCTGGGAGACAGCATCATCCGTGGATCTGTTTGGACGATAAGCAAACTGCAGCGGGTCCATGGAGCAAGGGAGGAAGGCGCAGATGTAATCCTTTATCAGCCTCTCAAAGCATTTCATGACCACCGAGGTGAGGGCCACCGGTCGGTAGTCATTCAAGCATGCTGGAGAAGCATTCTTGGGCACAGGGACAATAGTGGATCTCTTGAAGCAGGCGGGGACCACTAGTGATGGGTGGACCGAATCTTTTCAAAGAATCGATTCCTTCGAGTTGATACATGTAAATGAATCGAACCTTTCGAATCTTTCGAGTTTTGATTCTTTTTTAATATTTGTATTTATATTTGTTATAATATGTTTACAACTTGGTTTGTTTCTTTTGTTGTTTTATATTAAGGCCCTTGTCACTGTGACACTTTGATTGTTATATTTGGTCATGCCCTGCAGTGAGCAGACATGCTTATATTTACTTCATTGTTGTTGTTTGTTTTTATATTTTTTATGTTTGCCATTTTAATAAAGACGTTTGTAACTGTATAACGTTAAATTTTTTTCTTTAATTCCTCCAATCTAAATCGGATTATTGAACTAGAATGGCTTGCACTGAACTTTCTGCATCTGCAGAGAAAAAAAGTCAAATCGCCGGTGAAGACGCTGTTATTTATTTGTTTGGCGCTTGGACATCGCCCTCTCTGTTCATCTCGTTCAATGTTAAATGGCTTATAGTTTACCCAATTACCAGTTAATTTATTAAACAACATCTTAAACAACAAAAACTGTTGTCAATGTGTGCAGAATAGATCGCTACATTATTACATTGGCCTTTTTCACGATCCAGTATGGCTCCTTGATCGAGAGAGCTGATGAACCATTCAGTCTCTATCGGACTTCGAACCGTTCGATGTCCGAGAAGTCCGATAGAGACTGAACGGTTCATCAGCTCTCTCGTTCATTCTCGTTCATCAGCTCTCTCGTTCATTCCCATTCATCAGCTCTCTCGTTCATCTAGACTATTTCCGTGTACCTGCCGGATCAAGGACCCATATTGGATCGTGAAAAAGGCCAATGTAATAATGTAGCGATCTATTCTGCACACATTGACAACAGTTTTTGTTGTTTAAGATGTTGTTTAATAAATTAACTGGTAATTGGGTAAACTATAAGCCATTTAACATTGGTCAACAAAACTGTCTCTATTAGAAAAAGAAAGTCAAGAGCACACAAAATAAAATGAAATCAATAGCAATACTCTGTGTAAATACAAAAATATTATTATCATTAACCTGTGATTTAGTTGGCGTTTTATGTTTTACTGTCCGAGATGTCCGAGAAGTCGATAGAGACCGAACGGTTCGAGAACGAGAGAGCTGATGAACGAGAGAGCAGATGAACGAGAGAGCTGATGAACTGTTCAGTCTCTATCGGACTTCTCGGACATCTCGCGAACCGAGAGAGCAGATGTCCGAGAAGTCCGATCCAGAGCAGCCGCTCAGTCTCTCATAGCAGGCAACGTGAGTGGGTGTGGGCAGTGTGAGTAGGGATTCATGAGCAGTCGGTCCGTTCGATTTGCTAACCCGGTACGTACCGGACACTAAAAAGATTTGTTAAAAAAGATTCATTCGTTCGTTCTTGTCTACCCATCACTAGGGACCACCGACTCAGCCAGGGAGATGTTGAATATTTTGGTGAACACTGGAGCTAGCTGATTAGCACAGGTCTTCAGTACTCACCCAGATATGCCATCTGGACCAGCAGCTTTCCTGGTGTTCACCCTCGTCAGAGCCCTCCTCACACTGTGCTCGGTCACAGAGAGCGTGCGTTCATCCCCAGCGATAGAACTCATTTCGGTTACGCTAACAGTGTTGTTGTTAGCCGGCGAGCTAGCGCTGTTGTTGCTAGCCTCAAACTGTGCGTAAAATGCATTCAAATCGTCCGCTAGGGATGCGTCGGCACTCACAATTGCGGGGTCTGCCCTGGTAGTCGGTTATAGTCCGTAGCCCCTGCCATAGGCGTCTGGTGTCGCGCTGCTCCATCTGCGACTCCACTCTGTCTCTGTACCTCCTCTTGGCCTCCTTCACCGCCCTTCACCACCACCACCGTTGCTAGTGCACGGCAACGGCCACACCAGCTGCTATTCCACATCCCGGAGCTGCAAGCTCATCACCAAGGGCGTGATGTCCTACTGGCATTTGAGAAAGATGTTGGGTCAATCCTTGCACAGGCAAGCAAATATGGAGACGCAATCCATCTAGCAAAGGCCGCTGGGATGATACGACGTGATATGCTTGAACACAAGACACAGTTCAAGAGCACTTTCAGTGATGGCTGTCTTGAACAGGCTGTCCCATCATCCCTTCTTCAATTTGTATGTATGATAGAACACGGCGCAGATATCAAGTCACAACTACAGCATGGAGCATCAAAATCTGACCCTGCAATGTCACAGTTCTTGCAGTACAACTGCTATGCCAAGTACAAGAAAGGGTCGCAGGTCCACAGGCACTCCAAGGACAGAGAGACACCATTTGCTGTGTATGTTGTTTGCCAAGACAAGGAAGAGGCAACTCATCGACATGCTGTATGAGAATGGCCTCAGTATATCGTACAACAGAGTCCTAGAGTCCTGTCCACCAGCGTTGAGAAAGCAGTTGTTCACAACTTCAGCAGATGACAACATTGATCATAATCCAACTGCAACAACTGCTCAAGGTTCCTTCCACAGCACCAGTGTGTCCCTCTTCTAGCACCCGAGCCCAGAACATGCTGGTGAGGAACGTCAGCCACTCAAACTCCAGGCAGATGTAGGGGTTAAGAAAGTTCCAGAGCTTCCGGAGTCTTACACCAACATCCAAGCAGCCTACATAACGAAGAATCCGAATCCTCCACTAGCAAGCCTGTCTTACCCATCACTGGAGTCTATCCACTTACACATGAAGCAAGAGTACACCTGGTTAGAAGAGGTGTTCCTCACAGAGAGTGTTGGCGATGCAGTCAACATCACATGGGCAGCCCACCACGCAGAACAGAAGAGAAGTCAGCGATTTGAAGTGAGCATTACGTCGCTACTCCCCTTGTTTCGAGAACAGGCTCACTCTGTAGCAACCATCAAGCATGCAATGACAAAAATCAGAGATACGGTGTCTTTCTTGAACCCAGGACAGACCCCAGTCATAGCTGCTGACCAACCACTGTATGCCCTAGCCAAACAGATCAAATGGCAGTGGCCTGAGTATGGAGAGGACAGTTTCGTCATCATGTTCGGCGGACTTCACATAGAAATGCCTGCTCTGAGATCAGCAGGAACACTACTACAAGACAGTGGCTGGACCAGTGCCATTGTTGAAGCTGGAGTGGCTTCATCTGGTACAGCAGAGTCCTTCCTGGCTGCATCAAGTGTCACCAGGACAAGACAGGCTCATCAGGTCACAGCATGCAGTCTGTACAAACTGATGAAAGAGGCATACGAAGACTACAACTCTGATGAGTCCAGCAGAGCAACCGTGACCTTTGAAGACTGGTGTGATCAATGGAGACTTGAGAGTCCACAGTTCCAGTACTGGAATATGGTGCTGGATATGGAGCTCCCCATATTCACACTGATCCGCTCATTCAGGGAAGGAGACTTCGAACTGTACCGCGAAGCACTGTCGGAACTGAAGAAGAAGAACTTTATTTACAACATTGAACACATGCAGGGGGGGAAGTGGCCGCACAACACACATGCATTTTTAGAGTGTCCAAGTTGAATGAGACTCTGCTGTCTTTCCCATCCCATCAGCATGTTTTTAGACGGGGTTCTTTCCAGGAGGAAACCCAAGTGAACACGGGGAGAACATGCAAACTCCACACAGAAAGGCCCGGGAGATAACCCACCTGAGCACCCCAGACTCACCAGCGCCCCAGGCGGGAATCAAACCCACAACCTTCTTGCTGTGCGGCAACAGTGCAAGCACAGCGCCACCGTGCCACCAAAGCTACTTGTCAGAAGTGGGATTCGAACCCACGCCTCCAGGGGAGACTGCGACCTGAACGCAGCGCCTTAGACCGCTCGGCCATCCTGACTTCGTATGATCCCATACTTCTTCGCAAACAACAATGTGAACTATGCTCGATGGCTACCAGTTCACCTGAGAGACATGATGTCCCTGGAGCAACAACATCCAGAAGTGGCAAGGGAGTTTCACAAGGGCAACTTTGTTGTCCGCAAGTCCAGAAGAGAGTTCTCTGGTCTGGTCTGGCCTTAGGAGGACTTAGGAGGTGGATGGTGGCTGGACCCGAAATGAGCCGTCTAGTAGCCAGATATGAGGCCATGTCCGGTGCGAAAGATGCAACTATCAGCAACAAACATCATGAGCAGACCCTGAGCACCCAGAGGACTTTCTTTGAGAAGGTGGAAGCACTGTCCACAGTATTGAGGGAAATGGGCAACCCTTTCCAAGAAGAGTCAGCAGACCTACTGGTGCTCGACACAAAGAACCTCGCAGATCCAGAGTTTGCTGCAATGGTTGGTACACATCAGCAGAAAGGCAAAGAGCAGTCCAAGGCCTTCATAGAGGGCATGCAGACTGAAGAATGTCCATTCTACGATCGAATCAAGAGGAACAAGGTTGCTTTCTTCAAACATGAGGAGGCTACCAGCAGTTCCAAAGAGAAGGTGCTGAAAGATGACTGCCAGTTGTTCGCACGCCTGTTCATCTCCTGCCAGAATAGACAGTGTGACTTGCAAGAATTCTTCAAGCATGAGAACCAGGCAGCTCCTGCCTCTCTCAGTGACAGTGGCAAGCTTCACACATGCTAGAAGTCACAGCTGACTGAAATTCTTCAAGCACAGGTGACTATGCCAGAAAGAGAACCCGGCACAGATGCCATTTCATCATCAAAGCCAATGACACCGATGTTGTAGTCATAGCGGTATCTGTACTGCCATCCCTTCAGATACTTGGTCTAGAGAACATGTGGATTGCTTTTGGCCAAGGCGCCAGCGCTCGATGGATTCCAGTCCATGAAGTAGTCTCTGCAATTGGCCCAACCAAAGCCAGCGGGATCCTGTACTTCCATGCCTTCACTGGGTGTGACGTCGTGTCAGCTTTTCGCGGGAAGGGCAAGAAATCAGCATGGCAGACATCGGATGTTTGTGATGACGTTTCCGAAACCTTCACAAAACTCAGCCATTGTCCTACTGAAGTTTCTGATGATGACCTTCAGAAGCTGGAGAACTTTGTTGTCCTCATGTATAATGTCGGAGAAAAAGGTCCAAGTAACAGGTCAGTGTTGAAACACCGGACCTCCCCGCCAACCCTTAATCTTCTTCACGATTCTGAAATTTCAGCAGTTACTGCAGTCTCACAACAGGTTCAAAGTCACTGGAGATGATCAGAGTCCGATGCATAGAGTTTTATTCTTCAACAGAGACAAAACCTGAGTCGGTTCCGGAACCAGACTGACAAAAGCTGTCTGCGCATGATCTTATATATCCTAATTCTCGGTGGAGAATACCGATTTTAAGCCCAGTTTTATCAATTCCAGCTTTGTCAGCAAGAATTCTAGTAGTCTCAGCAAGTTTTTTAGTTTTTTAGTTTTTTAGTCTCTGTGGGCATGTAGGCGGTCACGTTGTCCCTTCGACATGACGTACTGCCCACCTGGACTTCTCCTGTCTGCGCATGCCCCGCCTGTCTATTTTTAGGTACTTCTTATCAAAATTGGGCCTGTGTAGCCTGTCCTTGGTCACCCCGTTTGTGAGAGGGCCTCAGACTGTATCTTTAAAACTTTATGATTACTTTTGTGTTTTTTTAGGTTATATGCTTAATCAAAACACACTCTTTATACTTATGATCTTCAGGTTATATGGTTAATCAAAACACACTCTTTATATCTATGCAGGCCTAACATTTTTCATTATCAAAATACAAAATACATCAAAGTAATAATAATTATTTACAACATTCCCCCCTTTGGGACATACCAAGTCCCACACACATATACACATGTTGCTTACCAAATGCAAAACATGTTTAAAGTACACATGCTGCTTATCAGGCTCAAACATATCTTAAAAATGCACAGAATGCACATACTGAACATGGATCCTTTGGTAACCAACACAAACAAACATATATTAAAACGAGCGGATTCAGGAAATCAAGTCACTGAATCGTGAGCCTAAGCTCGTGCCCATCATAACATAAATTGTTTCTAAACAACAAAAATAATATATATAGATTATATTGTCACTCTGTGAGATTATATCAATTTATATCAATTTACCAGTGCAGACTACTTCAGTGCGTGACTACTTAATTAGTGTGGATATTAATAAAAAACAACACAAAAAAAGCAATCTAACAATCTACGGCACATCTATGTTAACTATAGGTGTTAAGAAACCTGTACTCAAAAGATAAGTCATCATGTAGTCGTCGTCAGTCATCTTCATCAGTCGTCTTCAACCCAGACACTTTGCGTGCCGTAGAGGGTCACTAACATGAGAGGATACTAGAACCTCGTTGTTCATGTTAACATGGGCATCTTCCAAGTCAGTGTCAGTCCAAAGGTGAGCTGGCGTCTCGGTCTGGTCAGAATCCAACATGCCAGTTGGCCACTATGGGCCAGCACATCGGGTTCTGACCAAGCCACTGACACCAACGTGATTTAGGGGCTGGATAATTGTAGGGGATGGGTTGGGGGTTGAATGGCTTTTTAGGGGTAGGATGGTTTGGGGGTGGGATGGCTTTTAGGGGTAGGATGGTTTGGGGGTGGGATGGCTCTTAGGAATAATATGGCTTGGGGATGGCCATGCAGCCTTCGACAGCCCAGGAGATCCCTTTCTTTTGTCACCTCTTGACATATACCCACTCTCCTGGACGCACCCTCTGCAGTTGGTCTGAGATGTCAGCGTCTCTGTCCTCTGTGGCACCTTTTACCTGGTGAAATATCAACTTATGGATTTGGGTTAGATGCTGCACATAACTTGCTAATTCTTGTTCCAACTGCTCAAGTGGAGAACCGTCATATGGGCCTCTAAGATATGGCACAGGCATTGGTCATCCTGTAAACATTTCATGCAGTGTTAAATGTGTTAGTCTGTTAGTTTGTGTTCTCATGCACATTAGCGCCAAAGGCAAAGCTTCCACCCAATTAAGCTTCCCCTCATAGTCTGCCAGTTTTGCTTTTAGAATGCCATTTGCTCGTTCAACTGTTCCCTGTGACTGAGGGTGATACACACATCCAAACTTCTGCTTTATCCCTAACATCTTGAATGTTATTTTGGTGATTTCCGCAATAAAATGCGGTCCGTTGTCTGAGCTAATAGCATCTGGTATGCCCAAACGTGGAAAGACTTCTTTACATAAGAATTTTGCTACCGATTTAGCATTCGGGTTCGCTGTTGGCACTGCCTCAACCCATCTGCTGAACCTATCAATCACAACCAAAATATACCTCATTCTTCCTATTCGCTGGGTCATATCCACATAGTCTATCATTAGATGTCTAAAAGGACCGTCTGGCGGAGGAATGTGTGCTATTGGGGCCGAAAATGCTTTCCGTGTATTATATTGAGCACACACTTCACATTCATGCAATGTTCTATCAACTGTAGCTGCCAAGTATGGTGTCCACCAGACTGCTTGAAGTCTCTTAATCACTTCCCCCCTTGCGCAATGGTCCTGACCATGCGCATTTCTAATAGCATAACGCAACAAAGAAATGGGTAATACAAAATGACCATGGTGGCTTCTCCATAACTCTTTCTGGGGCCCGTCCCCCCTTTGACAGCACCTCTTTTAAATCATACCGATTGTTCATAAATATCAGCCCTCTCCTGCGCCTGTATAAGAGAGGAAAGGGTCGTAAGTGGCGCACAATCTTCTGCAAGTAGTAGCGGCGCCATACCGTTGCTTGTTGCTGCGTGTTTAGCTGCTTCATCAGCTAAATTATTACCTGTGGCTATCAGAGAGTCTGTTTTTTTTGGTGAGCTGGACACTTGATGATTGCAACCGCTGTTGGGAGATGCATGGCATCTAGCAGATCAGAGACAGCTTCTCCATGTCTTACTGGGGTGCCATCTGCTCTGCAAAATCCTCGCTGTTTCCAGATGCTACCGTCTATATGACACACCCTGTGACACACACGCGCTCACACAGACAAACATGACCAGCGTCAGTGGACAGCAGCAAGTAGACCAGAACAATAGGACATGCAGGCAGGATGCTAATATCCATCGGCAGGACCCTGAGCTAGGATAAGCTAACTGGTCTAGCCTTACTCTGAGAAGAGACTGAGCCTAGCCTTACTAGACTAGCCTTACTAGGCCAGCCTTACTCTGAGACGAGACTGGGCCACTCCCTCAGGGCTGGTCAAATGACAGAGAGAATAAATGGGTTTTTAGCCTTGACTTAAAGACGTCGATAGAGCCTGCCTCTCTGACTGAGGCAGGCAGACTTTTCCATAGATAGGGAGCCCGGTAAGAAAAGGCTCTGTTACCTGCAGTTTTCTTTTTGACTGCTGGGATAGACAGGTAGCCAACGTCCTGAGATCTAAGGGCACGTGGCGGTTTGTATGGTATAATCAAATCGGATAAATAGGACGGTGCCATCCCATGTAATGATTTATATGTAAGTAAAAGCACCTTAAAGTCACATCTGGCTTGAATTGGTAGCCAGTGTAATGAGGATAGAATGGAAGTTATATGGTCGAATTTCCTAGTTTTGGTCAGGATTCTGGCAGCAGCATTCTGAACCAATTGTAATTTTTTAGTTCGCCCAGTAGGTAAGCCTGAAAAAAGGGCATTGCAATAATCGATTCTGGATGATACGAAGGCATGTACTAAAATTTCTGCGTCTGCCTCTGTTAGCATGGGTCGAATTTTGGCAATATTACGAAGATGATAAAACGCTGTTTTAGTGATCTCCTTAATGTGCAACTCGAATGAGAGGGTAGGGTCGAATTTTACCCCAAGATTTTTAACGTATGGGCTCTGGGAGATTACACAACTATCAAAATTGAGAGTAGTATTCTCAAATAAGTGTCTATGTCTAGCTGGTCCCACAATCAGCATCTCAGTTTTGCTGCCATTAAGAAGTAGGAAGTTTAGGGACATCCAATATTTGACCTCCGATAGGCAGGCCTCTAGTTTTTGGAATTGGGTGTTATCGGTTGGTTTGACTGGTATGTAAATTTGGGTGTCATTGGCGTAGCAATGGAAGTTAATTCCAAATTTGCGAATGATGCCACCAAGTGGTAGCATATAGATAGAGAATAGCAGTGGTCCTAGGACAGAGCCTTGCGGGACACCAAAGTCCATATTGCAACACTCTGAGGTCATGTTGTTGTAAAAGACGCGATGTGATCTATCAAGTAGGTAAGACCTAAACCAAGAAAGGGCTGATCCCCGGATACCAATATAATGTTCAAGGCGGTTCAAGAGTATCGTATGATCAATTGTGTCAAAGGCTGCGCTCAAGTCAAGTAGCAATAGTGCTGAGGTTGAGTTGGAGTCAATAGCTAACAGAAGGTCATTTACCACTCGCGTAAGTGCAGTTTCGGTCGAGTGAAAGGATCTAAAACCCGATTAGAAGGGATCAAGTAGGTTATTTTTTGACAGAAAGTCTGTAAATTGACTCGCTACTGTTCGTTCAAGCAATTTGGAGAGGAACGGCAGATTAGAGATTGGTCTATAGTTCTGGAGTACTTCGGGGTCAAGGTTCGGTTTTTTCAGTAGTGGCTTGATCACGGCCGCTTTAAAGGCAGAGGGCACAGTGCCAGTGGAGAGCGACTGATTGATCATATAAAGAATGGAGGGTCCTAGGATAGGAAAAACTTACTTAAGCAGTTTAGCAGGCAGAGGGTCTAGCATGCAGGTCGTGGGTTTTGAAGACAGAGTTAGCTTGGTGAGAGAGTCTAAGGAAACTAACTCAAACTGTGAGAAAAGAGATTCAATTTGGGAAACACCAAGTGGACTTCTCAGGGGTGCGACGGCACCACCAGTAGAGAGTGTACTGGTGATCTCATCTCTAATCAGCGTGATTTTTGGACTAAAAAAGGACATGAAATCATTTGGAGAAAACAGAACGCTATCAGAGGGGGAGGGATTCCGTGTTAGTTTAGTAACAGTGTCGAATAGAAACTTTGGGTTGTTTTTATTTGCACTGATTAACCTAGAGAGGTGTGCAGTTTTGGCTGACGAGAGTGCACATTTATAATTTAGCAGGCTATCATTCCAGGCAAGCCAGAAGACTTCAAGTTTGGTCAATCGCCATTTACGCTCTAGTTTTCTACAGGCTTGTTTAAGTGCTCGAGTGTCGTTAGTAAACCACGGTGCAAACCTCCTAGCGTGGTGTTTTCTAGTGACTAATGGGGCGATTGAGTCAAGCGCGTTGGTAAGGCTAGCGTTTAGTTTGTTGGCGAAATTGTCGAGCGAGCCAACATGACCAGAGAGTGGTGCGAGAAAACTGGGTAGTTTTTCAGATAGTAATGAGGCCGTAGTGGCATTAATACGACGGCTAATATAAGTATCTTCACGCTTTTGGCGTGGGACGATCAATTCGATTTCAAATTTAATGAGATAGTGATCAGATAGGGCGGGCACATAAGAGGAGACCACTAAAGCAGAAACAGGAATGCCACGGGTCAGAACCAGGTCAAGGGTGTTGCCGCCATGGTGGGTTGGTTCATTAACAAATTGAGTGAGGCCGCAAGTATCAATAAGATCTAGGAAGGCCTTACTGAGGGGATCGGTGGGATTATTCAGATGAATGTTAAAATCACCGATAATGAGAATGTTATCAGCTCGGGTCACTAAGTCTGAAATGAAATTGGAGAACTCTTCTAAGAAGAGCGAATAGGGCCCGGGTGGGCGGTAAAGTACTGCTAGGTAGAATGACAGGAGATTCGTAGCTGTATGGTGCAGAGTCAGGACTTCAAAGGATGTAAATTTGTTGCTCGTGTTGGGAGTAAGACTAAGGATAGGGTTAAATATCAGGGCAACACCCCCTCCTTTTTTCGTCTCCCGGGCAACCTGAGAACTAAGAAAGTTTGGAGGAGAGGCTTCAATTAGAGGCAGAGACTCATTTGGCTTTAGCCAGGTTTCACAGAGACCCATCATATCTAAATTATGTTCAGTAATCAAATCATTGATCAGCAGCGCTTTTGTTGACAATGATCTTATATTGATGAAGCCCACAGCGAGGCGTGCGATACTGCCAGAATTTTTTTGAATGTTAATGGCAGTATGCGTGGGTCTAATTTCAATTAAATTGTTGTAATTTACTGTGGGTCGGTAGGAAATTTGACGGGCGCGGTGGGAGAAGGATACAGTCTTAATTGGAAGGACTGTACTATAATTTACAGATCGGAAGGTGCCGCTGCCAGGGGTTAAAGTAGATACAGACTTGTAAAAATCGGTAGATATGGGGGGAAAAAGGCTAGGGGGGGGCACAGTTTCAGTCTGCTCTGCTGTAAGCCCTAACCTGGCAGACTCCACACCCTTTCTAGGCCTAGCAGGTTCTCTAATCACCTGCATCCCGGCGAGCTCTACTGACAGATGTCAGCTTTCCCTTAAACAACTATCTATGTTGCTAGATAATAAAGCAGCGCCTACCCCATTAGGGTGGAGGCCGTCAGCTTTCAGCAAGCCGGGTTTGCCCCAGAAGGAGGGCCAGTTATCTAAGAAGACTAATCCCTTTTCATCACAGAACTTCGCCAGCCAGAGGTTGAGGGAGACTAATCTGCTATAACTCTCATCATTGCCCCTCGCGAAAGGTAAGGGGCCAGAGACAATTAATCGATGCCGACACATCTTCCTAGCGAGGTCACATGTCCTGGCTATGTTGAGCTTAGTGACCTCCGATTGCCTCATCCTGATGTTGTTGGCGCCGACGTGTACTATGATGTTGCTATACTCACTGGGTGGACCGTTTGCCTCTTTCTTACCCTTGTGGCTAAACCTATTGCTCGCCAGCACCCTTAAGTTAGCCTCAATGTCGGTAGCTCTGGCCCCGGGTAAACAGAAAACCTCAGCCGGCGACTGAAGCCTAACATTACGGGTGATGGAATCGCTGATAACTAGGGTACGAGAAAGTCGGCGGGTCCGGGGAGCTGGGGAGACGGGCCGACCACAGGGACTAGCAAGAACAGCAAAACGATTAGCCATCGGTAGCACCGGTGGCGAATCGGACCGCACAAGTGGCGGCTGGAACCGGCGGGCTCTCCGACGTCCGGAAACCGGGACAAGCTCATCACCGACTGCCGATGGAGCTATGCTATCTTCGCTAACGCTCGGGCTACTGCTAGCGCTTGTGAGCCGGCTAGATAGCCACGTATCTAGGCTGTCTGGGGTGCCCGTCTCATCTAAGGTAATCGGCCTAACCGCCTCTAACTGACGGACCCGTCTCTCTAACAGAGACAACCTCTCTAAAACGAACACACACGAGGAGCACGGAGAACAAGAAGCCATGCTTACCTTGCCGGTATAGTTGGGAGACTAGGTCGGGTTGTATGGGGTTGTACGGGTTGAGACCAAAAAGTACGCTGGTGGAAAATTGCCACAGTCGGTTGAAAGATAAGAAGAAACAAAAATAAAAATAAACCGAATCTGTAGTTGTCTGGTGGGATTCGGTGATCTCAAGTTTTAGATGGAGCGAAATGTAGCGGAGCTGTTTGCAAAACACCGGTCGGCGAAAACAGCGAGAGCAGGAAACAGGAAACAGGAAGCGATCTCTCGTTAAGATGCTTTCCTCGAGCTAATTTACATGCGGCTGTTAAAGCCTTGATTTCTGCTAGTTGTGCAGAACATGGTTGGGCAATTTTAGTTGCCTGAATATTGATAAAGGTGTTGTCTTCATTTAATTGTACTATGCCATAGCCGGCATGATTTCCTGTAGCATCTTTAAAACAGGAGCTGTCTACAAACAACCTGAGATCTGCTGGAATTGGTTGGGCGTGCAGATCATCTCGTGCCTTCATAAAATCATGGATTGCTTGGACACAGTCATGTGGAGATCCGTCCACAGGCAATACCATCCGGGTTGCAGGATTGACTTTATTGCATTGTTGGATGTTAAGTTCGGGTGCTGAGAGTATAACCTCGTACCCAGTTTTTCTAGCCTGAGTTAGAACGAACCGTGGGCTTGTGAGCAAGGCGTGCAAATGATGAGACGTATTGTTATACCCCGTCTAGGAGAGTCGCTAAAGGCATAGCATAAGTTGGACACTCCGTTTCCACCTCCCAAAACCAACCACAAAAACACGTGCTATAAATCAAAAGGCGAATATTTAATAGTGAACACAAAACTGAAGCACAGGCTTCAGAGTGGACCAAGGCCAAAACAATAAACAAAACAAAGCTGCTTCAAGGAAACCCTAACTACGATCTGAAAATAAAAATAACTTAAATACAGAGGGCTATGTCTACCTCCTTTCCTAAATACAAAATACAAGAGAAACAACGTACAAAGTAAATGGCAGTCCACTCCTACTGCTTCTAAATCTAAAGAAAACTTAATGGTGATCAAACGTACCGAAAACACACAGGCACAGAACTACACAGAGTTGCACAGATTTACACGGTTTGAGACAGTCTAAGTTCGGGTCGAGGGATGGAAATGGAGAACGCTATCAAAGTGCAGGCGGGTTGACTGGGTATTTGAAGGGCGGTGTATTGTGTGGGAGCCAATCATCTGCATGTATTCTGCCAGGGTTTGGCCAATCAGGAACGGCCACCTTCTCCTGGCGCGTACCTAGTTTATAAAGGACATAAAACACACACACACACACACACACACACACACACACACACTACAGACAAGAATATTCAGACACATACTAAACAGGATATTCACAATTACATAACACAGTACGACCAAGGGTCGTAACACGTATAAAGGGTCACTGGGTGGCCCATAGTTAGTGTGGAGGCTTTTTGAAAAGCGAAAGCAGCTGCAGCCAGTCCCTGATAACAGGGTGGCAGACCGGACTCAATGTTATCCAATTTGGTGCTATAGTAAGCCAACGGCTGCTTGCGCTTCGGCGTGTCTTGCATTAATACTGCATTTGCAAATCCTGCTCGTTCTGCAACATACAAATGGAAAGTCTTCGAATAGCCCGGATTTCCGAGTGCTGGAGCCGATTGCAGGTCCCCTTTAAATGCACAGAAGGCTCCCTCTGCATCCTCTGTACACTGCAAGTGGGCTGAACTACCATTTTGACCTGCCGCCCGTATGAGGGCTCTAACGCCGGAGTTTTTCCGTCCCGTCTCCTTGTGGAGTTTTAATAATATATTCAAATTTACCAGTTTCCCACTTAACTCTTCTGGGGACTACGGAGACACACAGCCGTGGATTCACCGCTACTCGGCTTCGTCCCTGTATGCTGGATTTAAAGGGAGCGTTGCTACCGCACCAGGATCTCCACACAATGGCTCCAACAATCTAGCCAAAATTGTTACAGTTCAATACCCATGTATTGCCCTTCTCCACGGTACATCAGGAAACTCCTCCTCCACTTGGGCTATGTTAATAAATTTAGTTATCTGCCAAAGTTTCAAGTTAATTAATTGTTCGTCTTGCCACTGCTCCACACCTCCCTCATCAATATAGGTTTGCTCCAACAAAAAATGTGTCCTTATTCCTTTTGTGTCAACAGCTCTTTTATTATAAAAAATGTTCTAGCGAAAATATTTAATCTTCGGTACTATCTCCCTCATCCATTAATGTTTACCAACATATATATATAATACGTATATTATTGTGACATTATTCTATTCATCAAAATGTTCTAGCGAAAATATTTCATCTTCGCTACTATCTCCCTTATCCCTTAACATTCACCAACTTGTATATATAAAACACGTATATTATTGTGACAATATTCTATTCAATCACTCCTCTACTCCTGTCGGCATATGCCCAACAGCCCGTACAGTACTCATGTGTGTATGCAAAAACAGTTACGACCGTTATCTCACTTCGAGCCGCAACCTATTTAATCTCTCCTCTACTCCCCTTTAACATACGCTCACCAGTCTGCACAACACTCTTGCCCACTGACAAAGAGCAGAAGCCGTTATCTCACTCCAAAAGCCGTAACTTATTCAATCTTATACAATTACTTCTTTAGTTTCCAAGTACACTCATTATTTACACATTTCTAGTTTTCAGTCTATTCTAGTTTCTTTATATATATAAAAAATAAAAAATAAAAAAAGCAATATTTACATGCACTATAGTTTTTTCTCTTGGCCAAGTGTTGCAATTACATTTAGCAACATGCCCTAAAAGGCTCCTAGCAACTGTCGGTGTAAAAATCTCCTTCCTGTCGCAGTCCCAAAACGGTCTCCTAGCGACTTTGTACACAAACCGACCCCCTGTTGCAATCCTCGTCGGTCCTAGCGAGTGTGTACACTTAAATCAACCCCTGCCTGTTCAGACCTTCCCTTTTCGGGAGAATCATCATCAAACCTTTATTTAACCAGAAATAAAAACCCATTGAGACCGAGGTCTCTTTTTCAAGGGTGATCTGGCCAAGAAGGCAAGCACGAATTACGTCAGTACATACGTATACAACACATATAAATAACAAAACACAATACACACACAAGTTGTCAGTAGACTACCATACAACCACAATTGAAAACGAAAAATATTCAGCTTAATAAAATACAAGGGCAATAAAACAGTAACAATCAACCTCAGCATACTGAGGGGACGGAGGCCAGAGGTAAAGTAGAAAAGTGCTACACATCAAAGCAGGAGCAGCAGGTGGCAAGGAATTCAGAAATGTTATGTTTGAAGCAATGCAAAGAGATCAGAGAGGCCAATTTAAAACGTGTCTGGAGGTCATTCCAGGACCAGGGGCCGAAATAAAATAGGCTTCTTTTACTTGCCTCAGTCCGCACGGGCGGCACTTTAAAACGCATCCAGGTACTAGATCTGAGATTAAGGTTTTTTTTAATTAATTCAAGCTTGGAACAGATGTACCATGGAAGTTTGCCAAGAACAGCCTTATATATAAAAACATACCAGTGCTGCAACCTGCGTGTAGCCAGTGAAGTCCAACCAGTTAATGAATAAAGTGTACAGTGATGCGTCCTATAAGATGAGTTGGAAATAAATCTCAGAGCGGCATGGTAAAGTGGATCAAGTTTGGCTAAGGCAGTAGGACAAGCAAATCTGTAAACTATGTCACCATAATCTAATTGTGACAAAAAAAGGGCCATAACCACCTGTTTACGGGAGGCAGGGGAAAAGCATGATTTAACCCTATAGAAGAAAGCAACTGAGAATTTAAGTTTTTTGATTAAGGCATCAATGTGATGTTTGAAATCTAGGTTCTTGTCCAACCAGATGCCAAGAATCCCAGCACTCAGCTGAAACGCTACTGAAATAAAAAGCGGTATCCACAAAAGTTGGGCTAGCTCTAATCCGGTTAGCAAATGTGTGCACTTAAATCAACCTCTGCCCGTTCAGACCTTCCCTTTTCGGGAGAATCCCAGCACCCAGCTGAAATGCTACTGAAATGAAAAGCGGTATCCACAAAAGTTGGGCTAGCTCTAATCCGGTTCTAATATTTACAATGAATTCACAGTCTTTAAAAGGAACCCCGACTATGAAGACTTGTAGGCCTTATTTGATTAATGTTGGCATCAGCTATATAAATGTGATATTAAAAACATTCTATATGTCTTAGGTTTTTTTTTAAATTGAAAAATCTGTTCACTTGTGTGGCGCCATTGTTGTTTACGTCGCAATGCAGTCTGGGTAGTGACATCAAATGGTTGCAATGCGCCGTTCTTGGTCCTGTTCTCTTGACCCTACAGCGATAAACATGTCCTCTGTTCAGCCGTTTCAATTTGAACCCGAGCGCAATGTTAGCGAGGAGCACAACATTGAAGACAGCACTCATCATATAGGTCAAAATGAAGACGATCAGAGAGGTGAGGAGGCGAGAGTGGGGCAAAATCGGTGGTGTCTGTGCAACAACTGCTTCTCTATGCCAACCGAGAGGGAGAGTGTCTGTTGTAAAGAGCTCCGCTTTCTGTCAGCAGCTGTTCGAGGTAAGCATATGGATCAAACTGTCGTAGTATGATGAAATGTATTCCAACATCAATAATTTCAGAGATTAACATCCATCGCCGTCGTATGCTTTATGAGAATATACAGTAAAACGCACTAACAAGATGCTTACGGGTTTGATTATATTTACAGATATCCCATGCATCACAGTGCACGAAAACTTTGAGGCAGTTTGCCTCAATCGCAATGTTTTATGGGCTGACCTCGTCAGCCTCCATGACCGGGAGAGTGCTGGCCTACCAAATCGGAACCAGGTCACCAATAGGCAAGTCAAAACATCAGCCGTGTTCACCGTTCAACTTCTCTATATTTATATTACATATTTTGTATCGTAGTTTACATTGCATAAAATGTATTTCATAATAGCTAAAGGTATCTGTGGCAGCTGGGAGGAGGATGGGGTGAGGCTTAACTCAGGAGGTGTGGCTCAGGCGGTAGAGCGGGTCGTCCGCTAATCGGAAGCTCGGCGGTTCGATCCCCGGCTCCTCCAGTCCGCATGTCGAAGTGTCCTTGGGCAAGACACTGAACCCCAAGTTGCCCCCGAAGCTGCGCCTTCGGTGTATGAATGTGTATGAATGGTTAGAATCCCCTGATGTGCAGGTTGGCACCTTACATGGTAGCGCCTTGCCATCAGTGTATGAATGTGTGTGATTGGGTGAATGTGGATGTAGTGTAAAGCGCTTTGAGTGGTCAGAAATGACTAGAAAAGCGCTATATAAGTGCAGACCATTTAACTTGGATCCGGGACCGGCTTGCAGCCCTGCAAGGGCTGGATGCCCCTGGCAGGCTGGGGCAGCCTTGGGGCTTCGCAGCTGGTGCACCGGGACTGGGGCGGGCATCAGCGGAGGAGACGGCGCCGACATTCAGCTGCCGTCAAGACCCGCAACATAACAGCCCGGGTCTTGACGGCAGCTGAATGTCGGCGCCGTCTCCTCCGCTGGCGCCCGCCCCGGTCCCGGTGCTGGCTCCGTCTCTCCACCCAACCGACTGGATCCTCCCTCCACGCCGGCTCCTCAAACATTCTGCCAGTCTCTCACCCTGGCGCTCTCACACAGTCCCACATCCACACACAGGTTAAAAAGGGCCCGGCTGCAATCAGGCTTAATTGGCCGCAGCCGGTCCCGGATCCAGGGTAGATTCAACTCTCCCCTGGATCCAAGTTAAGCCTCACCCCACCCTCCTCCCAGCTGCCACAATATCTCGTATAAATTGTATCATGTATTAAATTCAGTTTGATTCCTGATTATTTGTATATATTGTAATCTTTTCTGACCAAGATTAAAATGTATGAAATTACACCAAATGGCGTCCTTGCATTATTTTGAACATATATTTGATCATAACACCTTGTCATATCTACTGGACAACTACGTAGTTTCTATATCGATAGCATTTTGTATTTGCATCAATCAGTAACCGAAGTCCTCAGATGAAAAACTATAGAAGTTAATGTGAAGTATTCATGTGAATTTTAAATTTTACTTTCCTACTTCAGGTGGCATGTTTGTAATTCAAGACAGTGGAGGACTGAGGGTTGTGTAGTTTCAGCTATAACAGTTTACTTGTGCACAGTACACGCTACAAGTGATGAAAAAAATGGACTGTTCCCTTCGTGTGAAGGCGTCAGTAGTTTTACAGGTTAAGGCAAACAACTTTTATCATTCTTTCATAACTTAATGGTATATATGTTTCAAAAATGTTGTTTTTAGGTCTTACAGATATGCCTCATATCGTCAGTTTACATGGTGGATGCATGGCAGGCTGGGGCGAAGAATCCGCAGTCATTCCATCATGTGCAGTTAACAAAATAAGAAATGTCTACTCTGAACCAAGTGGAATCTATACAGGGTTTGAAGATGTAGATATTGATCATACAGAAGTAGATGAATCATGGAGAGATTTTAATGATATTTAAACTGTATAGTTATAATCAATTTACAGTATATATACACATTTGAATGCATTTCATCAATTATGTGTGACCAACTGGAAATAAGGTCTTGGCTCTAGAGTGCTGACAACACCACTTGGGGCCTTTCACACCAAGATACACTATATTGCCAAAAGTATTCACTCACCCATCCAAATAATTGAAATCAGGTGTTCCAATCACTTCCATGGCCACGGGTGTATAAAATCAAGCACCAAGGCATGCAGACTGTTTCTACAAACATTTGTGAAAGAATGGGTCGCTCTCAGGAGCTCAGTGAATTCCAGCGTGGTACTGTGATAGGATGCCACCTGTGCAACAAGTCCAGTCGTGAAATTTCCTCACTCCTAAATATTCCACAGTCAACTGTCAGTGGTATTATAACAAAGTGGAAGCGATTGGGAACGACAGCAACTCAACCACGAAGTGGTAGGCCACGTAAAATGACGGAGCGGGGTCAGCGGATGCTGAGGCGCATAGTGCGCAGAGGTCGCCAACTTTCTGCAGAGTCAATCGCTACAGACCTCCAAACTTCATGTGGCCTTCAGATTAGCTCAAGAACAGTGCGTAGAGAGCTTCATGGAATGGGTTTCCATGGCCGAGCAGCTGCATCCAAGCCATACATCACCAAGTGCAATGCAAAGCGTCGGATGCAGTGGTGTAAAGTACGCCGCCACTGGACTCTAGAGCAGTGGAGACGCGTTCTCTGGAGTGACGAATCACGCTTCACCATCTGGCAATCTGATGGACGAGTCTGGGTTTGGCGGTTGCAAGGAGAACGGTACTTGTCTGACTGCATTGTGCCAAGTGTAAAGTTTGGTGGAGGGGGGATTATGGTGTGGGGTTGTTTTTCAGGAGCTGGGCTTGGCCCCTTAGTTCCAGTGAAAGGAACTCTGAATGCTTCAGCATACCAAGTGATTTTAGACAATTCCATGCTCCCAACTTTGTGGGAACAGTTTGGGGATGGCCCCTTCCTGTTCCAACATGACTGTGCACCAATGCACAAAGCAAGGTCCATAAAGACATGGATGAGAGAGTTTGGTGTGGATGAACTTGACTGGCCTGCACAGAGTCCTGACCTCAACCCGATAGAACACCTTTGGGATGAATTAGAGCGGAGACTGAGAGCCAGGCCTTCTCGTCCAACATCAGTGTGTGACCTCACAAATGCGCTTCTGGAAGAATGGTCAAAAATTCCCATAAACACACTCCTAAACCTTGTGGAAAGCCTTCCCAGAAGAGTTGAAGCTGTTATAACTGCAAAGGGTGGACCGACGTCATATTAAACCCTATGGATTAAGAATGGGATGTCACTTAAGTTCATATGCGAGTCAAGGCAGGTGAGCCAATACTTTTGGCAATATAGTGTATATAACGAGTTCAGGTATATTCCACACAACTTGAGACAAGTGGGCTACATACACAGATAGGACGGAGACATGATTCCAAAAAAAACCAAACTTTTATTTATAAATATGTCAAGTTAAAAGAAAGCCAAACTGTTGTTGCACTGGAGCAAACACACACGTACAATAAGGGGAGGGAAAGATAATGGCTGCCCCCAGGAATGACAATGCTGGACTATTGGCATGGGGGAATGAGTTAGTTAGCTGTGGGGCGCAGTTACCTGTCAAGTGACACACCGTGATCCTGGAGTGCCTACGGTCACACAAACATACACGCACACAAACATAGGCACTAAGACTACAAATGGTAATGATGGTGATTACACTACAAACGTGATGTGCTCGTTACTACTACAAAAGGCGAAGTGCGGTGCGCGAAGAGGACGACGGCGACCTGCCCTTGAACAGCTTCCCTATGAATCTGGGGGGAAAGAGGGAACAAAGGGGGAGAGTTGGTTAAATGACTGGAAAAACAGATAATGAACTGTAAAAGATGGTCGACTACTGGGGCAGCCAGTATTACAATTGCCTTAAATGTCAGGTAGGAGAGAGGTAACAGGGATACTACTAGACCTAAGCCACGTGAGGTAGTACCAAAATAAACAAATGAAAGAAAAGAAAACACAACCAAAGGCAATAGCTAGATATACAATAGGCTACTTTAGCAACAGGCAAAACAGC
Source organism: Hoplostethus mediterraneus (assembly GCA_034670385.1). NCBI lineage: Eukaryota > Metazoa > Chordata > Actinopteri > Trachichthyiformes > Trachichthyidae > Hoplostethus > Hoplostethus mediterraneus. Next base: position 1,363,483 of record JAXDDW010000122.1, on the reverse strand, counting down.
AGTGGCATCTCACTTAGTGCCCACTGAACACCATAAGGATGGCAACTGGAGGAACCCTGGCGCTTACCACCACAAACCCCCACACACCGACAACCGCAGTGTGCGCCCAGACCTTCGGCAGTATTGCAGACCACCCGGAAGCATCCGGCGAACAGTCGGGACACCTTTCACAGAGAATCACACCGACATCAAAGGTCCGTGTACTTGGCGGCCATCCGTTTTTCGTTTTGAAAACAAAAAACGAGTCGTTTCCCGTTTTTTCTTTGATGAACAAAAAACGAAAAACAGAAAACGAATCGTTATCCGATTTAATTTGATGTGTTTGTAAATGGAAATTGGGAATTAAAATAGCCCCGTGGAAAACTCCTTTCTCAATTTTCTGTTCGTTTCTTCTCTGTGACCCGGAAGTTGTACCACGAGCGAGCCACTACAACAGAAGGAGACGAGAGGGCGTCAAATTGCCGTAAAGTCTCCATTCCGCAGGTGGTCAAGGCCCAATCTCAATGCTTATTTGTACCCCTACGGCTTCGGCTTGACCCGGGGTAGGGCTAGAAAATATCTCCCAAAGTATTGGGACAGCACTTAGATGCTGATACGTCATCGACAAGCAGACAGGACGAGTTTGTTGTCGGAGATTACTATGGCAACAATGGTATTATCACAGTGACATTTGCCGTTCATCTGATGGAGATAGCAAAGCATGGACACTCGCGATTCGTTCACAATTTATACCTTTCACGCTACCAATCGATCAAACAAGTCATCAAATAAAAAAAGCCCACTGCTTCATTACCAGACCACTTCATGACAGAATAGCGTTAGCGTTAGCGGTGCTCTGTAGTCTAGCAAGCCGCTCCTAACGTTACCCTGCCAGTCTGCACTGATATTAGAGGAGCCGTAACAAGTGCAGCAACTTCGCTGCTGGACTTTAGTTATAGCCAAGGGGTGAATTGGGATCGGGCCTTGGGCCGATATATTATGGACCGTTTCTTTATAACAAGCATAACAAAAAAATTGCTAATATGCCGATGTCTCTACTTCGTTAGTTAGTTACGTTACAACATTGTTTTAGGCTGATTTGTGCATGACAGTCCCGCATTTTGACATATTTACATGTCGCATTTCCCCCTTTGATGTCATATGATGAAATATAACTAAAGTCCAGCAGCGAAGTTGCTGCACTTGTTACGGCTCCTCTAATATCAGTGCAGACTGGCAGGGTAACGTTAGGAGCGGCTTGCAGAGCACCGCTAACGCTAACGCTATTCTGTCATGAAGTGGACTGGTAATGAAGCAGTGGTCTTTTTTATTTGATGACTTGTTTGATCGATTGGTAGCGTGAAAGGTATAAATTGTGAACGAATCACGAGCGTCCATGCTCTTCTATCTCCATCAGATGAACGGCAAATGTCACTGTGATAATACCACTGTTGCCATAGTAATCTCCGACAACAAACTCGTACACGGACCATCAAACACATACAGAGGCTGCAGCGGAGACAGAAAACCAGGGGATCTCAAAAGCCTACCGGTGCGACCTCTTTTATAGCACTAAAGCTAATGACTGAATAGCTACTAGTAGCTAACTGGGGGCGTGACAGGGGAGGAGGGAGCTACGGTGACAGCAGAGGGACAAAACCCAAAGCAGTAACTCTGCCGGTTACATTCGCACAGCTCAACAAAATAGGATATCATACAAAAATGTTTACAAAATGTACCCTGATATGAAAAATATATACATGTGTTTCATGCCATTTATGTCCTTGAAAACACTGACCTCTTGACCAGAATTTTAAATTAAAGTTAATGTGGATTTGAACAACGCTGGTGTGTACATCATATGCTTGTAATGATGCAACTACTAGAAGCGTGAAAACTGCTGTGTTTGAAAAATGATCTGTGATCTGGATGGTCTCTCTTGTGGAGCCATGATATGTGTTCGGTTCACTCTCATGTCCATGTCCATGTTTGAATCTGACACAGAGGAGAGAACATCTGCCACCATAGCCACCATGTAGCCATAGTCCTTCTCAACAGCCACTGGTCTTGCTCTGAATGTCTTGTGGACTTTGTTCCAAGAGATTTTGAACTTGGGTTCACCAACACTCTCCCCATCTTGAAAAACAGCCTGTTAAAAAAAAAAAAAAAGGTTAAAAATAGATATAAGGTGTCAGGAACAGTTTGATGTACAATATCCAGTGACACATAGTGCTTACAAAGGAGAGGAATGATGATACTTCACCCACCTGTTCCCTGTTCGCATTGTTGTTATGATCCAGAGCAGCAAGCATGGAGGCATGGATCATCACATCATATCCGAAATGTGTTCTCTTCGGAAGGTATTTGAGGTACATGGAGTGGTACACCTGAAACAAATTGAAATGAAAAAAGTAAAATATCTGAGTCACATCCTTCCATAAAAAACACATTATATTAAGGTGAAACCTTTTGTAAGACTTCTATATATGAACATACCTCTAGTGTTGTTGTGTGGATGCACTTTGTCAGATGATCTAGGTCTTTCAAAAGCCGCTTGTCTTTCACAGTCTTCACGAGTGCTTTGTGGGCTTCAGATCCTGGCCTTAACCAAAGCTTACTTCTCTGGCTCGTCTCATCAAGGGGCTCATGAGCACATCGGTGATAGTACCTGTTCCCTGGCCAGTCGTGTCGGTTGGTAACATGGTGTATTACTGATACCCACTTCTCTTTCAACACCTCGGCGTCACCATCACAGTTTTGTGCACTCCACCACAAATGATTTATAATGGATGGAATCCACTCTCCCAGACCTTCACATTCCCTCCTCTTAGCTGCAATGGCCAGTTTTTTTTTGACACTCCTTTTGCCACATGCCAGGGATCAAATTCGTGGTGTTTTTCTGGATGGCAGACCCTAATTTCTTTGACAATTTGTGGATGTCTGTCAGTGGAGATGGTAGAGACCTTCACTCCATTTTCTTCTATCATTTTAAGAGCTTCCTTGAAACCTTTGATTTCCATGGTATTAGAGCTTGAAACTTGGGTGCAGCTTATTACCTTGAAGTCCACAACCTTTTGACTCTGCACATCTAAAAAGGTGTACGTGTAGTATTTGGCTGAGTGGCCTGGAGAGTCACACCGGCCATCTCCACAGAGCACACCTTCTGCTTCTCGTGATTTCATAGTAGTTAACATTGCACTCTGCTCTTTGGTCCATGTTTTTTCAATAACAGGAAACACAAACTTCTTCCTCAGTCTTGTGTATGTGTCTTCACTTATTGTTTTGAGGTTCATGTTACTACAGAACCGTTCAAATTTAGCAAAATGGATGCCACTGAAGAATACTGATGCTGCCAAAAGCAGGTTTCCTGCCCCTTTAGTCCCACTCAGACTGCCATCTGTAACTACAGCCGTTAGCACATGTGAGCTCTAGTGTTAACTGTGATCCTTCATTTTGCAGCTCCTTCATATCTTCCTTGACAATCAATGAGCCACACTTTAAACAATGCTGAAGCAATTGTTTTAACTGTTCCTCGAAAACTAGAAAAAGCCTGTCTTCTTTATGGGTGTCAGTTGAAGCTTGTGATTGCTGGGTGCTTTGAGAGGGCTCACCTGAATTTACACTGTATTCCGGATCAGATTGTCTGTACCGTGGCTGACTCTCCTCGCTAAATTCATCATCTGAGAGGAACAGATACTGGGACTGACTGTCCTCCTCTACCAACTCAATTTCATGTTTACCTGCGTAAACATGGTCCGTAGTTACCGGATAGCACACATCCGCTGGCCACTGTACCGCTGCATCCGACGTGTCTATGTCCGTCTGAGTTGCTGCATCGGTCTTACTTGGAGAACACTGTACACTTACGGATTGCTGAAGTGGTGGATTGTCAGGTTCCTCCATGATCAGGGTCGTGTCCGATGGTTTGCCTTCAGAGGCCGAAACTGCAGGAGCGGGTTGTTTACATCCTAGCATGAGAGCATCCAGCGTCTCCTGTCGTTGACGTTTCTTAGAGCGGATTTCACTCGCTATCCGAGGGTGTTTAGACTCCTTGTGGGAGAAAATTGTAAGCACGGCATTTGCTTTTAGTCTTCGCTTATAACCAGCAGCACCTGTGAGGTCTTTTAGCAGGTGTGGTCAACTAAATGAATCAAATGCATCAGGAGAGAAGTGGCGCGAACACAGCCGCGGGTCTTTAGGAAGCTATATTCGTCCACAAGCACCTTCCCACTCCTTTCTCCTCTTCTTATCGCTAGGAAAGCTATGAAGACTTACATCACTTCCCTTGTTGCCTTTCGACTGAAAACTACAGCCAAAAGCAGCACAGTGTGGCATTGTATTGGTATTCTCTCGATTCTCTCTATTGGTATTCTCTCTCTTCTCTCTCCCGCCGGTAGGAACAGCAACAAGCGCAACCAATTTACGTCATCGACCCAGAGTGCATTGCACACGTAAAGTAATGGCAACCTCCGTAAATCAAAATATGCATTAAACGTTTTTACATTTTTAAAGTAATTAAAATATTTCATGTGTTTCTAACAACGTATTTTAGTAGGAGAGGGCAATTATAGCATATTAAGGCCTACACGTCGTAATAGTCAGGGTTCCTTTTAACAATTTCTCAGACTTTTAAGATGATGGTCCTTCTTTTTTTTTTTTCATACACTGTCTGTCTTTACTCCTAGCACAGGTCCATATTATAATTATTTCTGATTTATGACCTGACCTGAGCGTGTGCAGCCATCCAAAACATACCCCCGCTGAACACTAGACAGACAGTTATCCAGCAAGCTATACACACATTCAACAACCATTCATCCATTCTTTCTCCATCATTCATTCTTTCTGCACCATGGTGTATTACATGCACACAATTGCATCAAACTCGTCAGTGACTTAGCTTTTAGTTAATATTATTTTGTGAACCTGCTGGGTTTTACACTTATGTTACACAAATTTTGGTTATTTTCTTTAAATCATTCTTTAACTAAGTTCTTTAGAGGAGAGACATTCTGATTTTTCTCACCTGGGTGGAGTCCTGCACTCAGACACAATCAGAATTATGCAGAAATTTAGAAACGGTTTTCTGCTTTGTGATATTTTGACCATTGCGCTCCCTCCCCTGGTCATGACATCATTGTGTGGCTAATCACTGCATTGCTCTGATTTACCCCAGGTGCTCCTCCTAATTGACTCCTGCTGCAGCACCTATATAAATGGGAGCCTCATGACCTCATGACACTCTCTCTCATATTTTGGGGGCTCGTCTTAACCATGTGTTGTGTTTTGTAGACTCAATATGAGTTTTTAGTAGCTGTTTTGGTTTCTAGTGGCAGCAGTTGCCAATCAGTTAATAGGTCAGGGGTAGTTAGGCACTGCTTTTGTGTAGCTCATGTAGCCAAGGCTATATTTTGGGAGAGAGCATTTGTTTTGCAGTGCTGCTCTTTAGTTTGTATCCCAGGGGTTTTTATTGCACTTGTGTGTGCTTTGTGGTTTTTTTTTGAGACTTTAGGAAACCATGGAGTTTTGTCTTGATGATTTTGTTGAGGCACCTACCTTTGAGGTATTTGACAGGTGTAGAAAGGAAGATTTGTTTGTTATTGCTGAGCACTATAAGGTTAAAATCTCTAAACAGAGTAGAAAGCAGGAGGTTAAGAGACGAGTGTATGCAGCTTTGGCGGATGGTGACATTTTGCAGATCGAGTCTAAAATGTATCATTCTGAGGGGACAGGGCAGACTATAGACAGCAGTGTCAGGTTAAAAGAGATAGAGCTTGAAATGCAGCGTCTTAAGTATGAAGCAGAGAAAGATAAAGATCAGAGTAACAAGGAATTTGAATTAAGACGTGCAGAGATTCGCTTGCGCGAATTAGAACTGGGTGCCGCTGCGTCCCAACCCGATTCTGCTGCTAGGCAGCATCATCTTGAGTTTGATGTGAGCAGACATATTCGTTTGGTTCCGCCCTTTAGTGAAAAAGACGTGGATAAATATTTTACACTCTTTGAGCGTGTCGCTATGTCTTTGAAGTGGCCTAGATCCGTGTGGACACTGCTGTTGCAGTGTGTGTTAGTTGGTAAAGCACAGGAAGTGTATTCCTCGTTGTCGGTGGACAATAGTCTTAACTATGACGTTGTGAAAACTACCATTCTGCGCTCTTATGAATTGGTCCTTGAGGCGTACCGGCAAAAGTTCCGCCGTTATAGGAAGCACGATAACCAAACTTTTGTTGAATTTGCTCATGAAAAACAGGTTCTGTTTGAGCGGTGGTGCGCAGCGCAAACCGTGACCGATTTTGATCAGTTAAAGTCCTTGATGTTGATGGAGGATTTTAAAAACTGTCTGCCCGATAGAGTTACGACATATCTGAATGAGCAGAAGGTGGCAGACGTGTCACGGGGGGGCGGTGCTGGCGGATGAATATGTGATCACTCACAAGGCTGTTTTTTTGGGAGAGCAGCGCTTTCCGGGTTTTTGTAGTAGGCCAGTGGACCGGAGTTATAGTGCCAGAGACAGTGGTAGGGTTTCTCATGCGCCCTCAGAGGGTGACGTCCTTACAAAAACTGAAGTTAAATTTAAGGCTGAAAATGACATAGAGACCAAGGATCTTCCAATGTGCTTTTATTGCAAGAAGAAAGGACACATTGTAGCAACCTGTGCTGTGTTAAAGAGGAAGAATACCAAACCAGTGGTGTTGGTGAAAAAACAGCAAGCAGAGAATGAGTTTGCTCCTTTCATTATGAAGGGGTTTGTGTCTATGGGGGAGGGTGGCGAGAAAATTCCTGTTAACATTTTGCAGGATTGTGCATCCTCTCAGTCATTTGTTTCGGAAGACGTGTTGCCATTTTCTGCTAAAACTTCTCTTGATATTGATGTGCCTGTGTTGGGGTTTGGTATGGAGGATATAGGGGTGCCGTTACATACTGTCAACTTAGAATCAGCGCTTGTGTCAGGTAACTGTGGGGATACGTCCTCAGTTTCCAGTAAAGGGGGTATCCTTTCTACTTGGTAATGATTTGGCTGGGGGAAAGATCTTGTTGACTCCTGGTATGACACCTGTACCGATGCGGGGCCAAGATGAGCTTTCTTGGCAGCACCCTAAAGTTTTTGCGTCCTGTGCGGTTACTCGCTCAATGTCTAAACAGTCAAATGATGATGTGGTTGACTTATCTGACAGCTTTCTTGCAGAGCGAGGTAATGACAGCTTTTGTTTTACTCCAGCTGTGAGTTTTGCTGAGCAGAAGGCTGTATCTCCTGGGGAGGCGGCGCCGGTGTCATTGTCTGGTGAGCAGCTGATCTTAGATCAGAAAAAGGACACAGAGCTGTCAGCCTTGTGGGATAGCGCAGTCTCAGAGGAGGAAGTAGAGGCTATGTCAGTGGGGTATTTTCTGAGAGGGCTTACTCATGCGTAAATGGTCTCCATTACGTACGTCGGGACAAGACGATTGGAGTAGTGTTAAGCAGATTGTTGTTCCATACAGATTTCGCAAAGAAATATTGCTTTTGGCTCATGACAACCCCCTTGCCGGCCATTTAGGAATTAATAAAACATACGACCGCATATTGCGGCATTTCTTTTGGCCGGGGTTAAAGATAGATGTGGTGCAGCATTGTAAGTGTCATATATGTCAAGTAGCGGGGAAAACCGAATCAAACAATTCCCCCTGCTCCTCTGTATCCGATACCTGTTGTGGGTGAGCCGTTTGAACGCATCATAATGGACTGTGTAGGTCCCCTGCCGCGTACAAAATCTGGTAACCAGTACCTCTTGACTGTTACGTGCGTGTCTACGCGGTTCCCAGAAGTGTTTCCCCTGCGTAACATTAAAGCTCCGGCTATTGTTAAGGCTCTGATCAAGTTTTTTTCATTGTTTGGCCTTCCAAAAGTGGTGCAGTCGGATCAGGGTTCTAACTTCATGTCTCAGGTTTTTTCCCAGGTGTTGAAACAGTTAGACATTAAGCACTGCCAATCGAAGTGCTTTTCATCTGGAGAGTTTGAGAGGGACTGGGATGAAGGCGTTCCGTTGGTCATTGCACACACAGTGAGAGGTCCTTTAAGGGTCCTGAAAGAGAAATGGCTGCAGGTTGAAACTGAACGAAATGTGCTTGACCATGTCAGTAAATTTCGGTTCAGGCTTCGGCGTGCGTGTGAAGTGGCTATGCAGAATCTCAAGGCTGCCCAGGCTCGAATGAAGGGGTGGTTTGATAGAAAAGCAACGGGGAGGGAGTTTTCTCCTGGTGACAAGGTTCTGGTGTTGCTGTCAATTCCGGGGTCTAGTCTACAGGCCCGTTATAGTGGCCCCTTATCTTATCAAGAAGAAAATGGGTGAGCGAGATTATATTGTTGCCACTCCTGATTGCCACCGTAAGAACAGATTATGCCATGTGAACATGTTAAAGCAGTACCATGAGAAGCAGCCTGTTAACTCTGTGTGTCATCTCACTCCAGGTTCTGAGTCTCCGGTGTGCCCCGAGCCTCCTGTACTACCTGTGCCCTTTCAGCCCGGGGAGCTGTCCAGTGCTGAATTGCCAAAACCTGTGTTGGCTGCGGTGGCGCTGTCCGGTGCTGAACAGACATCAGCAGGTTTGTCGGTAGCATTGACGCACGGTAAACTGTCCAATTCGGAAGCGTTACAAGTTCTCAGCTCACGGGTGGCTCATCTAACTGAATCACAGTGTGGGGACGTGATTCAGTTGGAGGAGTCAAACCAGTCCTTGTTTTTGGATGTGCCAACCCAAACATCCGTGTTGACACATGATATTGACGTGGGTGACGCCAAGCCTATTAAACAACACCCTTACCGGGTTAATCCAAATAAACGGCGGCGACTTAAAAAACAAGTTGATTACATGCTGCAGTATAACATCGCTGAGCTGAGCTGTAGTGCTTGGAGCTCTCCATGTCTGCTTGCTGAAAAATCCAATGGTGAGGACCGGTTCTGTACAGACTTCAGAAAGGTGAATGGCGTTACCGCCCCCGACTGTTACCCTCTCCCACGTATGGAGGAGTGTGTCGATCGAGTCGGCGGTGCATCATTTGTAACCAAATTGGATCTTTTAAAGGGCTACTGGCAGGTCCCTTTAACGGAACGTGCGAAGGAAATATCTGCTTTTGTTACACCTGATGATTTCCTCCAATATAAGGTTATGGCCTTCGGCATGCGTAACGCCCCCGCAACCTTCCAAAGGCTCGTTAATATTGTCCTGTCCGGTTTGTCCTATTGCGAAGCCTATTTAGATGACCTGGTCGTGTGTTCAAACTCTTGGGCTGACCATGTCTTGCATTTGACTGAGGTTTTTAAGCGCCTTGTTGGAGCGAATCTCACTGTAAACCTTGGGAAATGCGAGTTTGGCCAGGCCACTGTAACTTACCTGGGCAAGATAGTGGGACGGGGTTGTGTTCGCACCATTCAGGCTAAAGTGTAGGCTGTTGTGGCATTTCCTGCCCCACCTCTAGAACTGAACTCCGTCGCTATTTGGCCATGGTGGGGTACTACAGAGGGTTCTGTAATAACTTCTCTGTGGTAGCTGCACCGTTGACTGATTTGTTGAGTCCTAAAACCAACTTTGTCTGGTCGCCGGCTTGTCAGAATACGTTTAAAGAGACAAAACGCCTGCTCTTAAACGCGTCTGTTCTTGCGGCTCCTGATTTCAACCGCCCGTTTAAGTTGGCGGTAGATGCCAGTGACACCAGGGGTCGGCGGGGTCCTTTTACAGGACGGTTCTGACGGGGTAGAACATCCAGTGTCCTATTTCTCTAAGAAATTTGATCGCCATCAGAAGTGGTACTTGACAATAGAAAAAGAGCCATTGGCTTTGCTTATGTCCTTAATCCATTTTGAAGTGTATGTTGGCTCCTCAAGCGCGCCCATGGTGGTCTACACAGACCATAACCCGTTGGTTTTCATGCATAGGATGCACAACAAAAACAGGCACTTGATGAGCTGGAGCCTGCAATTGCAGGCTTATGATTTGAATATCCAGCACATCCGCAGGTAAAGACAATGTCCTGGCAGACGTGTTGTCACGCATGTAGCCTATATAATTACTGAAGAATGTCATGTTTTCGCTTTGTGACATTATTCAGTATTTTAGGGTGGGAGTGTAATGTTTTGAGCATGCGCTCCCTCCCCTGGTCATGACATCATTGTGTGGCTAATCACTGCATTGCTCTTTTCTTTGAGGTCCTGAGTTCTTTTGGTTGTATTTCTTTAAGTTTGGGGGGGTGAGTTGGTAGTCCAGTTTTTGTGGCTTTATTTTTAGGTAATTGTTGTTTTACCTTTTAATGTTTTTGGTTAATTGGGGAGTTCCAGCTCCGCCGGGCTATTAATAGCTTGGGCTGGGTGACTCCCTGTCTTTTGTTTTGTTTGGCCAACTCACCTCACCTCTTTATTTTTCTTAGTTTGTGATTCCTTGGTTGTTTACCTTTTGCTTGAATAAAGCTCACTTTCTTTTTGAACTCCATGGTTGTCTGAGCAAAATATGTTATTGTCACCTGATGAGCCATTTTGTGTTTCATTTATCTTTATGATTTGAGGTGGCCGTAACAGCTTACCTTTTAGTTTTGTGGCCACTGATGTGTGTTTGAGATGCAGGCTGTTCACCCAGGCTGGAGTTCCCAGAGTCTTGTCTCTCCTGGCTGGCTCGCCAATTAATGTCAGAGAAAAAAGTATCAGGCCAGTGTTGAAAGACCGGACCTCCCCGCCAACACTTAATCTTCTTCACGATTCTGAAATTTCAGCAGTTACTGGAGTCTCACAACAGGTTGAAAGAAGTCACTGGAGATGATCAGAGTTCGATGCATAGAGTTTTATTCTTCAACAGAGACAAAACCCGAGTCGGCTCCGGAACCAGACTGACAAAAGCTCTCTGCGCATGATCTTATATATCCTAAAAACTGGGTGGAGAATAGCGAGTTTTATCAATTCCAGCTTTGTCAGCAAGAATTCTAGTAGTCTCAGCAAGGTCAGCAAAGATAACGATCATTTCACCACTATCCACTAGCCTTATGGGCAGGTCTTAACATCAAGCTTAGTCCCCTGGGCGGGTCTTAACATCAAGCTTGGCCCCCTGGGCGGGTCTCTGTGGGCATGTAGGCGGTCACGTTGTCCCTTCGACATTACGTACTGCCCACCTGGACTTCTCTTGCCTGCGCATGCCCCGCCTGTCTATTTTTAGGTACTTATCAAAATCGGGCCTGTGTAGCCTGTCCTTGGTCACCCCTTTTGTGAGAGGGCCTCAGACTGTATCTTTAAAATTTTATGATTACTTTTGTGGTTTTTTAGGTTATATGCTTAATCAAAACACACTCTTTATACTTATGATCTTCAGGTTATATGGTTAATCAAAACACACTCTTTATATCTATGCAGGCCTAACATTTTTCATTATCAAAATGGCTTAATACAAAATACATCAAAGTAATAATTATTTACAACAATGACAGATCTAGCCCAGCTGATGGCGTGGATGAGGCAAGGCTGGATCTCTTTGCTCGCAAGCAGAGGCCATACAACGCAATCCCACCAACCAGAGCTGCCTTGAAGGAACATGCAAAGCGAGCTGCCTACCAGGCTGGGGTCATCTGGGGTCAGGCAACTGCTTCCAACCCGGAGACCTGCAGTCCCGCTGAGTGGGGATGGATGCAGAAAGGGGAGGCATGGCAGACATGCTGGACGACCCTTCCACCGATCGCAGCAAGCTGTCAGGGACTGACCAAGTGTTCCTGTAAGAAGGGCTGAAACCGGAGATGCAAGTGCTTTCGTTCAGGACTTCCCTGCACTGCACTGTGTAGCTGTGTGTGCGAGCAATAGAAACTCTGAACTTTACATAACATGTGTATTACATGAATAGTATGCCATTCCGAGTTGGATGTAGCTTGATTGGTCAGCAAGTACAAGTGGAAATGTGTGTGCAAGGAAAATCAACTGCAAACACCCATTCATAATAACGCTGGACAATTTGAGTTGAGTTAGTGTATTTCAATTTTGGTGCAATGTTGTTTTGACGTGAGTAGCTCAGTAGCTCAAAGCCAGTCTAAAAATGTTTAAGTGACCGTTACAAAGCAGGAGTTTGTACCCATTTCTTTTCTTATCTGTACACCATTGTCATTTCCGTCCAGATCACTATGCTAAATGTTTATTGTGTTCTTGAAACTTGAAACTGTTATAAAACTGTTTTTAAAACTGTCATTAAATGTTTATTATTTAACTTATTTTGTTATTTATCAACAAAATTAATTTCTTTGTTACTAAGACTGCCACAGCACTGTTAAAACTGGAAAAAATGAATCCAGCATGCCTGAAAACATAAAATTGACAATATCATTCAAATCGATCAAGTATAAGCAATTCTATGAGGCAAATCATTCTGAGCTAGTCATTTTGGCGGCCATCTTGAAAAATAGCCACCATCTTGGATTTTCAAGTGGCCAATCGAGCAGATTTGTAAAGTATACTATAGAGCAGGTTTATTCAATTGGCGGCCCGCGGGCCACATCCGGCCCAGAAGCAACCTCTGAGTGGCAAGCTTGCATTAAATGGGCTATTTTAATAGCAATTTTAATATTTTAATTGTAATATTATTTTATAAAAAATATTTGTTAATAGCAACGTTATTATGTAGCCTAAATAGTTACAGCACTGGGAGCGTAGTCTAAAATCCATAAGCAGGAAGATTTGTTTTCCTCCGATCACGAAGCAAAACCAGCGTGAGAAACTTATCCCGCCAATCAGGATATCTCTCACAAATCAATGTTTTCTCATGTGACGCAATTCCGATCACGCTTAGTAGCTTTTCAAAACATCTGGCTATTGACAGTCACAAGTAGGCAAGTGCTCTACTGAAAATATGTCTCTGTCAACCCTGAAACGTAAAATTGACAATGAAAACCATCGGTTTAACCCTGCCTGGACTGGCAAATTCTTGTTTATTTTACCGCCATCTCCAAACGCCAAACCAATGTGTTTAATTTGCAATGAGTGCGTTGCTGTAGTTAAAGAATATAATATTCAGAGGCACCACATTGAGAAACACCAAACTTTCCGGACAAACTTTCCCGAGGGATCACAGGAGAGGGACGCTAAAGTGCAGAGTTTGATTGCATCTTACGATCAGAGCCGTATTACCCTGGTGCAGTCATGCACAGACCAAGAGAGAGCTACAGCAGCTTCCCTTCGCGTATCCTGGATCTTGGCAAAGAAGAAAAAGCCATTCACAGACTCCGAAACGGTGAAAGAATGCATGCTGGCCGTCGTGGATGAGGTGATAAATGACGACAGAATTAAAACTAGTGTGACATCCGCTATTAAAAATGTACCCCTATCTGACACTTCAACTATTCGCAGGGTTGAAAGTCTAGCTACAGATGTTTTTGAAACGCTGTTGACAGAACTAAAAAAAGCTGATGTCATGTCTGTCGCAGTCGATGAGTCCACAGACAAAACTGATATCGCACAATTGTGCATATATGTTCGATTTTTTGACGGCAAATGCTTCCGAGAGGAATTGCTCGGCTTACTGCCATTAGAAGGACACACAACCGGCGAGATTGTCTTTGGGAAAATTACGGCATTTTTCAAAGACAGTGGTCTGGATATGGAGCGTGTGTGCATGCTTGTAACGGACGGGGCTCCATCTATGGCAGGGAGAGTGAGTGGTTTGGCAGCACGTTGGTCCGCTGTTGCACCGCAGATGATGTCCTTACACTGCATTGTGCATCAGACGGTGTTGTGCGCAAAACTAAGCGGAGAGCTTTAAACGACAATGGACAGTGTGATGGCGATAATTAATTTCATTCGCAACACATCAAGCCTCCAACATCACTTATTCCGACAGCTACTTTCAGACATGTCTGCTGAGCATCACGATCTGCTTTTGCACAATGACGTTAGGTGGCTGAGCAAAGAATAATAGAATAGTATAAGTTTATTGCCATTTGCACAGGTACAGTACAGTACAGGTACATAGGAATTATTTCAGCGCATCTCACAAGTTTGCTTCATTCTAGATCAGTTGTCGGCAACCTTCAGCATCCAAAGAGCCATTTAAGCCCATTTCCCACCAAATAAAACCCACCTGGAGCCGCAAAATCTGTTTGATCCCTAAAATGACGATAACACCACTTATAGTTTCATTACACTTATGCTATCAAGCATTTATGAAATCAAAAACTAGACAGAAAACGACTGACATTTTATTTCTGGATGTAACAAAGCAAAACACCAAATTCTTTTGAACTCTAGAAAAAAAAGACACTGGCAGGTATAAGTTTACTTTGAATTGAAATACACAATGCAGGCCTGTTTGAGTCCTTCCCTTATTAATGAATTTTAAAAAATCAACCCGCTCCAATATTCTGAAGGCATACAGCTGTGGCATATTCGCTTTAACTAAAAAGGGAAAACAAAAAAATGCCAGTTTATATTTTATTATGACGTAAGTCTATTTCAGCGTGCCGTGATCCTTTTATTCCCTTCGTCACATACAGCAGTCAACCGTCGACCTGAATATAAAACACAATCAGTTCAGGGACCAATATAAAAATATACATTTGCAAAACAATAGCTCATTAAATTATCTATTTCACCTGGTTAATGTGATTTCTGCTTTTGAACTTCGCTGCACACCTTATCCATATCGGGGGTATAAGACGTCACTTTGATCTTCACACAGGATTGCAAGCTGTCATCTGTGAGGCGAGACCGATATTTGCTTTTTATGAAGTTCATGCTGGAGAAGATCTGTTTGCATAAGTATGTGGATCCAAAGATCGACAGGACTCCAAACGCATACTTTTTCATGTTTATGTAAGTGTCGGGAATGGCACTCCATGTTTCGAACACATGGAGTGCCATGTTTCGAAGTTTGTCCGGTTTGGGGAGGTTTTCAATATCACTCCATTTGCACCTCCGAGCAAGACTGGCCTTCTGACGAGCAACATCTTCAAGGTCAGCTGTCAATCTTCTGAACTTAGGCACCCACATGTCTTTGTCAGCTATGTCGGCCAGTTCGATCTCAAGATCGGGTTGACTTACACCTGTAAATGCAGTCATATTCAGCAGGGCTGGGTCGATGCTCAGGGGAGTGATGGGGAAGGATAGTGTGTTTTTTTCCTTTCTGAACTTGCAGAATCTTAACCCAAACGCAGTCTGCATTGCGATGATTGCACTGTGTAAATGCTCATAATTTATCTGAGCATTGTGTGCTTCTTTGAACTCTCTCAACGAGGGGAAGTGAGACAGCGTACCTCTCTGTACATCTCTGGCAAACACGTTCATCTTGCGCTCAAACGCCAAAACTTCCTCCAGCATCTGCAGGGGTGTGCCTCCTTTCCCCTGAAGACTTTTGTTGAGCGTGTTAAGGTGCGCTGTCATATCCACCATGAAGTGCAGCTTTTCCAGCCATTCTGGCTGTTCTAGCTCAGGAAAGGTGAGCCCTTTGCTTTCCAGGAAAGTTTTTACGTGCTCCAAACACACAGCAAACCGTATTTTTCAGCGAATGCTGTGTGTTTGTTCTGGAAATGTCTTTCAACATTTGATTTTTTGTTGTTTGCTAAATTCTCCCCACATATTAGGCACACAGGTGAACCAACCTTGTCAACAGTGAAAGCAAATGAATCTGTCCATGAAGCATTACACGTTCTATTTTCATTAGAAATTTTTCTCTTTTTGGATTTGTCCATTACTAGCTTACTGGGGGTAGACCGCTCAAATAATACACTTGCCTGGCGGCAACAGGTGATGCATACAGGATGTAACGTATATTTCGATCAACAAAATATTAAAACACGTTTTATTTTTATATTACAAGATCACCTAACTCTCCAAAATAACAACTATTACATTAAAACAAACTAACTAAATAAAATAAAATAAATTAAAATTAAATAGCCATTATTTATTGATATTTTGTTTCAAAGCCACAGGGAGCCAGAGCAGAGGGAAGAAAGAGCCGCATGCGGCTCTAGAGCCGTGGGTTGCCGACCCCTGTTCTAGATTAAAAACAAAAACAACACTAAGTACTACGCACATAATGCATACAGTACACAGATTAAAAACCACTAAGTACATAAAAAAATAACTACACTAAGTACACAATATATATAAAATTCCCCAAATATGGCAGGATGATAGTTCAATAGGAGAATAGTAAAGTGCTTGCTGGTATTGGCTGCTGGTATCGGAAAGATAAAGTGCTTACATACAGGAATGCTAAAGTGCTTGTCATACAGTCAGTTTCGTTGTCCTGGGTTCATGCATAAGGTGTGTGAGTGTGTGAGTGTGTGAGTGTGCCTGTCTGCGTGGTCTGCAGGAGATTCTGGAGCGGGGTACTTTTTCCCTCCTTAATGTCCTGTGCCACCAGCCTCACAGTGGAAGTGAAGAAGCTGTTGTGCAGGTGGGCTCTTCGAGCACTGATACTCACAGGCCTACGGCACCTCAGGTTGTAGCCTGCGTCCACCCACCTAAACAGTGCATGGGCTGGGTGGTGTCTGTCCCTGAGGGTGCTCTGTGCTTTCCTCCTGCAGCGTTGGCTATAGATGGTGTCCATGGAGGGGAGGTCAGCGCCGATGACCTGCTCTGCTGTCTTGATCACTCGCTGCAGCGCTTTCCTCTCAGCCAGTGTGGTATTGTCACCGGTGAGGATGCTTTCAACGAGTGCCCTGTAGGCCTGGGTGAGGGGTTGGCGTCCAAGTCAAATCAAATCAAATCACATTTATTTGTATAGCCCTTAATCACCGTTACAGTCCCTAAGGGCTTCACAGTGCCCAACATGTGAAAATAATGAATGATTAGTACACGACATCCCCCAGCCTTAGACCCTCACAGAGGACAAGGAAAAACTCCCACAAAAACCTTATTGGAAAATTGGGAGAAACCTTGGGAGGGGCTACTCAGAGAGGGATCCCCCTACCAGGACGGTTGGGCGTGCAATAGATGCCGTGTTTGGGCAAGCAGAGTATACACAATATATGAAAGTTCGTTTTGGTGGGACATCCACATCTGATGGGGCGGCATCACAGCAACGGCAACTCAGTCGACGTCATCATAGGACTAGGGGACCATGCAGATGCCAACTCTGCCCAGATAGGAGAACGTAACGCCTGCTCAGTCAGCATCGTCCTAGGAGGTGGGACCACTCGGACGCCAACTCTGCCGGGCTGCAGCCTGGGACAGATTGGAGACTCACCCACACGCACCCACACACACACACGCACTCACACAGACAAACATGACCAGCGTCAGTGGACAGCAGCAAGTAAACCAGGAAAATAAGACATGTAGGCAGGATGCTAATATCCGGGACCCTGAGCTAGGATAAGCTAACTGGTCTAGCCTTACTCTGAGAAGAGACTGAGCCTAGCCTTACTAGACTAGCCTTACTAGACTAGCCTTACTCTGAGACGAGACTGAGCCACTCCCTCAGGGCTGGTCAAATGACAGAGAGAATAAATGGGTTTTTAGCCTTGACTTAAAGACGTCGATAGAGCCTGCCTCTCTGACTGAAGCAGGCAGACTGTTCCATAGATATGGAGCCCGGTAAGAAAAGGCTCTGTTACCTGCAGTTTTCTTTTTGACTGCTGGGATAGACAGGTAGCCAGTCTGGCCTTTTTCAGCAGCCTAATGAAGTACAGCCTCTGCTGAGCTTTTTTCACAGTTGTTGAAGTGTTTTTAGCCCAGCTGAGGCTGTCGGAGATGTGGAGGCCTAGAAACAACCTTCTCCACCACAGCCCCGCTGATGGTGAGAGGCTGCAGGGGAGGAGCTCTCCTCCTGAAGTCTATGATAAGCTCCTTGGTCTTGTCAATGTTGAGGACAAGGTTGTTTTCTTCTCCATAGACAGAGATGTTGTGGACCAGGTCCCTGTATGGAGACTCATCTCCCCCTCTGATGAGGCCAAGGATGGTTGTATCATCTGCATACTTGATAATGATGTTGTCCTGAGTGGAGGGGCAGTCATGTGTGTACAGTGAGAAGAGCCGGGGACTCAGACAGCACCCCTGGGGGGCCCCTGTGCTCACCGTGATCTCAGCAGAGACCTTCTTCCCCAACCTCACCACCTGCGGCCTGTCGGTGAGAAAGTCCAGGACCCAGTTACGGGTAGGGGTTGGTTAGGGTGGTCCACAAACATATGACAAAAAATGAACTTCATGCTACAAATCAGGGCACCCCCTCATTTTGTTAGGTTAGCCATTTGAATACTTCTGCCAAAATTTTAGCTTCCTACTGCAACTAGAAGATGGTGCCCAATGACCTTAAAATATTTGAAATATGGCGCCAAGTAATGACACGAGACATATTAGGTGAAATAGATGTTTAGTATTTGTTTACTCTCAAAAAACTTTTCTTCCAATCTTACAAATGCAATAGAATAATATGTAGTAATCCTATGAATATTGAATAAATATGAATATCAATAAACTCTTAATATCAGCTACAATGTCACATTCTCATAATGGCAGCAACAACAGACTCTTTTGTGCTTTCAGTAGGAATAGCTTTACGGTTTGCTTCAACAACTTGCAGAAGGAATTGCTTTTCTTCCTCATCATTGGTAATAAGACTGTTGAATTCTTCAAAGAGCTTTACACCACGCTCAGCTGTATCATTCACAACCCTCAACTTCCTCACTCGCTCCTTGCCCTGTTGGTAATCCAAATTTGTGTTCCATGAATCTGGTTGAATCATTAGAAATGACTCCTCAATTTTCAATTGATAGAAAATGTTCTTGGTTTGCTTGCTTGCTAGATCTCCCAAACTTGTATCTCTTGCTAGGGTTGTTGGATCACCTCTTACATGGCGTATTCCAGGTTCTTTGGACATAGCCTTGATGATCTTGACTTTCTCTGTTGTGGAAACTCTGTCTGAGAAAAGTGCGAGACCCACAAGCTCATCTGATAGGTACCATAAGTGATGCTCCAGGACTTTCATTGCAGCTGCAGCAATCCCACTATCAATGGCCTTGTATTTCTCAAGATCAGCCAAGAGTGCCAAATCTCCTGCAGGAGCCTCAGCTGCAAGTGGAGCTTCTATCCACGCTCGTGTGTAGAGGAGTGCGCCAAACTGCACAAATCGCTGAAGTTGATTTATTTCTCTTCTTGTCAGACGAAACACATTTTGCAGACTCCGAAAGAGATATATTTTGATGACATATAGCAGTTTAGCCATCCATCTTACATGGTGGACAGGTCCTGGTATTCGCCAGTGAATTTGCTCTGGTGGACTTCCCAGCACAACCATTGTCAGCTCAACAAGTTCTTGATAATCATCTCTGATGATCAATTCCTGGCCTGTGACCTCTTTCAGAGCCTCTACTGTTGCTTTAGCAAATCCAGCTACTTCATCATTCAGTTCCAAGGACTGAAAGTTTTCGTGGTTGAGATTCAACCAACATCACTTAAACCTTTTGAAGAGAGGGATATCTGGTGAGCTTGAGGGCCCAAAACACAAGGAAAATGCTTTTGCAAGAACCAGTTCCATAACATGATGACGGCAGGCATCACGCTTGCACTCGATTACTGGAGGTGTCTGGAGCACAATATCTCACTTTGATTACAGTCACTAAAGAGGTGACAATGATACAATAGGATATTAGATTATACTGAAACAGCTTCAAACATTTAATACAAGTAAGACTCCAGTTATGATACAATCTTTAATAAATGTGTTAGCATACCCCTATTTTGTAGATTATTCCTTAATATGCGATTCTGGAATATTTGAGGCTCAATGAGCACTGTCTTAAAATATATCTAGGATTCTGAAATTTTTCACAAGCAATTCAATTGGAAAGTCTGACAATCTGAGGGGGTGCCCTGGCCTCTAGCTTAAAGTTCATTTTTTTGAACCACCCTAGGGTTGGTACTCCCAGGTATGCCAGTTTTGCCGTTAGCTTCATTGGCCTAATGGTGTTAAAGGCAGAGCTATAGTCCAGAAACAATAGCCGCACATATGTGTTGGGAGTGTCCAGATGTTGCAGGATCTGATGAAGTGCGAGTGCCACTGCGTCATCCACCGATCTGTTTGAACGGTAGGCAAACTGGAGGGGATCAACAGAGTCTGAGACCGTGGAGTTTATGTGTTGAAGGATGAGCTTTTCCAGGCACTTCATGGCTACTGGTGTAATTGCCACAGGTCTGAAGTCGTTCATTGTAGTTATTTTTGGCTTTTTTGGGACAGGCACTATAGCAGATGACTTAAAGATACGTGGGACTGTTTCCTGAGAGAGTGAGGTGTTAAATATGTCTGTGTATACCTCTGCCAGCTGTTCTGCACAGGCCTTTAAAACTCTCGGTGCCACACGGTCAGGTCCTGCGGCCTTGCGGGGATTTACATTCTTCAGGACTCTGAGGACCTGTTTGTGCGTCACCTGTAGCGCTGTCTCCGCCTTTGTGGGGGTGTCGTTGCTGTGTTGGTCGAACCTGGCATAGAAGCCGTTGAGGTCGTCAGGTAGAAAGGCATCTGAAAGGCAAAGCATTGAATCGTTTCTGTGATCTCAGAGAGGAGGTCACAACTTTCCTCCGCAGTAGCAAGCACAAAAAGGCGGAAACACACTTGAATCAAATGCTGAACGAAGTCTGCTTTCTGAGCGACATATTCCAACACATGAATGACTTAAATTTGGGACTGCAGGGCAGAGACAAAACTGTCATTGATCTTCTGGAACAGACGCACACATTCCAAGTCAAACTGGGTCTTTTCATGACTGACTTGAGCACAGGCAGGATGCTGCATTTTCCTAACCTACGCAAATGCATTGCATCACCAGCACAAATCACGGATGTGATGACACATTTTATTGCGAGGTTGAAAGATAACTTTGCTGGTCCATTGGATGGACTTACTCTGCCCACAGAGGTGATGGGCTTTGCCCGAGACCCATTCACTGTTGCAACAGAAGGGGACTTTTCCTCCAAAGCAAAGGAAGTGGTCCCTTCCATCGACGAGGGGAAATTCGTACTTGAACTTGTCGACATGCAATCATCCGTAACCTTGCAACAGGAGCTTCGCACTGAGGGACCTGCAAAGTTTTGGAGTGATGTGAACGTGCACCAGTTCCCTAAGGTAGCGATCGTTGTGCTCAGTATGTTTGGATCAACATAAACATGTGAATCAAGCTTTTTGCACATGAACTCAATAAAAAACAACTCTCGTTGCTCCCTGACTGACAGCACTCTTCACCAATGCCTTCGGCTTGCGTTGACATCTTACGAGCCAAAAGTCACTGCTCTCGTTCAGAACAAAAAATTTCACTTCTCCCACTAAGAAAGTCATGTCAGCAGGTAGGCTACCCTTTGTTGTAGTTTTATTTTATTTTAGAAATGCACCTGACTTTTTTCTTTTTTAAACCTGCAGTTAATTGTACATATCAACATAATTTGGGATGTGTAAACAAGCCTAATCACACATGTCCTGGTGATTTAAAACGAACGCATTTGTTATGTTCCCTCAGTGTGCAGTAGGAGGCGTGTTATGCCTCTGTGTGTGTGTGTGTGTGTGTGTGTGTGTGTGTGTGTGTGTGTGTGTGTCTGTGTGTGTGTGTGTCTGTGTGTGTGTGTGTTATTGATTACTGTTATTGTCACTTGTTATGGTTCTGTGCATTGATAGCATTGATGGCTCTTTTATTTCTGCACTTTGTGATGTGCCTGGGTCAGATATGTTACCAAAAATATTTTTTATTTCAAAAGTGAAACAATAAACATTGTTATTTTTTACTACATTAATTTGCGTTTGTTTAAAATGTGTCATTACCAAAAGCTAAAAAAGGTTTTAAATAGGCTGCTGAAAATGTCTGGCCCATCTACATTTCCTGGTTTTAAAATCTGGCCCAATTGAATTTGTAATTGAATATCCCTGCTATAGAGAATCACTGTGCTAAATTTGGTGCTTGTATCACCATTTGCACGTTTTTTCTCTTATCTTCCCCACTACCTGTTTAGTTCTTGATACAGGTCTACTGTATTATCAGTATCCCCTGTAAGGAGAACTCTCAAGATTGAAGCACCTCCTTGGTCAAACTTTCAAGTGCAAATCTAGTGTCCAACATCTTAAAGTACTCTATTCTGTAGTGTTAAATTGCTGATCCTGGAACATGCATAACTGTTCCACCACAGAGGTGTTTGGGTGGCTTTCTGAGATGAGGTATCAGAATTGCCTCAATATTCAGGGAGCTCTCCCATTACCTCTGATTCAAGAAGAAGGCCTAGCACAGTTTTCCGCTTGCTAAACATTTCCAACAGACAATTTGGCTTTGCTGTTGTATCGGTTGAGCCTGAGGCCATCTCTTCTAGACAAGTCAGCACAGAATGATACTGGTCATTGACTGAACCTGGCCTTGTGCCTTACTGTAGATGCTGCCTGAGTAACAAGATTAACCGTGTGCACCACAATGGAGGTACAGTACTAACGGCTGATGTTTATTCATAAGTGCCTGTGCCCCTGAGTTCTTCCCTGCCATGTCGCTCCATCATATGCCTGCCCTCTCAAGCCTGATTTTGGCAAGTGTAATCGTGTGAGCACATCTAAGGCAACTTTGCAAATGCTTTCTCCTGTAGTGGATGATGTATCATACAGACAGACAGATATATGTAGCATCCTCACTTGACAACAAATCATGGTCTACATACATTCCTGCTCTTTTCCAGATACATCCGGTGTATCACACTAATTTCAAGCACTGGTAGACACCTTATAGTTGAAGCAATGTCTCTCACAATTGAGTTGCCAAGTAATTTCAGAATCTCATTTTGTACTTGAGGACTGCTGTAATCATGTTAACGGTTTACTAACCAGTTTGAAAGAATGGGGTCACCTTCTGCTTCATACTTCAGAGGCTGGTACAGATTACCTTAATCTGCCTCATACCCTCTAAAGACTAGACTCTGTCTACCAAGAAACTACAGTCTTCAGCAGGCAGTGCCAAGCATCTTGTTGCTGTTTTGCCATTGCATTGGACAACTGGGTGTCTATGGGCATTGCCTCATTGCAGTATGAACGGGGGGACACAGGTTACGCAATGGACGGGAACCTCATTGGTTAAGATCAGAGGCACATTTAGTATACAAGCCATTTCACAACAAGGAGCATTTCAACAATGAACAAGTAGAACAAATCAGAGCACTTCTGTCCATTCATGGGGAAAAAGGACTAAAGCGACAAATTACCGGGATGGTAAAAGATTCAATTATCTACAGCAATATCACACACAGGCCGAATCCCAATTCACCCCTTGGCCCTTCCCCTCCGTTTTGCACGTTCACGTGAAGGGGTAGGGGTGTCCCAATTCTCTTGGGATCGAGGGGTAGGGCGAAGTGCTAGGGCTACATGGCCCTCCAAACAGAGATTTTTCAGGGACACACTACAAACCGAGGGTTAGGAGAAGTCTCCCAGAATGACCTGCGATTCAACAGGAAGATCATGGCGAACGCTACACTACCATCAAAGTGAACCACAGATGTAGTATTTTCTCCGTTAATAAAGATTTAAAAAATATTCTAACCATGGTATTATCTTAGTTTAATGTCGTTTCAATGTATTATAGACCGTTTCTTTATAACAAGCACAACAAAAAATAATATGCTAATATGCCGATGTCTCTACCTCGCTAGTTAACGTTACAACATTGTTTTTAGGCTGATTTGTGCATGACAGTCCTTTAATTTGACATATTTCCATGTTGCATTTTGCCCCTTTGATGGCATATGACGCCGAAATATAACTAAAGTCCAGCAGCGAAGTTGCTGCACTTGTTACGGCTCCTCTAATATCAGTGCAGACTGGCAGGGTAACGTTAGGAGCACGGCTTGCTAGACTGCAGAGCACCGCTAACGCTATTCTGTCATGAAGTGGACTGGTAATGAAGCAGTGGTCTTTTTTATTTGATGACTTGTTTGATCGATTAGTAGCGTGAAACATATAAATTGTGAACAAATCGCGAGCGTCCATGCTTTTCTATCTCCATCAGATGAACGTCAAATGTCACTGTGATAATACCATTATTGCCATAGTAATCTCCGATAACAAACTCGTCCCGTCTGTTTATGTAAACATCATCGATGACGTATCAGGGTCTTGAAGGGTTGTCCCATTTGTTAGGGAGAGATTTCTACCACTACCCCTTGTGACCAAGCCAGAGGGCCAAGCCGAAGCCGTAGGGGTGAAAATGAGAATTGGGATTCGGTGACTTATACAGATGTAAATATGGTGAGACAGGTCTTGTGCGGTTTGGTCTGAATGATCAACGATCTGCGATAAACAATAACCTGTGTAAACCCCGGAATTTGTGTGTGAAAGGGCTGTTAGATGATGTTTTTAGAAGCCTAGTAACTGCCGATGGATTCACCTGGCCGAGGATCCTTATTCGCTAAACATCCCTGTCACCCAGAGCCTGGCCTCGCTACTTAAGCAGATCACTCGGGATAATGTATTGACAAATGCCTGGAACCAGGTGATCCATGAACTGTTCCACCTCAATTACCAGCAGGAAAAGGACATTTTACCAATCAAGGATGTTCCCACAAAACAAGGTCAATCTCAGACATACTCCTGGTCAAAGCCTAAATTGAACTCTCCGGAACCTCAGGCCCAAACCTGCCTAGGATACTGGAACATGGGCAGAAGCAGCTTGAGCAGTTCAATGTTTTGATTAACATTGACATTAACTTAACTGAATATGCACCAGTGAAGGTATCAACCCTCAACATTGTCCATCTTACAGAACAGGCACATTTGTTCACCAGGAATTGAAGGGTTGGAAACACCAGACCCAATTCAATTCCATCGATCGATTGATTTGTCACTGGTGATATGGAATGTCATGGCTGCAGTGGGGGTGACCTGTCAGGGTATTTTACATGGATCTACTGTCCTGGGCGCTCCCCCTTGGGAGGCCACAGAATGGGTGCACTCTATTTAAGGGTACTCTACATAGGGTCCAAGAAGAAAACTGCAGTCACTTCTTGTAACGCATGCCTGCTATCCAGGCCGGCGTTGCGGTCAATACCTGCAGCAGCTGTCTATACCTGGACATTTGGGTACTGCAGGATTGGGTACACCAGAGCAAACACCCCACTCAAGACACTCAAGTTGCTTACCCTTGGGCGAGTGCAATCAATAATGGTCACCGCCTCCACGAACTTTCAACACAAACCCGGGAATCCAAGTCAATCATCCTTTCTCTGCTTCTGTACCGAGGTTATCCGGGCCACCTTTCAAGGGGAACAGTCAACAGTCAATTGACCGTTGCTGTGGACAAAAACCCTGGTACAGCATATGGCATATGGTGATGAGATTGTACGTCTTAAAGCTGGGGGTTGGGCGATAAAACAATTTAGATAATTATCACAATAAAATGTCCTTGTCAGATTGTTGATTAATTGCCGTTAACAGAGTTAACAGAAACATACATAAGAGAGACAACAAAATTTACTGACTGATACTGTACAGCATATCCTCCATTCTCCTCTTCTCCTCAATTAGTTATGCAAAAATGAACAATTCAGTGTGAATGGAACTCTTCTATCTCTGAATCCAAAGTTGAGGTCTGATATTCTTGAGGGCATGGCTGAAGAAATGATCAAGTACACAGCATATGCCAATGATGGTCAACTGAAAAAGCTGCTGAGGCCCTTATAAAGACTGACCAATGTTTGAGTCAACTCTATGAAGAACAAACATGAGGGTCAGGGAAAGGCTGCTCCAAACATAAAGAAACCCCAAAAGGCATAAGTTAATTTTCATCCATGCCACCTAAAAGGAAACAGCAGTCTAGAAAAAGAGCGAGTTGCCCTATTGACTGAACGGAACAACAAGGCAGTGATCAGGCAGTGATCAGGGAGAAAATGCAACGCACCTTCTTCTCCAAGAAGTTGTCCAGGACATGCCATGATTACTGAATTCCAAACAGATGGCCTGCACTTTTTGAAGTGGGTGAGGTAAGTAAAATCATCTAGCGACTAGACCTTGTTGCTACTAATATCTTACATACTTAATATTCCCATGAATGTTTTTGGCCTGCCTGCTTCTTGTGTTGTGTCTTTCAGGTGAATGCAGATTTCACAAGGATAGCTAATGTACCTCTTCAATCAAGAATCTTCTCACAGTTGGACAGGAACATTGAGAACCTGCTTAATGTCTTCTGCAACAAAGAAGGCACTGCAGGACAGAATATCCACCATAGAATGGCACTGACAACAAAGTTGTGTGTTCTGAACATCCTGGAAACTCAGAATACAGTAAATTCTGTTAACTTATTATGTAGCTCCATTTTTGATCTTTTTTTTTAATGGTAGTGTGAGGACATAAACATAAAGCGAGACTGCATCCTGAAAAGCCTGTGTGTCTACCTTAAGATTCAAGATTCAAGAACTTTATTTGTCACATACACACACGGGGTGTGTAGTGAAATGAAAAGTGGCAATGCTCGACGGGAATGTGCAAAAGGGCAACAGTTCACAGTATTTACAGTAAAAAAAACAACACAATATTTACCGTATTACAGTAATTACAATAATTACAGTAAGTAACAAAACACAATATATACAGTAAGAGCACTTTGGAAATGAAAATGTAGAAGTAAGGGAAATCGTATGAGTGTAATATACTATAAATTATGTGTAGTCATTACCTAAGTGAGTGTGTGTGTGTATAAGAGGGGCAGTGTGTGGGTCTTGGTGGGGGCCCTGGTGAGGTCAGAGTTCACAGTCCTGATGGCCTGAGGAAAGAAACTCCGTCTTAGTCTCTCTGTTTTGGCAACGTGACTGTGGAGGCACTTGCCTGACCGCAGCAGCTGAAACAGTCCGTTGTTGGGGTGTATAAGTCCTGCTGGGTGGGGAGTGTAGTTCCAATAGTGCGTTCAGCCGAGCGCACTACTCTCTGCAGAGCCTTCCTGTCCTGAGCGGAGCTGTTGCCAAACCAGGCAGTGATGCTTCCTGTCAGGATGCTCTCTACAGCTCCAGAGTAGAAGGATTGAAGGATCCTCTGGGAGACTTTAAATTTCCTCAGCTGCCTGAGGTGGTAAAGGCACTGCCTTGCCTTCCTCACCAGAGTGTCTGTGTGTGTGGACCATGTGAGATCTTCGGTGATGTGGACTCCCAGGTATTTATACCTGCTCACCCTCTCCACAGTAGTCCCATTTATCCTCAATGTTGAGTACGTCCTCTGTTGTTGTGTCCTCCTAAAGTCCACAATCAGCTCCTTAGTTTTGGTGACATTCAAGAGGAGGCTGTTGTCCTGGCACTAGAGTGACAGATCAGCAACTTCCTCTAGGTAGGTCTTCTCGTCGTTGTCGGAGATCAGGCCCACCACCACTGTGTCATCCGCAAACTTAATGATGGAGTTGGAGCTGGACCTGGCCATACAGTCATGTGTGTACAGGGAGTACAGTAGGGGGCTGAGGACGCAACCCTGGGGGGATCCTGTGCTCAGGGTGAGGGGGTTGGAGGTGTGTCTGCCCACCCTGACCACCTGGGGCCTGGCGGTCAGGAAGTCCAGGATCCAGGCACACAGGGGGGTGTTCAGTCCCAGCTCAATCAGCTTGCCAGCCAGTCTGGTGGGGATTATGGTGCTGAAAGCTGAACTATAATCAATGAACAGCAGTCTCACATAGCCCCCCTTCCGGCTGTCAAGATGGGAGAGTGTGGTGTGCAATGAGGACATTGAGGACATTGAGGCACATTACTGAAGAATACTCATTCAGTAATGTCAACATGTCAACCCACACTCTGCTGTATCACCATCCTGATAAGAATACACCCTTGACGGACTTCCGGTTATGGCGCTGTGCTGAATAGACGTGTGTCAGAGCTCCCTTTAAAAGTTGGAGGAATAAAGCAACCAAATAGCCTGTACAGAATTTGTAAACAGTCACAATTTTTGTCTAAAGTTAAGTAATAGCTCAAATGGCACCGAAACCACCAGCAAAGGCTCAAAAATCTACGAAATCAGACATCGTGTGTGACCCTGTGCAACAGGCTAGCACCAATGTCAACAAAGAAGATGTGGCTATGGCTATTCATACAATGACTTTATGTCTTGACTTTATGTCAAGATTTGATGGGCTATTAAATGCTATACAGAGCGTACAGGGCGAACTAAAGGTGATCACGGTGCATATTACAGAAGCTGAAGACAGAATTAGCACCAATCAAGACGATATCGAGTCCCTGAGAAATCAGACCACTACAATGAAAGCGGCCTTTGAAGAGTTAGTGCTTAAAATGGACGATTTGGAAAACTGAAGCCGCTGTTCTAATCTTCTAGTCTTCCGGAGAAGAAGGAAGAGACTGATATGTGTACTTTTTTGGAAAAGTGGATCCCTGAGGTGCTTGGTGAACATAACTTCCCTGGGCCCCTGCTGATCGAGAGAGCGCATAGAATTGGCCAAACTACCGAAGTTGACGCATGGTCTGCTGTGCGACCCAGGGTGGTGATAATGAAGCTCCTAAATTATGTGGACAAGTCTCGGGTCATGAAAGCTGCCAGGAGCAAGGGTCAAATACTCTGTGATAACCAGAGAGTCATGTTTTTCCCCGATGTTTCTGCTGAACTGCTCAAGCGAAGGAAAGTTTTCCATACAGTGAAGAGCGAGCTGGCCTCCCTCTCTCTCCCTGACCTGCGGTACAGGATAGTTCACCCTGCTAATCTTCTGGTGACTTTCAAGGGGAAACGGCACGTCTTCGAAACGGCACCGGGAGCAGAGACGTTTGTGCATGAACTGAAGGTTCGCAGTCGGAAGGCTGGGGCAAGTGAGACAACGGGCTCTGAGCATTGACTTTATGTATGCATATCAATAGGCTACCTCATGGTCATACATTTACAACATTGACTTTAGCTGTATGTTAACGACTGAATTGAAACAGATTTTTCTCTCTTTCTTACCGGTGGTAGATCTAAAGAGTGTTAAACTAGGTTTAAATCGAGCAAAGTGTTTAGGCAGTTTGGTTGCAATAGTTTCCACTACTGATAATGTTACACGTGGGGCTCTGTTTTGATCGTTAGGCATGCTGTTCCTCTCTTTGATGTTGGCATGGCCGGATCAGCTTAGCGCCATAGTTAGGATCTTTTTTGGGGCCGTGGATGTGTTTATCGTGGGAGGGGTGGGTGTATTTCAGTTGCAGAAGTACCCTCTGTTATGTTTACAATGCTCTAAGGCACATCTCTTTTTTTTTTGTTACGTTTTATTTTTGTTACCAGCCCATTCAAATCTGCTTGGTTGATATTATAACGACATGCCCTCTGAACTTCAATTCACCTCTTGGAATGTAAGGTTTAAACAAACTTATCAAGTTAAAGCAAGTAATGAGTAGGATAAGACAATTAAAAGCCAAAATAGTCTTTCTCCAGGAGACCCATTTGAACCCTGAAGATATAGTTAGAGTGAGGAGGAGATGGCCAGGTCGAGTATTTTTGGCTTCTTTCAGTTCACACTCACGTGGGGTGACAAATCTGATACATAATTCTGCGCCTTTTCACCTTATTAGGAAGATCGATTTGGTAGATACCTCATTATTCAGTGTGAAATTCTTTCAATTAGATTAAATCTGGTTAATGTCTATGGACCCAATGTTGACAACCCATCTTTTTTCAGGCACCTGTTCTTGACTCTAGCTGCTTTGCCTGGCAATTTTGTCATTGGTGGGGATTTCAATTGCGCACTGCAACCTGAGATACAGATCCACTGGGACAGATACCTCTCATCAGACAAGGAGTTATTTCAGTATATTCAATAATTTAATTTAGTTTATGTGTGGAGAAGAGAATATCCTGATCGGCTGACCTTTTGTTATTCTGGTACTTGCCAGACAGTCTCCAGAATTTATGACCTTTTGGTCTCTGCTACTTTAGTCTCTACAATTCCACGTTGCTGGTAAGAGAGTATAATAATTTTGGACCACGCTTCCGTTTTATTTATTTATTATTCATTACTCCCCAAGGTGGCATCTTCAGTCAATTTGGCTTAGGGACCCAAAATTCATGGAGTTTATTGGGGCACAAATTGATTATTTTGAATATAATAACCAGACATCTGCTGCTGTACGGTGGGAAGCTTTTTAAGAGGCCAGATGATAAGCTTCACAAGCTTTAAGCATAAATATTCTAGATTGGATATGGAACAACTTGAAAAAAAAAAAACTTAAAAAAACTTAAAGATCTTTTCAAAAGTCCCTCCCAACAGTTATTTGTGGAACTAAATGAGCTAAGAGCCAAATATAATGTTTAGCTCTTAGCAACTAAAAGCTTGATGACACTAAAGCAATCTTATTATGAGCAGGGTGAAAAGGCTAGCAAGCTCTTAGCCAGGCGTATTAAACAGTTGGAAGCTGAAAGGGCTCAACTAAATAAACTCAATCCAGACAGATAAGGGTGTGGTGACCTGTAATGGCCACACCAGCGGCCACACACTGGGGCAAGGAAAGGGTGGTAACTTCATTTCTGTTTCATTTACTTACTTTAGGTTCCTTTTATATCATGTTATGTTATATCATATAACATATGCAGTTTTATTAACTTTCTTTGTCAATTTTGCTATATTAATTTCATTAGCTTAAGTAAATCTTTATGAAGTTAATTTGTTTTTCTTTGAGTTAGCAGTTCCTGGGGGGTTGTTTCTGGAGTTGTCTGGTTGGCCAATTAAAGAAGTTCCAGCTGCATCGGCCCGGCTTAAATGGTGTTTCTGGCTAATTGGACTGCACCATGTTCCTCCTGCATCAGGGAGAGGGGCAGTGGCTTTCTAGATTGCTTTTGTAATTACCTTTGTTTGATAACTGTTTAGATATTGTTTGCTTATTTGTTCATTAATTAATATTAGGCATGGGCATGGGTTTTGGTTGGTGTAGTTTATTTAAATGGTTATGTCTTTGTCTATCCCCCCTGTGTGTCTGAATGGCCTGATCAGCCACTATATATGTTTCCCCACATGTCTCAGTTGGCGGGTCAGGTTTGTGCTGTTTAGTTCTCGTCAGTTGGGTCTGTTATGTTGCCGCCCTCTTTTATGGGCCCAGAACTATTATTGCAAGTATTTTGGTTATTTTTTTACTTTTTACTGGTCCAAAAGACATTAATGGGGCTTTCTCAAGTTTCTATCATAATCTGTATAGTTTAGATTATTCAACCTCAGCTCCGCAAAAACAAAAGGAATTTCTGGACTCCCTGGCCTCTCTAGAGCTCAACCTAGAGGCTGACGAATTGTCTGGAGCTATATGTAGTATGAAGAGGGGGGGAACTCCTGGGCCAGATGGGATCCCAATTGAAATATAAAAAACGTTCCAGACTAAACTAATACCACCCCTACTTAATATGTACTGTGGCAGGGAACACTGCCACTGATGTATTCACAGGAACAGGAAGCCCATGTATGGGCGTTGCCAATTGGCGCAGTCCAACAGGAGGCCCATGTATGGGCATTGCCAATTGTGCCGTCCAATCAGTGAGGATCACAGGTGCTACAAATAGGAGTTAGTATGTAGCCGCCTGTGCCTCCCACACTTGTCATGACCTCTCTTGGTGGCGGTGTCTGCTGCCTGGATGGTACGTAGATGGCTTTGTATAGTGTGTTTTTATAGTTTTATATGGTCCTAATCTAAATGTGTTCCCCTTGCAGCTTCCCCCTGACCCCCTGGTGTCTCATGGTGCCCTGGTCTAGTTGACTGCTGCCCTTCAATTGTGGTAATGTCTCATTTGTTCAATTGGAGTCATACTAATGTGGGTGGAGTTCTATTGATGCTGTATGTCTATTTGTTGTTTTTAACTGTTGTAACTCGTTTAATTGTTTTTAACTGTTGTAGCTCGCCTGATGTGTCTGCTGGTGTGAGTCTGGTGCTGGTACTGAGCTGGGACTGGGTGATAGCCTCTTACTCTGTTAATTGGTAAGTAGGGTGCCTACGGCACCTGAGGTACATGTAACTGCACCACCCACCTGAAACCTTAGTAATACCATTATGCTTTCTTACAGGCTTCATGCTGGCTGCTGTTTTGCCCACCTTTTTATATTGATAAACTTGTTACATATTGTGAGCCAACTGGCATTAGTTTGTTAGCATATTTTAGGAGCTTCCACATTATTTCTACTCTGCAGCAGGTTGAGTGCCACCTGGTGGGGGGGTTAGTTATTTTCCTCAGTTTGCCGAACACCACCTCTTGAATTGCTGTGGTTTAAGTAAGTTTGCCGTGTCCACTAGAGTGTATTGCACCCCCCTGGGCTCAGCCCTCTTAGTTGCCCCCAACTCCAGTGTCCCTCTCCCTCGCAGAGTTAGTTATTCTTATTAGAGCTCTATATTAGCCATTGTAGTTTTTAGTGTTTATTTTATTACTTGTATTAAATAAAATCATATTTTTGTATACTTGGAAACACGTCTTTGTCTTCACTAACAACTGAACTTGTGTGCTGTAATTAGTCCCGAGGACCTCCCCTCGTGTAACAAAAAAGGTGGCGTCTTTGTAAGGTATTAGCTACAAGGCTAGAGGTACTTTTACCAAAAATGGTTCATTCTGACCAGCCTGGATTTGTTCAGGGAAGGCAAAGCTTAAGAGTACGTAATATAGTTTTTGAAAAATCTGGCAGCACGGATAATGCTATTTTGTCATTGGATGCCGAGAAGGCCTTCGACAGAGTGGAGTGGCAGTATTTATTTGACGTCCTACAAAGGTTTGGTATAGGGGGAAAATGTATTAGCTGGATCCGGCTCCTCTATGCTAATCCACAGGCTGTCATTTTAACTAATGGGCTTTCTTCGGCACCCTTTAAACTTCATCGGGGAACAAGACAGGTTGTCCCTTTTCTCCCCTGTGGTTTACCCATTGAGCCACTTACTATGGCAATTCGCAAAAATACCAACATGGTAGGAATAAATACAGGTGATATAGAACATCGTATAGCCCTGTATGCAGATGACAATTTTGTTTTGCTCTAATTTGAAACAGATTACCTACTTTACTTGACCTGACGAGCTCTTTTGGAATCTTTACAGATTACAAATTAAATACTAAATTTGAAATATTATTTATGAATGAAAATGAGAGGCAAAACCCTCCAATTCATACTCCTTTTATGGTTTCAGTAAAAGGTTTTATCTATTTGGGTGTTAAGGTCTCCCCCACTATTAATAAAATTATCCCAACTAATTATAACCCTCTCACAGATAAGGTTATTCAGAATATAAATATATAGACAAAATTGCCCATATCTATGATTGGACATATTAACATTTTGTACCTTTTCCAATCTATTCCATTTCCTCCCCTACCTTCTCTATTTCATTTATTAAAAAAAGTTCTTTCAAACTTCATCTGGAACAACAAATGTCCTAGGCTCAGGCTTTCCCTGTTATATTTACCATATGATAGAGGTGGTTTACAATTACCAAATCTTTTATGGTATTACTGGGCAGCTCAGATTAGAGCAGGAATGTCTTACTTTGTGAAGGATCAAAGCATTTTTTTAAATATCTTAAATTGCGAAGTTTTGTACTGGCCAGGCAGTGTAATAGTCTGAAACCTCCCCCTCTATCCACCCTAGAAGATTTCACTTTGACATTTTTAGATTCTAGGGAACAGGTGTCATTATACAACCTGTTCATAAATAAGTGCAAAGAGTCATCACACAATATACTACAACCATGGAGAACAGATTTTCATGAGAATTTATCAGAGGAAGAATGGTCAGAAGCATGCTCTTTAGTTCAAACTCAAACTGTATGTTGTTTTTTTACACAATAATTATTAATATTTAAATGTAGTTGTGGCAAGGTGCCACACAACCGGGGTCCGTGACAGGCAGAGACATAGGCAGGGGAGAGTTCAATGGCCAGCAGGGCCATTTTATTTGCACACAATCAGCAACATAACAACGGCCCGGGTTGACGGCAGCAGTCTGTCGGCACCGTCTCCTCCGCTGGCGCCCACCCCGGTCCCGGTGGGCCAGTCGCGGAGCCCCAAGGCTGCCCCAGGCTGCGTCCCGCCCCAACCCCGACTGGTCAGCCCTTGCAGGAGGCTCCCGACTGCGTCCTCCGCGGACCTCCGCTGTACGCCGTGGCAGGAGACGGCCCACTCCCGCTCCATCTCTCCCGTCGGTGCTGGCCCCGTCTCTCCGCTCCACACACAGATACAGCCGACCGGATCCCTGGTCACACAGTCAGTCTCTCGCCCTGGCGCGCACACACACGCATTCACACACGTTAAAAAGGCCCCAGCTGCAATCAGTCCCAACTGGCTGCAGCTGGTACCGGATCCAGGGAAGAGGCAGTCCACTAACTCACCTCTCTCCTGGATCCAATTAAGCCTCCCCCATCCTCCCTCCAGTCCGCCACAGTAGTCATTATTGTTTATTCATTATCATCTAACTAAACTGTATTTCTGTACCCATATATTCTGTACCCTTCTTGTTCTGTGTTGTCCCTGTTTAAAACAAAAATAATTCAATAAAGAAATGTTTGAAAAAAAAGACAAAAGAATACACCCTTATGGGTATTAGGTATCAGGTCTCGAATACCCATACTCTGTAATTGCTAACTACCAAATTTCGTCCCATACTGTTCACTCCTCACATCTGCCTTTTTATCAAGCAGAAAGGATGTTGGCAATCTTGAGTTGAGCTTTTTTGATGGTTCACCATGATGTCAGTTAAGGGCTAATTTTGATTAAATAAGGATTAAAAACTCAAAAATTCTATAATTGCACAAAGGATTCACAAACTTGACTGTATCTGAAAAAGATTGTTGTGGTGTTGGTGTAGGTCAATTCAACTGTACAAGTAAAAGTGAATAGTCTGAGCTAGATTTGTAGAGAATTTGAGTCAGCTCAGTTAACCTGAACAAACTCTTCATTTTTGGCTTTGTTAGCCGGCAGGCTAACTTAGCACAGCAACCAATGTTAATGTTAACATCACAGCTACTACTAATGCTAACTTCTACAAGAAGTGCAGTTCAGATGTTTACAACAAGACAGTGATGGCTAGCTGATACTATGGTTAGCTAGCTAACAATATTACAAATACACAAAATCAAGCCAGACGTATCTGTGATGAAATGTTAAGTTCCCAGTCAAAAACAGTACAGAAATTAACCATGTCTTTAAAATTTGTACATTCATGCAATCAGCTGTTCACAGCCACTGTTGCCCAAAAGCTGTGGACCTCAAATATGGGCACCAGATGGTGTGTTATATCACCTGAAAGCCCTCATATGGGTGGACAGAAACAAGGAGGAGAGAATGAAAGTGATATTAGATATTTTTGACATTCTTTTAATGAAGCATTAAACGTGAAACCTAAAAGACAGAAGGTGAAACATAGAAGAAAAGAAAATGAAAAAGGAAATAAAGGGGGTTAGAGGTAGAGATGGAAGGAGAATGAGAGAAGGAGAGCAGGGATGGAGAAATAGAGGAACAGAATTTGAGCTTGGCACCAGGGGAAATTTCCTCTGTAACTAAGCTTTGGAGACACAGACACACACGGCTGTTGGGGTGGTAATGGTAAAGTCATTCAATTGTGTCAGGCAGGAGGGCAAGGAGCTACACTGAATACTAAAGCATGCGAGAAAAGATCTTATCACTCAGATGTTACACACACACACACAGCCTTGGTACACTTCCAGGTTTTCATTAATAATAAAAAAAAGTATACTGAAGTGACAATCTCACTAAACTACTTAGAGAGATTGTGGTTATCATGAAACAGTGAAGTTGTTCTCGTTGGACAGGAGTGGGAGGGTGGTTTGAGAGACTGCCCTGTAACCTGTCAGTCACATCAGTAACAGCTAATGTGTCCTTTTGCAAAACACCAAACCCTTACCTGCTTCATGGTGAATGTAAATGCCTCTGACACCTCTGGTGAAATACATGATTGTTGTCATGTGACATTTTGGTGATTTTCATGTTTTAACATCAATTGAAGGATTCTGCGGGTTAAGAAAATTCTACACCTTTGGTTTATGAAACCTTTTCAGAACTAAAATGTACAGTGAATGCTAACTGTAAATGAATAGGCTACTAAATTATGTAAAAATGTCAAAAGCAATTTTTTGATTTGTATTAGACAAGTTTGCATGTATGTCAGCTTATGACATACAACACCTATCTGCTTCCTGGCTGTGGCTCAGTAGTGTTGATGTCCTTGTGGTCCTCCACTCCTAAGACAATGCTGACTGAGCTGCTGTTGATGCCACACACCAGGATCAGGATCTCCCCAGTGTCCTTATTGTGTCTATTCTTTTTGCTTCACTTATTTGTCTCATTTGTTTAAATAAAAAATAGATAGATAACTTATTGCACTTTTACCTTAAGCAGTGGTTATGCTCTTAATTGCTTGTTTAGGAAGGAAATGCACCTACGATTTCTAGTGACTAGTAGTTCTCATGCCTAGTGAGAAAAATTAGACAGCTTTAACTTATCTCTATGACAATACTAATGAGATTCATGTAGACTACATGACATTAAATAGCAATTATTTTGCAAATATTTAGGTGTTGAATAGATATTAATTTGAGATGATGTCCGTAGTCATCCACAGCTCCTACCTGCATTGGTTTTGAAACTGGGACCTAAATATCTTTCTGATATCAGTTTAAAACAGTAAAAACAAACAGTAAACAGTAAAAGATTTTTGATTTCTGTTTCTACCACTGACACCCATGTAATTTTTGGCATGTTGACATACAATAGTAATTTACTGAAAGATACACATGACTTGTAACTGTAAAACAACAGTAATTGGAATACATATAATTTTGAAAAAGAAAGATCAATGATTGCTTGTTAGACTACTGAGAAACATGAAGGGGGAAAATGTGATTGTGAAAATTGTGGAATTGGACTGAACAAATGCATTTTGTTAAAGTAATCACATAAATATATTGGAATAACCAATACATTCTAGAACTAATTAAAAACTTGAAGCAGGTAATCAGTATTCTGCATGGATTTATTTTCAAGATAACTTTTCCTGAAGAGAAAGAAAGAGCACACGGCAATTCAAAGATGAAGCAACTTTTAATTTAAAGTGTCAGAATCATACACAGAGCCTTCTTCAAAGTTCACCACATCTCAGATTTTTAAAAAGACATTATACAAGTTGTCAAATTATTGTAATACATAGTTGTAAATGATAGTATGGAGACGGTTATGAAACACTTTACCCAGAAAGAGTGAGAGAGAGCAAAATAGAGAAAGACATTGAGTCTGATGATGAATGATGGTTTTAACATTTAAAGTTGACCTGTTATTCAGCTTAAATACTTTGTATATGGAAAACATGACGCATGAGAGAGGTGGGGAGGGAAGAAAGAGTAGATGATAAAGAGAGATTGAATAAATGAGCAGGGGTAAAAAAGAGCAAGTATAGCATAGAAAGAACAAGAAAGGAAAAAGAGATGTTGAGAAAGATAAAAAATAAACTAGAGAGCAAAAGCAGAAAAGCAAAAGTGATGTAGAGAGCAAAAAGGGAACGCGAGAGCAATTTCCCTCCAATCTGAATGTGATTAGAAAACAGTAGTGACATCAACTGTACAACTGTGTCTGTATGTGCATATGGGTGGGTGGGTGGGCCGGGGACTGGTAACTCACAAAATCAAAATAAGAGGCATTACTTTTCAAGGCCTTGTCTTACGTAAAGCTGCACTAGACAATTTTGCACATTTGGCATGAAATTACAGCGAGAGGGAACAGAATTTTGTGGATTTCAATACCCAGAAATCCTGATGGTCAGTAAACACAGCAGGCTAATTTTTACCAATCTAAGAAGAAGAAGAGGAAGGACTTTATTTGCAACATTGTCCACACACAACACATGCAGGGGGGGAAGTGGCCGCACAACACACACACGCACATGCAGGTTAGAGTGTCCATCTGCCTGGTCTGTGATACTTTATACTAAAGGATACCAAAGGAGTGAAATTTCACTCTTAAATTTTGATCTGTCACTTTCTGAGATTTCCAGTGACCCGATCCACCAGTGACCATACCGATACCTGAATTACAGGTGGGCAAAAACTGTGAATCTACGGCGTCTCAAATTATGGTAATGGGATGCTCTTCTGTGTTGCAGCCACTGTTTGAGATTCAGGCTGATAAGACAGGTGGATTTCTACATTAAAATGAGAATTTTGAAGGTAACCAGTGTGGGGTTTTCTCTAAATATTACTGCCAAGTGAAGACAATGCAGATTACTGGGGGCTGCTGTTTTAAACACAATGGCTGCTGTTTTCAGTGTCCAATTTCAGAATTAGAAAATCCTTTATATATTCAGTTTGCCCTTTACCACGGCCGGCTGCGTTTGTAGTTCACATTTGGTTAAAATCACTTTGGGATACCAAATGGTGTTACTGAATGCAACCCATACGTAAATCACAAAATATTCCACAACTGTAGCTGATGAATATTTTTTGTCAGCTGCACTGAGAGCACTGTCAATACAACAGGGCCAGAAATGCCATTGCTGAGCCAGGAGGTGAGGGAATACTTATTGTGGCAGATAAATTCTTTGATCAACTTTCTGTGTAACAAGAAGTTTTAGTTTCACCAGTATCAGTTATACCTCTGTATGTTCAGTAGTCATTGCGCCCAGTGCTTCTGTGATGATACAAAGCTACTTTGTACTGTTCTCTGATCAGACACAGTGTGGTACATTGTAAGCACGAGTGGATAAAGATGAAACTGCAACCTTTTGTAATACATTAGTGATCATAATCCTTATTTGTAACAAATTACATATCAGAAGATTTGAAACAAAAACAATATTTTAGGATGCAATGTATGGCTGAAGGTATAGATCCACCAGATGGATGCGTTTTTCAAATTTTCATTTTCCCCACATTGTCTACAATGGACATGGCACTTTTTTAGTGCGAGAGACACAAAGTTGTTGCACATAGCACAAAGGACAAAAGAGTTAGTTTCGACCACTACTTCTTCATGGTGGAATATTCATAAAAAAATCATACAGGTGGAATTGTATGCTTTCATGTCATACAAGTGACACTCAATCACTCAATCATTTCAGCCCCTATTCAAACCTGGCACGATAAATCTAATGCAAATAGAGCATGTACCAAGACTGTACTTAGTTAAGACACCAATCCACAATAAAACACTTGTGTAAGTATAGCCAAAAAGCATTTTCTCATACTAGCCAGTGAGCAACAGATGTCTTTTCAACATCGCGTCTATGCGTTAGCTCTCATATAGATATTTTTTTGCTGTGTATTGCC
Organism: Hoplostethus mediterraneus; assembly: GCA_034670385.1. NCBI lineage: Eukaryota > Metazoa > Chordata > Actinopteri > Trachichthyiformes > Trachichthyidae > Hoplostethus > Hoplostethus mediterraneus. The sequence continues at coordinate 1,324,316 of JAXDDW010000122.1, read as the reverse complement.
CAGTTTTGGAGCAAGCAGTAAATACATTATTACATATTCAAACAATACATAAACAGCTGTAAATATCAGAAATATGCATTCAAGATAATTCCTTAATTTCTGTAGAACTTTCACTTAAATAGTATGTAGCCTAATTTTAGCCTAGAGGCTATAAACCATTTACACATCTTTTAAGCGGCTAATCAATGTAAAATTGCTCAGTGGGTACCTCCTAGCTATCCTTCTATCCTTCCTAGGTGTATTTACACTGTGATAGACCGGTCCCACATCACCCATGGCCCCAGCAGTGCCACCTGGGAGTAGTGGACCACGTATCTTAGCACAGGGAGATCCTGGGAGGCTGGGGAACACACGGCTGCTCCCCATCAGTAATCAGGCAAGGGAGCAGCCCTTCAAAAGCCCACAGCATGGCCCAGGAGACAGAGAGGAAGGTGGTTGCAAGTTGGACGGCAAACCGAATCTCTGCAGAGGGTAAGGATTGGAGGAGAGGAGTGTGAGCGAAGAGCATTGTCTGAACATTCTGTGTGTGACCCCCAGAACGATTGGACCAAGGCGGATCCCGAACCCCGGCAACCCGACCCTAAGCAAACGGCAACGTCCAAGCAACTGGATATTGGACAAACAGACCAAGGTAGGTAATATCCTAACCGAGACCCTCCCTCTAACTCTCACCCCCTCTCCTCTCTCTGCCCACCCAGGTTCCCCAGACCCCAGACTCCCCGAACCGGCAAGGCAGCTACCCCGAGGCCGAACCATCACCCCCCTGCACTCCCCCCTCCCACTCTCCCAAATAAACCAACACACTTCTACCCAAAACCGACAGTGTCTCCTCCTTTCCCCTCAGCCTGTCACAACACCTGTACAGCTCACTAAATACAATCTGGACACATTTTTTATCTCCATTACAATTTTAATGCCAGGTAGAAATGGGGACTTTGGACTTTGGGTATTATCTGAGCACAAAAGTGCTTTTGAGAAACTAGTCCATAAACAAGAAGATCTGATACATGACACTTTAAGCATCAGTACACTGGGATAATATGACAATGGCTTAGATATCTCACAGCTTTGAGACAGATTTATATCTTTCTCAGCCATATTTGTTGTAGACTGGTAAAGTACAGTTTTGGTTGTCATTTATGGTCCGTTTAAAGTCAAAAGCATAAGCATTGGGACAGCAGAGACAGCCCTAAAAACAACCGAATGTATTTAAATGTATAATGGTTCTCAAGAGAGCAAATATATTACAGTAGTATAAGAATAGAAATAGATAGTGCTGAGTTAAGGGTGACTATATATGTGGGATATAATAATGGTAATATAAATGAGCACTTCTTACACCAGGCATTTTACTCAATGTCTAGTAAGGTAGACAACACCAGGATTATTTTTTATCAAGCCTCTCAGAGAAAGAGTTCTTTTCGGATTGTGATGGATATTGTAACCTTACCAGTCTCGTTCCTTTCGCTAATGCTACAAAAGTAAGGTTCCTCATTATGGCTGTAATCCCTCAAAGCAAAAAAAGGTGGTTGTGTAGAAGGTGTGGATAGTTAATTTTATTGGATTGCAGTCCAGTAGCCAATCCAGAGACAGAAGCTGACGTTTGAAATACAAACAGAATGGTTTTTAGTTTTGCAAGGCAGCTGACAAAGATGTGTTAGATGGAATGTAAATGTGTTGCGTATGTGAAATCGAATATAAATGTGTATACAGTGTAACAAACTAATATAAATGGAGGGACCCCAAAATGGCCAAAATGGTGGGGAAAAAACACCAGTGAAATGTTAATAAGATGGGAATAGGACAATGTGTTTGTGATCCTGGAACAGCACTCTGAGCAGTTTAATAAAACACTGGCCCACTAATATTACTTACATCATTCCTCTATTGTTCTCATAAATTGTCATCACATGATCAACTAAAAAGACAATGAATTTAGATTGTTGAAAGACACATTCTATGACGAGATGATGTAAATAATAGCAGTAATTACAACTGGAAAGAAAGATTATCAAAATATCTATTGGCTTTCACTTAACCATATAACAACACATCAAGAAGCTAAAAATAATCTAAACCTGAAAAATTAAATAAATTAACATATCTCGAGACATAGAAATTTACATTATATACATTCAGTTTAAAGTAAGCGGCTTTTGTTTGCTGACCGGCAACTCAACTCAACTTTGTTTTCCATTGAGTTCATTTTTGTTGCCATGAAGCTGTTTTTGCCAATCATGTCCGAGTAGAAGTCAGAGTAGATCCTGATGAATCAAGAGTGCACAACGGCAACGTTGAAGTAATCCTTAAAGGCTTCCTCTCAGCCAGTTGTGTCTTTTCAGTGGTGATCAGTTTTTTTCTCTGCCCAGTAGAGAGTTCCAATGGCTTTGGAGCAAGGTCCACTCTTTGATTCAAAATAAAAATAAATTAAAAATATATAGAATATATATTTATTTAAAAAAACGGAAAAATGTCACCTTGGGTAGTTTGATTTTGTCAAGATGCAAAGGGTACGAAAGAAGCATTTTCTTCCTGTTTTTTCTGTTTTTGTTTTTTTTGCAGTACTGTGTGCTGAAAATAGGTTGTTTGTAAGAAAAAATGAGAAGGTTACAGCAAGTGTACATTTTTTAAGCAGGTAAACAAAATGTAAAAGTGCTTTTATTTTGAAAGACTATTTTTGTTTGTTTACACTGTTTAGAAAGAAGTAGGAGGCACTTAGGTCCATCTCTATGGCGACAGACAGTCACTCAGGCCACACTTCTGGGCTCAGAATTGGAAGGTCTGGTCAGGTTCTTGCAGAAGTGAACATCTCAGTGGGCTATTATGAGACCAGGACTGTAGAATCAAGGTCTATCAATGAAGGTTAAGTCAAGTTTTGCAGATGCAAATAACACAAAAGACTGACATGGGAGTAGCAGTAGTTGTTTTAGATGACAGTTGTTTTGATTTTTGCACAAATCTGATCCCCATACTGGCCGTGTGAATGGTGCATTTCCTCCGTGGCATGACATAACTGCCTAGTCCTCCTTTTATTGGTTGATATCTAGAATGCACATGGTCAGCAATAACAATTTAGACCCACAAGTTTCATTTTTATGTTCTGTTATGTCCATTTATGTCCAGTTTCAGCTCTGGTCCTGTGGCCACCAAGTTTCCACAATGCAAATGATGCAGTCCAGTCTCTCTCTTCCTGGTTCTAGTAAGTCTCATCTATCCATCACTTTAGTTAATAATGGAATTCTTCAGAAGAAGTGGCAACATACTCATTCTTTTTCAGTTGAATGTAGAACAGAGACAAGTGAATCAGACCAGACAAGTAGATTCAGTAAAGAGAAATAGAATTTGACCCTTGCAGATTTGAATAACAGGCATGTTTAAATCTTCAGAATGTAGGGGGCATCTCATCATGATGACATTACGGAGGGTGTTCTTGCATATTTGCAGTCAACACTTGTTAGTCAAGGCGCAGCAACATGGTGCCCATCCTGAATTATTCTGGAATAATAAAGCCCTCAAATTTAAAAAATGCACAGAACATTTTAAGTTTATTTCTGTCATCCTTCTGAACTCCATTATTACATAGTTGCTGCAACTGTTCAAAAATGAGATTCAAGGTATTACACAGTGGAAATCTAAGATGATTTTACTGTGCTGTGGCTACCTCCAGTGATAGTCCTGGAACAATCCAGGCTGAGTAAGGCCGTCGCGGGTGAAACGACTATAATCCAGGATCAGTGAAACACAGCCAAGCTGTGCCGGGATAACCAGAGACGGACAGAAAAAAAGAGCTGGGCCACTTTGTGTGAAGTGAAATGAGTAGAATCCAGGGACAGGTTATTTGGACATAGCCAGGCTGAGCCGAGCTGGCTAGCCCAGACTTTATCAAGATCTGGACACAAACAGTGCTATACTACTCGAGACAAGATTAAATGTAATTGAGGTTTAGACTGGATGCATAGGGTAGATGATGATGGTAGCAAAATTATTAGGAGAACCAAGAGAACCAAGCCGAGTCATACCAGACCAGGCCAGACCAGTACAATCTGGTGTATCCAGTCCAATCCAATTCGACCCAATCCATGCCAGTCGAGTCTAGTCTACTGAAGGTCAGTTGAAAAGAGATGAGATTAGACCACACAAGGCCAGACCAGACCAATTAGGTTTGGCGAGGTCTGAGTCAATCCATTGTATTATACTGTACTGCGATGCAATACACTGCAATCCATTCCATTCCAATGTCATCTCCACATCTTTCCACTCCAATCACTTCAATCTAATCCCGGCCAATCGAAATCCAAATCAGTCAGCTCCATTTCATTTTAACATTTGTCCAAGGCAAAGTTACAGTCCCTTCCCTTCCAGTTCAAGATCCACTCCACTGTAATCCAGTTCAGTCTGACCCATTTCACACCTTCTATTCCTTTGATGATCAGTCTAATCTAAGATCCATCTTGTTCCTCTTCACGCCATTCCATTTCTATCCCAGTATATCCAGATAGACCGGCGTGGCTTTCATCAGGGTGAACAGCATCTTCTGAATGTCCTTAATGTTGAGGCGCTGTTGTGGCTCCCTCTGCCAGCAGCCCAGCATCATATCATATACTTCCTTAGGACAGACCCTGGGCCGTTCCAGTACCCTGCCCTGAGTAATACACTCTATGACCTAGAAAGACAGAGAGAGAATGATGGTTAACAATATCGTAATGTCTCATATTGTTTAAAGAAAGGTTCGGCGATGGAAGTATCAGTAAGATTTGGAGGTGTGTTGCATACTCAGTGTTATGTTTTCCCACTCGAATCGATTGATGATGGTTATGATGTCATCTGCTGACTTATAGCAACTTTTTGAGTAGCCAATAGCTACTTTCCTTGGAAAAGTGTTGGCAACACTGCACTGCACTTACCCAGAGATCACTCGTCAATCAAATAAGTGTGGCCAGTACTGCGACATCTTTTTCCTCTGAGTTTCTATTGATGAAGTTTCAGTAGGTTTCATTGAGTTTCAGTAGGTGGTGCTCTTTTCTTAGTCTGTTCAGCCATGGTGAACATCACTGCTCACGCTAGCTACTGTATCTACTAACATATCACTTCCTGTGTGTCAGAGGATTTTTCCTGGGTAAGGTAGGTAGGTAGGTATTTCCCTGTGATGAGCCATAATAGCTATGTTTAGCAATAATGACATTATGTCTACAAGGCCATAATGGCATAGAAGAAGTGTACATTGATATACCCCGGCTTGGGTCTTTAACTCACCTCATGAAGCGAAATAGAGTCTAACACATGGTTCAATTCTATGAGAATCAGTCAGTCATATCAGTTGCTCTGCGTGTCATAGAGGGTCTATTATGATTTCCTTAGCGGTTTCCTCAGCAGTTTTGGCGAGGACTTCATTTCCCCTTTGGCTTACTCCGCATTCTCATTTGGAATGCAGCCACTCTGCTTGAAGTCACACCCCTCTGGTGCCAAACAGCAGTGTTTCCAGAGTTTGAAAATACTTCCCCCTGACTATTCTGGCTACATTCAAATCGTGTTTAACCATGGAATTCATAGTTAGGCATAGGATCGCCTGACATTGTCTCAATTATAAATGTTTTAATAATCAAAACGATCACCTAGAAATAGTGAGATCTTTTGTCAAAACGAAATAATGCTTGAGGCTTGAGTGATCACAGCCACAGAAATGTAGATCTGGGCTACTGGGACACTTATGCTGCGATATGTTTCAAGTACTGCCTGGTTGGTTCAACAATATATTGTTTGGCTCTGGGTTGTGCAAGGGGAGTCCTCACCACAAAGCTGAAATCTTCGCTTTCTTTACAAGTCAGTGCACTATGGGAAGAAGACAACCAGAAATCTTTGCAGCACAATCAAAAGCAAACGGCTCAAGGAAGGTGACACTGCAAGATACAGAGATGCAATACCTATACTGCACTAATCTGAATGCATTTTAACACAAGTTACGTGCTTGATGTGTCTTTCCCCAGTGCACAACTGGCATATTGTAAAGATGAAAGAACATAATCTGCTGAGATCTCCGTGTTCGCACTTTCCAAGTAAATACAGTGCAAACCAGTCTTATGCATGCAAGAGGAATATCAGAATAGACCCCATATTGCCTTGCATATAGAACATAAAGTATAACCAAACTCATTAATAGCCATCTGGATATTACTAAACTTAACTCTAATATAACTACTTGTCACTGAAGAAGATTACCTAGAGAGTGACTCCAAATCTCCACATATCACTCTTTACTTGATCCTACTATCTAAACATTTAAAGGTGTAATAAGTAACATATTTACTGCTCCCATAGCACAAAATGACCATAATATCTGCAGGGGTTGATAGGGTTGATCAATACCAATGACCCATTGGTATTGATGATGAATTCTGGCTTTCAAAACTCACCTGTACCTGGCCTGTACTCTTTTGGAACAAAAAACAACAACACTGGATTACGAGACACTTCCAATCTACCCCCTCCACATACAAGTAAAGTGTTTCTCTACCTCATTATTTGCCAGTTGGAACCATGGTTGTTTGCCATAGGTGAAGATCTCCCACAAAATGACTGCAAAACTCCACACATCGCTCTCTGTGGTGAACTTCCTGTACATGATGCTCTCTGGGGGCATCCAACGGATAGGCAGCATGGTGTGACCTCCCACCTGAATACACATAAACAAACACACATGCACACACACACACACACACACACACACAGAGGAGAAAGCATTGGTCAATTGTGTAGTCTATTCTGTAACATGAACTTCCTCCTATACATCATGCTTTTACGTTTTAACAAATCTGAAGCATCGAGGGTGCCCTAGATAGGCAGATAGGGAATACACAGACAAACACACACTCTGTTCACCTTAATTTTGAGGGGAGATTTCCAATCAATCTCACCATACAATACAATGTTTGAAAGTGTGAAATCCTGAAATCCAGAGTGTGCAATCTTTGTGTAGTATAGGATTTTTGGAAAAGAATGCAACTAAGTTTCCTTGGTATGATATTATGGGACTTTCCAAATGGCCTTTTTTGGAAATCTGCCTAGACATAGCCAAACAGTGCATATGCTCATTTTAGGTGGTATTATGGCACAATTATAACCAGGATTAAGTGAGACATATGGCTAGAGTCCATTGAGTGTCTGAGCTGAGAAGAAACAAGCACAGTCAGCTATTAATACTTAAAAAATGTTTTTTTAGGCAAGGAAAATCTTTAATTTCCACTGTGTTTTAGCTTCTGCTTCATTAATACTTAATAATTCATAATAATGAATAATTCATTCAATAATTAATAATAATATTTCTGAGAATAGGAGAACAAACTACAAGGGCTTACCTTTCAGGAGAGACCCTGATTATGCATATAGTCAATGGGTTCAAGAGTAATAATAAATATTTTATTTTGGGTATGTCATTTTAGGCCTTGTGTTCAGAACCCCTACATCCAAAGCACACATTGACAAGGCCAATCTGAATGAAGCCTACACCACAGGAATACATTAGCAGCAGTTGTGGTGGGCCTGGCTTTAATCATGAATCAAATCACCTCTTTTCCTTCCCTAAAAGCAGTGACAATTTGGTGATGTAAGCGAACTGTCCGGTGCCACCAAATGGTTCTCCCAAGAGGAAACTGATGTCCTTGTGTGGGAGCTGCAGTCACCATGAGTGAATATACAGCCCAGTTAACCAATCAGCATGCCTTTTATGAAGATACTGAAATTCTCTTCAGTGTTGTTCTCCCTGCATACTGAGTGTCCGCAGCCACATGTGTATAAAAATAGAATGAAAAATAAAATTCTTCCTGCCACAAAAAAAGGGTTGGTAAGCTTTTGAGTAGGATCTGTTCATGTGTGCATCGCTTACTACAATTGCACAATCATGCAACTGCGTGATCGTTACTGACAAACCCCATACTGTACCTCTCCTCCCAGTTAGACACAGTCCAGTTTGGAGTGAGTCACCAAAATACCAAATGGGTGCAGGCGAGATAAAACCCTTTGTCCACCTGCCAAAAATGCTGCTTCATTGGTGTAAAGCCCCGCCATCTGCCATGCGGCATCATGAAAATAGAGTCCTAAGGGTCATGGGTCAATGGATTTGGGGGGTCTAATACTCTTTTCACGCAGAAATCCCAGGTTTTACACGGGTCATTCCCGTGTTGGACCACACTACTGTCCCGGGTTTATCCCAGATCGTTGACCATTCAGACCAGACAGCACAAGACCTGTGTCACCATATTTACATCTGGATACGTCACTGCTGTGCAGGGACAAACAAGAAAATGTGTGATATTACTGTAGATAATTGAATCTTGTACTGTCCCGGTAATTCCAATTCTCCGTTGATATTCGTTCTATTCATTTGTTGTTGAAACGGTCCTTGTTGTGAAGTGTCTTGCATACTAATGCACCTCTGATCTTAACCACCCTGTTCACACCGCAGCCGAGCTGCATCGGACCCAATTTATTCCCAAGTCGGGAGCTGGGTCACTGACCCTGGTCTGATAACCCGTGTAGACCCACTCACACCAACGGCTGACCCGGGAATAACCTGGGCCAGTGTGAAAGGGGTATAAGGGTAGGCCAACAAGCAATTGAAGGGGGTCATGCTAAATCAAATTGTTATTTCCTTACATGATTTTAAAAATCATAAATTGGTTGGATTGAGAAACATCTTAAAAGATTTGAGATTTTTCAATTCCAAAATTCAAAACAGCTGTTAATTGATTGATAGATTGATAGTGTTAAATCACCTTTTTTACAGGAAGTTATATACTGGTTTTATATATTGGTTTTAATCTCATTTAATGCCTGCTTTTAATTTATGAGTGGAATTTTTCTTGTTCATCTTATTGCCTTATTTATTTATTTATTTTGTAGCTGATTTGATAAGTGCTACACATATAAAGTTTATTGTTGTTATTATAATTATGATATAATTTAACATGTTTGATGACTAAGTAAGAAATGTCTGAAGGCCTTCAAAAGGAAAACAGAATCAAAGAAGCAATGCCTGCTCACTGGATGTCATGAATGAAAAATTTCATACAGATTTCATCAAAACCCAACCTATTATTCCTATGATTCATTCAGGATTTGTGAATATGAACAGCTCTCTCCCAAAGCCAGAAAGAAGAGAAGCAAGACATGCTCCGATTTGTGATTTGTGACATTTTAAGCATTCATACCAAAAGACTTGATCTTAAAATCCCCTGCTGGAGAGTACATAAAATTAGCAATCAATGGGTAAAAACCACTTTAAAAATATGGTCAACTGTGAGAAAGAAGTTAAGACTCCCCATGTCAATATCTAGAGCAATGAAGATTGCACATAACATCGACTTTCTTCCCCCCAAATTAGAAGCAGGGTTCAAAAAATGGGAAGATAAAGGTTTAATCATACTGGGTCAGTTATTTGAAGGAGACCTGATGTCCTTTGAACAGATTCAGCATAAACACAACCTTCCATCCCATGACTTTTTTAGATACCTACAGCTGAGACATTACTTACAGAAACACAAAGAATGGGACAAACTATGTATTTCACCATCCAATACAGAACATTTCTTTATGTTAACAATTAAAGGGATTATTAAAAAGAAGATTATATCCCACATATACTGTATAAGATATTACAAGAAGAACTAATGGATAACAGTTTGGATATCAAGGAAAAATGGGAATTGGAGATGAACACCTTAATTTCAGATACATCCTGGGAATTATCATGCAAGAGGGACATACAATAACAAATAGCCCCATTTGGAAGGAGTTCAAATGGAAAGTTAAGATGAGATTTTTCAGGACTCTTGTCACATCAAAATTTGGTGCCACCTCAGATCAGTGCTGGAGGGGCTGTGGCCTGCTGGGAGACCACGCACACATATTTTGGGACTGTCCAAAATTATCAGAATATTTGAAAAATATACAAAATGAAATTAAAAACTGTTTAGATATAGAACTGCCCTTAGAACCATCTTACTTTTTATTAGGAATATTACCAGAAGATGTAGAAGACAACAACCAGGCATTACTACTGAGAGTCCTTCTTCTAATTTGAGCTCTGGGGGGGCTTCTCCTCCTTTAAAGCTGAATTTTTATTTTTTATTTTTTTTCACTATTTGTCCCTGTTTTTGTAGAATGGGAACTATACAGCTCTAGAAAAAAATAAGAGACCACTCCAAATTCTACATGTATAGCAGCCATTCCATTCCAGTGTCTGTTGAATTCCAACACAGGTACAACTCATGTCAGTAGTTTATAGAATAAAACAAAAATGTTAATTTTACTCAAACACATACCTATAAATAGTAAAACCAGAGAAAGTGATCATTTGGAGTGGTCTCTTAATTTTTTCCAGAGCTGTATATGGACATTGAGAGGATGCCGAAACTCATAGACTGCCCCCTAACGCCGGGGACACACTGGACGTGGAAAGAAAAGGAAGCACCGCGAAAGGCGCCGATCGAGCAAGAAAGAGTTTGGTTGTTCACACCGACACCGAACGGCGCCGATCTCCGCTGGTTTTCTCAATGTAGGGGTTTGGTCTCTCGCTCTCTCTCTCTCTCTCTGTGTGCCTGCTCATCTCTCTCTCTCTCTCTCTCTCCGTGTGCCTGCTTGTCTCTCTCTCTCTATCTCTCTCAATTTCAATTTGAAGCTTTATTGACATGAAAAGACAGTGTTTATATTGCCAAAGCAAACGTATATGAACAGACAAAGAACAACATTTACAACAATATGAAAGTACATGCCACAAGTAACAGGGCAACACAAGTAAGAACAGCAATGAATGAAAAATTATTAAGTATTAACAGTGCTTAATTTGTGCCAGGGCTAGTGGCAAATGCCAAGAATCCGATTTTGTTGAGCTGAGCCCTGGCATCTCTTATTTTACAAATTAAGCACTGAGTATTATGTATACTTGAGTAGTATGGTGTCCATTAAAATGCACATGCATCTATATATACATATAAATCTCTCTCTTTCTGCTTGTGTGCGTGTGCCTGCTCATCTCTCTTGCTCACAGACGGTAAAAGTTTAGACACAACTCAGAAATACCATCAATCAGGGTGTTTTATTTTGAAATTTGTTATATTTTGGAAATTGACCGGATGCTCTATGCCGTTCCTGTGTCTGACTTCCTGCCCAGCTTTACACATTCGCTCACGAATCGAGAAAATCTTAGACCTGACGCCGAAACGGTTGCTGCAGGCCGCGGCCTGAAAGAATTTTCGGCGCCATTTGTCGCCATTCGGTGTTCCACGGTCAGTGTGTCCCCGGCGTAAGATGTTTATACCTGTGTTATGCACTTGATGAAAGGAAATAAAAAGAAGTTAAGAAAAAAATCCCCTGCTGGAAACAGTGCTACAAGATTTTTTAAATAATATCTTGGAATTGGGTGTTAATAGCTCTTAGGTCTTATAACGTCTTAGAGCTTACTTTTTTCCCAAAGCTACAAATATGTACAGGAGGAGCAAAGGAAGAAAGGAGCAAAGGAAGGATGGCACGAAGGAGGGAAGAAACAAAAAATCAGGAAGAAAAGAGCCAAGAGGTAATGAACACAAGAAGGAAGGAAGGAAGGAAGGAAGGAATAAAGAAAAAGCAAACAAATGAACAAATGAAGGAAAAGTGCTAAGAAAAGGTACCGCTTCATATTAAAGCCAAAATTCATAATAGTGAAATTCATCATTTGGACAGTGTATTAATCGTGGATTGTTGCTGTTGTGTGAAAACCCTGTCATAGTAGTGATATGATAGATAGGGACAGATGAAGATGTTGGAATAGCCTGTTTGCTCCTATAATAGCACATAATGTATGTCACCCAGTGTGTTAATCATATCTGGCTTGATGGCTCATTTAGTGTTGTGTTGATGTATTGAGGATGTATGTTACTTCGATAAATCTGTAATTTGATTGGAAGCACTTTGAAAGGTCAGGGGCAAACTGGGTCAAAGAGCATGGCTATTCAGTGTAGTGCTGCATGACACCGAAGGTAGCTATCCATCTATCCATCCATCCATCCATCCATCCATCCATCCATCCATCCATCCAGGTGTGAGTTTAAGGAGATGCTGGTCTGGTAACGAATTTCAAACTTGCTTCCCGGGTTTATGTCAAATTGTCAACAAACCTATCCAGCTAACCCAGTTTTCCATGTAGAAGGAAGGAATGGGACCCAGGATGCACATTAAAATCAAGCAGACAGCAGCAGGAAGCTCACATAGTAACATGCTAGTAAAAAATGGATTGTTAGTATGCTGGGGGATAGGGAAGAACGAGATGAGGTTTTTACTGCCAATTATTATGGACTTCAATAATACGAGAGGAGGTTATGTGTGCATCAATCTCCATTTTGGTAAAATTTTGGATACAGCACAGCTGACAGCTTAGAGGGGGGGGGGGGATTTTAAAATCAGTGATGCAACAGATGATGCAGTAGTACAGTACAGTACAATACAGTACAGCAGTAGTAGATCATAGTAGCATATGAACTGTAGATTCTGTTATAGGGTGGATTTTCCCTTTAATCACACATGTATTCTGTATTATAGTACATGGTGTAGATGATCATCATCATTCATCTGGACTAGCTTGGTCTCTGACTGCTGCAACATAATAAAGCAGCTTGGCTAATTTAGTCAGATACTCCTAATCAAGACCCACGTAATGGATGACCTCCAGTACGCCGCTGACAAATCATCCTCCTGGCACTCCTCCTCTCCCTTCCTTCTTCCACCCTCCTTTACCTCTCGCCTCGAATTTCCCGTCGCCCTCTGCTCCTCTCCTTCCTCTTTCCTCCCAATTTTCCCACCCTTTACCTCCCTCCTTGCCAATCCTTTCCCTATCTTCTCCCCTCCTCATCTCTCATTAATTTAACAATAACAATAACATCAGTTGAAACTTCAGAATAAGGGCCCAGGCAATGTTCATTTATGTTTTGCAAACCACGTATTAACCATTTACTAACCACTGTAAACATCAACAACACATAATGCTTATTTACAGTTAAAATGTCAAATTGGTTGTTTTTCCTCTGTACTAATCAAATTTGTATTTCAAATCAAACGACTATGAGGTAGACTTATTTTCAGACTACAAGTTTGTAGTCTAATCCTAACCCTCAGCCTTAGGATGAGAGTTGGCCTGAGGCTGATCCAGACCACAGTGCAACAGAGCTAAGGGCTGCTGTCCACAGAGCACATCTTTCTTAGCTGGCAGCACTCAACAGATGCTTGGTGGAAACATTGGCCATGGCTCCTACTACTGCTGTAAGACTGTGAAAAACTTTTAGAGGCCCTTATTTTGATGTTTTTAACTTTCAACACCTGGCATGCTGAATGCTAAAAACATGCTCAGCCATCAGTGCTGTCGGGATGCAAATAATACATCCTTTCCATTGAAAAATGGTGGACATGAGAGGCCTGACTACTAAAGACCACTAAACTGCTTTTTCTCCCTGCAAACAAGCCAGCCAAAATAAACTATCTATAGATCTGAGAAATGTAAACGTTAATCTCTAATTTATTTGTCATACTTTATATAAATAAATAAATATATATATACAGTGGTGGCCAAAATTATTAGAACACTTGGCATATTTAAGAGGTTTCAGTTGTTTTTGTTCAATTGGCCATTAAAATACCCATAAAACGAATGAAATATATACAAAGTCATCATTATGCTCTATAAACCATAGAATAGAGCCATCATAAGGAGATTTACGTCATTTTCCTTACAAAAAACAATTTGGGGCGAGTTGGACAATAAACTGGACAGATCTATTGTACATTCAAAGGAAAGCCTTTGGCTTGAGTTGCAGAAGGCATGGGATAACATTAGTGTTCAAGTTCTCAGGAAATATATTGACACTATGCCAGAGAGATGTGCTGCTGTAATTGCTGCAAAAGGTGGACATACCAAATATTAAAGTTAAAAGTGGATAAAAACAGTAGGACTCACTTCGTCTGATATTTGTTGTGCTCAGAGCAACCATCTGCATGTTTCATGAACATTATGAAATGAAATCATGTTTTGGAGACAAGAAAAGGTTAATATTTTCAGATCTGTCAGGTGTTCTAATAATTTTGGCCACCACTGTAGATATATTAGATATTAGATATATTTTCTTGAGGAGTTTGACATCCATGGAAAAGAAAATTGGCTTAACAAATAATTGCTCAACTATCTAGAAATATCTGTGCAATTGAAATCAGACAGGCCTGATGCTTTCTTTCTAATTGAATGTTCAATAAACGAATGTTCCCTGGCAAAAAATAATAGAATTCTAGACTAAACCACTAGAGGCTAAGGAATTGCACAAATATTTTTGCAATTGCAAGATACACTGCTTTCATTTAGCATAGTGGCATTAAAAACTACAAACCATAAGGTAGACTGTTTCACCTCTGTATATCTGCTACGCATTATATCTGACTGTATATTCCATGCAATGTTGCCTGGTTTCAGAATGATGGTTTATAGCAGTTAAACATGCATGGCTAAACAGAGTTTGTAGGCTACAGTGACATGCCACACTTATAGACAGGCACCTCAGCAGTTCATATTGCCTTTGTGCCAAGGTTTAGGTGCAGTAGCTGTAGATACATGTCCATATGTCACAGCAAGGGAGCAGGATACCAGGTAAACGCTTGCAATCTGAATTGCCCTGTATCATTAGCCTATCATAACCCAGCAAGCATTTCACAAATGGTAATGTGCAGGAGGTTGTCAAGTTCAATGTCAACCCAGATGCAATATGGTATTATGGCACGGTTAAACATCATAATACAACAGCTTTGGGAAGTGTTTAGAACTGAACATAGTAATGTAAAGCCTTGATAATGTAGTTCCCGATTGCACAGAATGATGCAGGTAGCAGCAATAAGATTGAGGGCAGCGGTTCCCAAAGTGGCCTTCCAGACGGTTCCACAAAATGACAACATTTATAATATTGAATTAACTAGAGAGCATGGCAGAAGGTAAAAGAATGACTACTGTGCTCACATCTTACACTCTCGCCACTGTTACCTTTGATATAGAAGGTGATGTTTCTCTGTCCTAAATCAAATCTAACAACAACAAAAATCCTCAAATTGGAGGCTGAGGCCTAATGCACAGCGATTTGGTTCCCTGACTTGGAAAGGTCAGGGAACCTTTCATCTAGAATTGTATTGCTAACACTTACAAACAAAACATTACTCATCCTTATTGACTGCAATATTTCATTTACTCTAACATTTCAACCAGAGTGACTAAACTGGCCAACATATCTCAACATATCCCATGATCACTCCTTATTTTCCATAATAACAACCTTCTTGTAGATGGAAAACCAACCTCATTTCCTCAAGGGAGTAATGGGGCATTCACCCACTGGCATATGCATATGTGGAGGGGGGGCTTTGTGCATTCCAGGATATTCAGAGCAGCTATAATCTTCTTGGTGCCCCTTTCTTCTTCTATCGTCAGCTTTGATTTTCTATGTGTACCCATGGAACCAAAAATTAGAACCCTCATCCCTTACAGAATTGTTTATACCAGTATCAATATATTGTGAACGCATCGATAACCTCTGGAAAAGGGACATAAGGTCACCTGGCATTTCATTTTGGAGCAATGTTTTTCTCTCTTCAGGAAATCGAAAACCATCAAATGATCCATTCTAATTTTATTCATAGAACATATCTCGCCCCCAGGAAAATTACATTACCTTAAGCGCAGACCGACTCCAAACTGTTTTGCTTTGCTCTGACAATGTCCCTGGAACTTTTATCCACATGGTTCGGGAGTGCTCTGGCAGGAATTGCGAGAGAATCCTCTCTTCCCTTTTAGGGGAAATCACACCACATTGGCCTTCATTATTTCTGCTCGACGATACATCAAACCTCAATCTTTCCATTAAAAACAGGTGGATTCTCTTGGCAGGCATCATGGCGGCTAAGAGGATGATTGCCTACCATTGGAAGCAATCACACACTTTGTGTATCACTGACTGGCTATTTGATTATTTAGATATAACTCATTTGGAGCTTTCTGCTGCTAGAGCACATTATGCTAATAAGTCTAATCTATCTTGCTGGATTTAACTAATTGTGAATCGGGAACATAGAATCCATGGGGTTGTGGGATAAGGAACTTCAGGGAACGGTGGTGGACACTGTGGATGGTGTGGTCTTTGGGAAGGGGGAATGAAGGTAGGTGGGTGATAGACCTTTGGATGTATTGGCAAACCTGTATAAAGTGTGTGTGTGTGTGTGTGTGTGTGTGTGTGTGTGTGTGTGTATGGGGGGGTTCCCATATGTAGGTTATAGAAGTCTGTTCGGAGGTTAAGATCTGGTTGGGGTTTAGATGACATTAGAGGTCTATCTCTACACTTGATATGTGGACTGATAATTTTCCTGCTTTTCTTTGACAATATGAGATATGACTTTTTGTTGTTGACATTATTGTTGTCATTTGCTGCCCCTCTGTATTAGATATCACACTAATCAAATAATGTATTTCTGCAAAAAAAATTAACCCCCCCTAACACTGTGCATGTAACAAAGTGGTGTGCACTCTGTTTGACCCTGAAGTCCTGGATGTGTTGGATAGCATATTGTTTAAGTACTTTCTAGCCAGTTAGTCTGAGTGAATTGGAGAGATCTGATGCATGTTAATTAGCAAGTCATACTGTCCTTGTGGAGAAAGTAAAAATACTTTTTTTGAACATATATTTTTTTATAGAAATATGTCATCCTACCCACTTTCAATGCTATCTCGTCTATATAATCAGGTGCTGTATGTTAATTTAAAACTTGGTCACTCAGTTATATAATGAATCAAGTTTGGAATTCATCATGAAGTGCAAAAGAACATTTTGAAGCATACCACAAACATACACATAAGTCACATGACAGATGTGACAGTGTTTTTTTTAGTTTTTTTTTTACTTGTGCCCATTTGATATTTTGGTGAATCGCCATGAAGTGGATGCAGTAGGGGGTGTGTCAGTAACGATCAAGCAGTGCGATGCAATTTTGGTGTCAAGGATTACAGGGATTTGCGCTTGCACGCCTGCACAGACCACCTCAAAGGTGCACGTCACAAAGTGCAGTGGGTTCTATGCTATTTCTGTGGCTTTACCAAGCACATGAACAGATGTTATTCAAAAGCTTACCAAGCTGCTTTGTGGATGGTGTGTTGGCCAATTTGACTTCGACAGAAATCCCTCAAGCAGGATAAAATAAGATGCAACTTTTTTCATTCCAGCTATGTACACATGTGGCAGTGGTGTGAATGATGAAAATAACATATCTCCATGAAATAATTTATAGAGATCAGTGAAAGGTTTTTTTATTTAACCATGACCTTCTTTCAGTTGCCTAATCTTAACTACAAAGTTAACCTTAACCAAAGTTATTTTAGCTGCTTAAACTTAACCATTAGTGAACCTTTTCATGTGATGAACACGTGAAGTTGCCATGTCATATTTGCGCTATTGTCTCATAATCCTTTTGTGGCAACAGATGCAATCTTCACATTAGTCATGTCCACAACCTATATGTCGTTTTTCCACCGCAGGAACTATCCAGGAAGTCAGTACTATTGGTACTTAGTTCCAGGACCTTTTCCACCATTCAGGTTCCTGCGGTCCTGAGCCCATGAGCCCAAAACCTGTCCCAACATGCATTAGGCATGCCAGGTCACCGGTCCATCAAAGGGGGAACACACAGCCAGACAAACACTGCCACAATCACACCTATGGGCAATGTTATGGTCTCCAATGAACCTAAGACATGAACCATGTCTTTGGAATGTGGGGGGAAACTGGAATAACCAGAGGAAACCCATGCCAACATGGCGAGAACATGCAAACCCCACACAGAAGTTCTCAAACCCACAAACTTCTCGCTGTGAGGCAATGGTGCTAACCTCAATCAACCATGCATGCCATTTTTATGAAACATCTTGAAAAATGATGGTGCCCTTTATATTGAAAGTATATGGGAATTAAATTGATTGTTTTTTTCTTTTTCTGGTTCCTACACTAAGCTGTACCCCCCCCAGAGCTTTCCACTCAGGTTCATAATGGAGCCATACTGATTTACATTGTTGCAGATGCACACTATACTCTTTCCTTGCTGGTGAGCTGCGCTGTCAAAGGGTTAAAATTAAAAGGTCAGTCAGCTCTTTTCTATTGCTGTCTAAAGGGAGCCCTAGTGAGACATTAGAGCCACCATCAAAGAGAAAACAGTCCACAGACACTACTTAGGAGGATGGGGCTCGATGGAGTCATTGACGTTTACTGCCAAACACAAATGATTTCCCATCATGCCAACTACAGTGTTGAGTCTGCTGAAAATCCCTGAGTCGCCGTTACCATCTTCTATGAAGACAAACTTCTTTAGATGGCCATGGCAAGTCTTTTTTTTTTTTCAGTTCAGGCTTTTAACAATTTAACATCTCATCTCATCCGTCCAAGGCTCATTAAAATGTTACTAATCTTTAAAAAAACAGCTGCAGGGTACATTATTTAGTGAAGTTATACAGTGCATCATAATGTAAAGTGTCAGCCATGGTAGAAGTCCCTTCTCTTGCATCTATCCTGCACTAGTAGCTTTCCAAAAGGTAATCTATGCTGCATCTATTCAGTATTAGTTCATCTATCCAGCTGTCACTATTGACATTGTGTCATGATTTAACAAATATCAATACATAGATATAAAAAATACATAAACATATAGGGTTCTAGTGATATGGATACCGACGTTTGCACTGAAATTGCCGATAGCTGATATTCAATATCTTAAATAAATAAAATATTTACTGTTTCTGTCAGAATTTTGTTCTTGTCAGGGTGGAAAATCCTCTGAAACATATACTATGGTTAGACCTAGACCCTATACTATTACAAAGGTTAGGCCCATATAGTGGCAAAACAATGTATCAGGCTAATCCATATAATAGGTGCGGTGGATATTCCTGGTCAGCCCCCTATTGCTTCTTTACCTGATTGCTTTCAGTCCAATCTTATCTGATTTCATAGTTTAATTCAAACTTTTAATATTTTTTTAACTGAGATTGTGACTGGTGGAGACAAATAGATAGATAGATAGATACTTTATTGATCCCGGGGGGGATAAATATCCCTCTTTGAAATGAGACATTTTTAGAGAAGCTGAGGAATTCAATTCACTTCACTTACATTTGATTAAATTAAATTAAATTAAATTAAATTAAATTAATGAGACTACATTTATATACTGTGCCATTTACTGTCCTTTGTAAAAGTGTGCTGTGTGTAAAAAGAAAGAAAATGCAATACTATACAATAAATAAACCAGGACAATAAATAAAAAGTATATACACAACAAAATGTTCTTACCCTGTAGTAATCTGTGCTGTAGATATCTCTGGACATCCCAAAGTCTCCTATTTTCACCAGAAGGCCGTTCCCCACCAGGCAGTTCCTGGTCGCCAGGTCACGGTGCACAAAATGTTGAGATGCCAAGTAGATCATCCCAGCGGCAATTTGACTGGCTATGTGCAGCATCTGGGACAAGCCCAGCTCCCCATTGGTCTGCAAGGGCTGTCCATCAACCAGGATCAAAGCGTCTGGCCCATGGGCTCTGAGGAAGAAGTTATGGAATCAATTAGAAACTCAGTGAATATACACTGGAGACAGTCCAACCTGCTTCAAGGCAAAGTCATTAAGTAGAAGAAAAAATTTCCAACTAGGGTTTGAACAATACAAGTTTCTGAAGGCCAATACAAATTCCTATGTTTTTGGATGCTGATAGCCAATATTTTTAGTATATCTTGAAATTTGACCATTTCCAGGACCAAAACATCTAAAAAATGACAAGTATTCAGTGTTTCCCACCAGAATGCATATTTCTGGGGTGGAGAGGCCTCCGAAACAGGCCCTCGTGGGACACTAAAACTCCATTGAAAGCCACACTAATGAATTATACTATTGCCTTAGCAGCAGGGTAAGGCAGGGTAAGGCAGGTTTCATTACAGGTTTTCCAGGCTGACACCACATAGATTTGCACAAGCTGTGGTCAGGAAGGAAACTTCATCATAGATGAATGTCTATATGGCTGATATCTATTTTGTAATTCTTTTACGAAAATTATGAAGCCTGGTGTAGAAAAATGTGACATCAAAGTGTAAAATGGCACAATCTAATTATATTTATTACCTTAAACTGATGCCCACATATAATTTCAACTACTATAATCTTGTATCATTTAGAAATTTGAACAAGACTGCTTTGTTAGTAGTTCTACGAAAGGTCATGGAGGGACATTTTGAAACCTGAAATATTCTAAAATTCAAAACAGCCATCATTTGATAGCTTGGTCTTTCTAGTGTTAACTGATAATTTGGTTGAAATATCTCACTGGTATTCAATATATTCAAGTGCTTCAGCCACCTTGACACACTTTCCTATGTTAATCTCCCATAACAAACCCTCCTACTGGTCCAGTGAATTTGCAGACATTTGCCAAATGTCAACTATGATGATGTACGAAGCAATAATCCTCTCAGCAATCTTAACAGTTAAGACTGACTCATAGTTAGGGCTCAACTTTAAAAAAGTAGCATTGTAGTAGCCAGTTCATTCCATATATTAATCCATTACACATTACCTTTCAATAAAAGTGATGTTATTAATAACAAATTATTTATATTGTAATAGAACAATTTTTATTTCTATGGAGACACAGTCAAATGACTCTTGCTGGCAGCAGTTCCTTTCTAGCACATCTAAGAAAAGAGAACAAGCTATAAAATGATGCACAATATTAGATCATCATTTTTAATTAATGATTTTGGCACGGTGTAAGAAGGTCGTGGGTTCGATTCCTGCCTGGGGCGCTGGTGAGTCTGGGGTGCCCAGGTGGGTTATCTCCCGGGCCTTTCTGTGTGGAGTTGGCATGTTCTCCCCATGTTCACTTGGGTTTCCTCCTGGAAAGAACCCTGTCTAAAAACATGCAATATCCAGTCGACTGTCCCTGACTAAGACAGCGGCAATCACCTGGAATTGGTCCCCGGGCCGCCGGGGACCCTCTGCTCCCTGGCCGCCTTGGAGGAAGATCGGTGGGGATGGGATAAGGCAGCAGACCGTTCATTCGACTTGGACACTTAAAAGAAATGAGTGTGTGTGTGTGTGTGTGTGTTGTGCTGCCACTTCCCCCTGCATGTGTTCAATGTCGCAATTAAAAGTCGTTCTGACTTCCGACTTTGACTTTGACTTTACACACTATATTGAATTAAAGAGTCCACACTGTACAATAAGACAGCTACATTTTCATTTTTACCCAAATGTGAGTAACCAGAAGATGAAAATGGGTGTTTTAAAAAAAGTAGTAACTCCCTTCGTTATGCTGCCATTCAGTAGTAGCTGTAAAAATCGCTTTTAGTCTTGGCCAACACTGTTACATTGCCAAATCCTTCAACATAAATTGTATTGAATGTATTCACTAATGATTTTGCATTTTTAGCTAATTATTTAACTGACTGTATAAGTCCAAAAAATGTTCTCCCTTAGGTGTCAATAAACTAAACTCTATCCCGGTGGTCCTCAAATCTTGACCTCTGTGTCTCTGCTGATTTTCTATTCTGTCAGCTGGTTTCCATTCTTGCACTCTGATCAACTACTGATTTAGGG
This sequence comes from Hoplostethus mediterraneus, assembly GCA_034670385.1. Lineage (NCBI taxonomy): Eukaryota > Metazoa > Chordata > Actinopteri > Trachichthyiformes > Trachichthyidae > Hoplostethus > Hoplostethus mediterraneus. Next base: position 1,302,642 of record JAXDDW010000122.1, on the reverse strand, counting down.
ATGGATCAGAGATGCCTGTTAGGATAGAAAACCAGCAGTGCTCCGGCCCCCGAGGACTGGATTCGGGGAGCGCTGCTCTATCCCTGCATCTGGAGACTTCAAAAACACTCTGTAGACTAAATGACTCCTAGCATCTTCTATTGAAGACGGCACAGGGAAGGAAATGGACAGACTTTTGGCCCCTAGGCCCTCATCAGTGTGTCATGGTCTTGGCAGCAGGCAGTAGGTGTTAATTGAAGCAATTAGGCAATTTGGTGGTTAGGCAACAATACAGTGACATAGGTAGTTTGTTTATCACAGTAAACAAACACAATATCAATGTACCTATGTGTCTGGAATGATGTACATTTGCTCCAGAATCTACCAGCACTAAGAAATGTAATATTACTGAACAGGGCCGTAATCATAATATATTTATATTGGGGGGAACACATCCCCCTGATATTATATCAGATTTGGTCCCCCCCACTCCATGGCTATGGCCTTGTTACTGAACATATTACAGGGATCAATAAAGTACTGATTATTATTGATTGATTATAAGTTATGATTATTGTTTGTTTGAATTGTATGAAATATGTTCATGGCCATGATAGCCTGCACTGCTTTAGCTTTGTTTATTACTCACAAGAGCCCTACAGGAAGTAAGCATTTTAACCTGGGCCAGCCACACATCAAAAACAAAGGTCTTTCAATAGTCTAAACTCTAGTTTCATTTCAGTCAGTGAGGTAGGAGTGCTAGCTGACCAGTCACCACTTTTTCCTCAGTGTCTAGGCCACAGTTCCAATTGAACAATGTAAACTGGATGAATCTCCTCCAACTTCCAGACAAGGTTTGTCTCCACTGCTAACAGATCTCTAAACTGTACTCTTTCTCGAGAGGCTGTATCTCAGCTCCAGTTGTATGGGGGAACAAGGTGAAGTTAATGGTTCTCTCCCGATCCTCTGTTTCTGTCTTTCTATTGGTCTGCCTTGGCTTTTGTTCTTTGAGACAAGCGCATCCATCAATCACTAGCTAACAGGCGAGCTTACAGAGACACTGAAGTAGCACTGATGGCTTAACCACAGACACTATAATAATCAATTCTGAATAAGCTGTTTTTTCTGCTAACATATTCTGAATAAGCTGTTTCTGAGAGTCTGTCAATAAGCTATATTTGACCACTGTAACAAAAAAAGCAAGTTATATCTTTGCAGCCTATGTAATGCAGTCTATTTTGTTTTTTATGTAGCCTATTTTCTATTTTACTATGATGATATATTATTATTATTTCTGCTTTATTTGATTGAGGATTGTTAGAAAATGGTCATAATTTGAGGAAATTACTAAATAAATGCAATGAATGCACTATGTTCTTTTAACTGCTTTATAATAAGTCACAAGGCAGCATGAATAACTACTAATTCAGTAGTAGGTGCACTTCTAGTTGCAACAAATGTCTTACTGCACTATGTAAAGTACATTTCTGGGTGCTTTTAACCCTTAAGTCTTCATTACCCAGGCAAGTTAATACCAAAGGTGTGCTTCTGCGTCTATCTACCTTCAATGACTCACCCATCAATCACCATTTTATAAGGGAGCTAAAACACTGTGTGGATACTATTTTTTACCAAAGGCTTGCTGTCTTTTGCATAATGTTTCAGGTGGAACAGCTCCCTGTGTCAGTCTGTCACTCCATCAGACAGGCTCATTCATCAATAACAGGCTGGTATAGCATACAGACACCGGCACTAACAAGGCTCTCACGCTCAGGCACAATTATTGTGGTGACAGTCTTTGACACTTTCTGCCTTTGTTTAAGGGGGTAGGCCGCTTAAAACGTTTGGGTTTTTTTGGCAAGACGAAAGCAAGACCCCCCTTTGGAGAGGGTAAGGTAGGGCATGAAGGAGGACTGAATTGTATTAAAAAAGTGGGTGGTCGTAGTCTGGTGACAAGGGGCCAAACAAGTTATCAACCTGCAGTCGTTCACTGAGACAGGCACATCCATCACTCAGTATCTACAGGCCAGCTAACACACTGCTCTCATGTGCCACACAGGCCTGGTAGCTCTAGTCATCTTCTATGGTCGTATTATACTCTACACTCACCAGCCACTTTATTAGGTACTCATGCTCATTAATGCAAACAGCCTGCTCCTCCAAATAGCCAATCACGTGGCTGCAACTCAATATATAAAGCATGCGGACATGATGAAGTGATTTAGGTTTTCTGTTCGACCAAACATTATAATGGACAAGATGTGCAATCTAAGTGACTTTTGTTGATGCCAGACATGGTGGTTCCAGCATCTCAGAAACAACTGCCCTCCTGGGAATTTCACCACTACTGTCTCTCACAGATCAGCTTGCGAGTCAATTGGGAGGAGTCAGATTTAGTCTGTACTGCCCTCGTGCTACCAGATAATCCCTGCTGTTACTCGTTCCTGACGAAAGCCTTAGATCGGGGGGCATTCTCGGAAGGACGGAAATCTGACTGAAATCGGCCAGATACTCCTCTAGTGTATTTCATCTTCACTGAGCATCACTGGTGTAGTTGGGGGTTAAGCATGTTGACGGTACTTGAAGGGGGGGACAGCATCACCCCCTTCATCAGCCAGTCTAGCATTTGAGCTAGTGACCTCCCAGTCACAAACCCATTTCTATCAGCTTTAGGCTACAGCTGCCTCCTTGCTCATTCATTCCCTTTCAAATCACACCCTGACCATAGTGCTTCTTGTAGGCTATTCAATCAACTCTTGTCTATCAACGTCTATCAAGTTTTCATACTTGGGTGATGAGGGGACATTGCACTAGCATATTAGATATGTAAGTATTGGTGCAGTTAGCCTTTTTAATTGTTTTTAAACTGTTGAGTCTACAGTGTGATACTCGCATCAAAAGATGGTCGAGCATGCTGTTCGGCCCAAGAGGCCGTTTGAAATGCAGTGCTCTTTTGCTTAAATGTTTTGAAATGTTTTCAGTACCCAGTGCACACAAACTGCTAAAAACACGCTCGCTTATTAGTGCTGTCGGGAAAGTTGCATCAGCACATTAAGGAGAAAATGTAGGCAGCAGTGTAAAGACAGGTCCCTAGTGCAAAGCAGCCATGTGCTTTCCTACAGTGCGAATTGACCAAACTAGCATCTACAGCAAAATCATCATTGTCTTCCAAATAGATTTCTGGCATGTGCATGGGAAGTCCTTGTAAATATACATTATGATGCAGTCAAAACCAGTAGTTTCCAGAAATGTCTCATTGCACAGATTTAAATGCCTTTATTTCACATGGCAAGAACAAATTTGAAACATTGCACCACTGGGATGCAGCCAAGTCTGGCTTTCATCAGGGAGTTGTAACATTATTTGTATATTGTATATTTTACAAAGAAAAGCACCTGTCCAGTCTACACTAAGGACCCAATGTACTGTTCCTTCGCCTCTGTTTCGTCTACTAGATTCCTGACAATTTTTGCTTGATCGTTTCTATTACAATGCTAAAAATGACAAGCTCAAGACATTGCAATGCTTTTGGCAGCTGCAGCCCATGTGTTTTTCCATCTTCCCCCACTTGTGATCCAGTGCTCCTGGAGAAGAGTGGCCATCATTTCAGATGGACCCGCTACCCACCACCCCTCCTTGTCTAACTCACCTGAGGAACTTGTTCAGATCTCCATGCTTCATGTACTCAAAGACCATGATGAGAGGGTCGCCGTCAACGCAGACACCATAGAACTTCACTATGTGCTCATGTTGGAGGTTGGTCAGCAACTCAGCCTCGCGCTGGAAATCCTTCCTGGCTGCAAGAGTGGGGTCTTTTAGAGTCTGGAGGGGAGAGGGAGATAGAGCAGGGAGACATGGTGGAAAAGAGAGACAGAGATTTAGGCCCTAACCCTAACCCTTTATCGTATATTGGATTGCACAGCAAAAAACAAGGGCAAAATTGTGGTAGCAACAGTAAATTCCACCATCCTGCATCTATCTTGCTTTACAAGTGCTACCCATGTTAGTTAGTATCACATTGGTAGCCATGGTAGCAGTCCTCCATCATGCATCCGTACCACGGTAGTAGCCATGGTAACAGTCCTCCGTCCTGCATCTATCCTGTATTAGTACCACGGTAGTAGCCATGGTAACAGTCCTCCACTCCATCCTGTATTAGCGCCACGGTGTTACAACAATGATATCTGCAATTCAGTGTCGGCCCAAGGGCAAAAGAGAGCACATGAGAGATGTGATAACTAGTTTTCCTCAACATGGAGCAGAGAAGACGGGCCGAGGAGTAACAGACGGCTGAAGACTGTGGAAGCACTGATACACCAAGCAAAATACGATGACACTTGTGACCCAAACTCATTCTTCTGCTTTTTTTTTGTCCTTGACGGCGAAATTGGGAAGAGGGCTACGGATCCATCTCCTTCCATTTGTGCCTTCATTCATTCTGTGTTCCTTTGTTTGTCCATCGTGCGCAACAGAGGTGTCACATCGTAGGTCGAAACAAGATGACATGCTTGCTACTGATTGGCCCAGAGGGGGGACAGCATGTTTACTGCCAGCTGCCTTGTTTTCCTCCTTCATTCTCTTGTGGCTCTTTCTCTCTTGCACGTTTACTCTCCAATTTCTTTTCTCGTTCTCTCATTTCTTCTGCTGTACTCTCTGTTCTGTTTTACTTTTCATCCAAGTAAGATAAACCTGGTGCTCTAAACTGGGCATAGTGAGATAAATGCAACTCTTTTTTAATCAAAGGACTGATTATTTCCATTCCCATGAATGGAAATTCCCACTTGGAAGATGCTGCTGCAATAATGAGATAAAATCTGCTGGAAACAGACAATTCTGTCAAGTTTGCCAATGTAGAACGTTAGTCTTCACTCACTGTGTCATTAAGCAATTTGACAGTATATCTTCAAAAATATAAACATTATCAAAAAAATATATACATTGGTATCGGTGCACTAAATGATGGAGAAAAGGTCGGTGCTAGTAGAAAAAGGTGCTGCAGACACCTTTTAAAATACTCCCTGTTGTCTACAGCTTATCTTCCTAATATGCTCTTACTCTCTTTCTGTTACATATGCGTTCGTGTCATCTTTGCCATCAACATATTTCAGCAGGGAAACATTAAATGACTGACACATTTTTATGTTATTCTTGTGTCATTTTGGTTTATTTAGACAGTCTGTAGGAAGCTGCGAAAGATGGGGGAGAGAGAAACTGGACAATGTGGGTGGAATTAAAAGGAATGGTATTACATGAGCAGTCTCCATTTGCCTATTTTTATGGCATTTCTGCTCTCTCTCAGAGAGAGAGAAGAGAGAGTGTTATGACCCTGAGTCATATGTGTGATCTTGGCCCAATCCCAATGTCCCCTCTAAGGCCTAAGGCCTAAGCCCTGAACCCTCACAGACTTAACTGATGTCACCTGGTAAGTGCTTGAGTGTGAGAGGCTGCAAGGGCTCAAAATTGTATGAATAGGAATGGGACAGCACTTAGCAACATATCGCATTACCTTGACAATAGCAAAAAACAAAAGTATGTATGATTGTGGGTTTTGGGACTTTTTATTTTACGTTTTTTACTTTCTTCACCCAGGCTCTTGCCTTACAGAGTGGACAAGAGGTAATTGTCAAATAATCAATTGACTCGTTTTGTCAAGACAGCATCATCAAGCAAAAATTGTAATAAATGGTTGATGAATAAACATTTGTCCTTGCATTTGTTTACCGTTTTTTTACCGCTTCCGGGCTTCTCCTGGTAACCCCGTATTTATCGTCACAACGCTATGAACTGTGGGTAATTCCCTCAGGCAAAGTCTGCATCGATGCAAACTTATGGAAAGTGTGTATAAAGGGCTCAAAAAGTCTGCGAGAGCGCCCTTATGCACTTGACGATTTGACATTGGGACAGCCCTAAACCCTCGCAGACGTAGCGGGAACGCGCCTCAAACTCTGTGAGTCCGTGAGGGGGGACATTGGGATTGGGCCTGTGTCCTGTGTTGTGCTCTGTTATGCTGTTTTCCTCCCTGCTTAAGGGCGGTGCTGTTTGTCTGTATGTTGAGTTTCAGGTGTTGGCTGGTGATTGGCCGGGAGACTGATGGCACCCACTTTAAAATGTCACCTGCCTGATGCCGGTTGGACTCTCTCTCTCCCGACTCCCGACCAGACTGTGCGGTGTTGTGTTTGTGGATTGTGTAGTAGTGTGAAGTTAGCTTTCGGATCTCTGTGCCTATTGTAGTTCGTATTGTAGGTATATTAGTAAGTATTAAAGCAGTCCTGGTAGCGGTATGGGTAAGAAGCCGTTTTCTGTGATATTTATTCTCCTGTTTATCCTAAATAGGTAGGTAAGACCCCTGTATTTTGTTTTCTTTATTTTGAAGATAGGTAAGTTAGTGGTTTGTATTATAGATTGTTTGTTTATTGTGTTGGCCGTGCCTACCCTGACGCCTATGCTACCATTGCTGGTAAAGAATAAAACCATATTGTTTGGATTGCATTCTGCTGTGGCTGGACAGGTCATCCTTGGGAGTGGGGAAAAAGGGGAGTCTCTTTATTTATGCTCTGGTTACTCCTGGGCCGGGCATAACAGAGAGAGAGAGAGAGGGGGGGTGACATGTGATTACAGTTATCAGCTGGATGAGTCCCCAACACCAATACTACATGCTATAGGCCTTAGCCCACTGACGCAGCATCTACACAACCTGACTTCACCCCTGCTACACCTCTCTGGAAGTCCTATCGCAGTAACACATCAGCAACAAATGTCATTGTTAAAGCATTCCATAATTGCCAGCATACACAATCTGACATTTCATTACATAGCATACATAAGATAAAGGGGGAAATACATATATCTATTTGGTTGGTATGTGTGTGTTGAAGATAGATAATCTTTTAGCTTGTTACCTTCCCCTCAGAATTAAAAAATATTCGATTTACTGCATGTGTGTGTGAACGTGCATGCGTGTACAAGCCTATACCTTTATGTGTCTGTATGCATTTGTGTGCATATATCTATGTGTGCATGTATGTATGTGTGTGTGTGTGTGTATGTGTATCTGGGCTAGGGTCCAGCGCTTTTCGGAATCCTCTCCATGTTGTAGAAAATTAGACATTTTGTAGCAGAGCTACAAACAAGCCGTAGAGGCAAAATGCATGTTTTAGTCTATCTAAAGTTTAATGGAAACCTCTTCAAAGGAGGCCCAACAACCCTAAAGTAACTTTTGAAACGAATAACATCGACTCACTTTTCAATTGTCTTGTCAGGGTGGGGAAAAACAAACATTTCAACAATTTGTCTAGATTCATACGGAGCCCCCGAAGTGACATGGAGGGAAAAAAAAAACAAAGAAAAAAAAAAAAAAAAAAAAAAAAAACATGTACTGGGACAAACACTGACTATAGTTTTGCGAGCTCTCGAGTTTCTTTTGCGAGATCTCGAGTTTCATTTGCGAGATCTCGAGTTTCATTTGCGAGATCTCGCAAATCCAACAATGCGTATGAGAACCGCCGTCTACTGAAAACCCGCTACAACCTGAAGCCGCTAAGGCACTGACCCGGAAGTTAATTTAAAAAGGAAGAAAGAAAATATATACAAAAAAATAGACAAAAAGCTTTGACTGTCGTCCCAGCTGATATGAACGATAATGTTCACACCTTATAACTATATATATATATATAAAAGAACGACGCAAAGGATGATATGTTTGAGATCACATTCGTTTCACCTGAATTTTTAATATAGTCCGATTGCCTCCTGCTGGTAACATGAGGAACTACAACCTAATTTCAGTGGACTGGCTAAGCTCTCCGTAGACGGCACTTCCCCAATTCACACACTGACACCGCACGGTTGGATTTGCGAGATCTCGCAAATGAAACTAGAGATCTCGCAAATGAAACTAGAGATCTCGCAAAACAATTAACTTCCGGGTCAGTGCCTTAGCGGCTTCAGATTGTGGCGGGTTTTCAGTAGACGGCGGTTCTCATACGCATTGTTGGATTTGCGAGATCTCGCAAACGAAACTCGAGATCTCGCAAAAGAAACTCGAGGTTTTTTTTTTCTTTTTTTTCTTTCCTCCATGTCACTTCGGGGGCTCCGTAGATTCAGGCCCTGCAGGGAAGTGAGATGTCGGCAACATCCTGCCTGTCTGCCAATCTGTGCTAATAGTGTCTGAGTGGGGCACAACCTTTTATTGTAGGTCAAGGTCATGGATATATTTTTCCCCCTCCCACACTAAGCATTCGGTTTTTAGTTTCATGGATTTTTCATGGAGATGCTGATGGAACAGACGCGATAAACACAGCACATCTCTATGCATGGAATTAACCCATGTCCAACAAGCATAACAAAATGTATGCCCTTTCATTTTGATTGGTCGTAGAGAACTCTACAATTATTTGTACAGGAATACAACAGCCTTTGGGCAAATATACTCTGCAATTAGCTTACCATTATGCGTTGAGAAGATTGGGTGTAATTTTCATTTTCATTTACCACTGTGCACGTTAAAGCTTCAGCACACAAACTCAAGTGAAAAACCTGGACCAGATTATCTCAGTTTTAGCATTCGACCAAGCAGCCCTCAGTCCTGCCACTCACAAAGTGCCCTCCAGCAATAGGTTGCTTCAATATATTGGATTTGAAAAAGGAGCATAACTCCTCTCCTCTATTATGCTCATGTAGTGCAATACATGTTATTTCAGCTGGTGTTCCCTCTACGCTTCGCTGGGTAGTGTGTAGCCCCATGGAAAACAAATGCCTACCACTTGCCTCCTACAAAATTGCCTCCCACAGGGACTAATATAGATAAACACCACATATGTGCTTGCCCATTGTCGTTTTTTTAAATTTGCAGTTTGATTATTGTACCTGTAAAACCTAACTGATGAATGCTCGCTGTGGTGATGTGGTGTGCTTCTTTTGAGATCACTTCCACGTGACAGAAATACCCACAGTTTGAACCAAAAACGTAGCTTAATTTACTCTTTGTCAGTATATACACCTCATATGTACATATGGTGTTGTAGATTAGTATTGTTGGACTTCCGGTTGTGTGATGCACAAGGTAGCAGCTTGAGAGTTTGTGAAGGAGCTTTTGATAAAAACTCGTAAAGTATCACCTGAACTGGATATTAAGATAGAAAGAGCGCATAGATCTCTGATGGCTAAACCGAGAGACCCCAGCACCCCCGCTCTATCATTGTGCACTTTCTGGACTTCAATATCAAAGAACAAGTGTTGCAGCTTGCATGGGGACAAGTCACATTTCAGGGGAAACTACTTACTCCCCAGACCTGCAAAAGAAGAGGGGACAGGTGCCAAGTGTCCCTACCCGGCACAACTCAGGATGACTACGGATTCAGGAGAGGTGTTTGAAACGCGGGTGGATGCATTTCCCACACTAAAAGAACTGGGAATTAATGTCAAAATCGATGAGAGAGCGAGACTACAGAAAGAACTGACAAGAGATAGATGGCAAATACAAGGAAACAGGTGTGACCAGCGAAAGAAACAAGCCATGATGTCACTATCTGGCACGGATTTGAGAACACTCATGAATGATGAAGATGAGTAAACCAGTTAGGTACAGACTCACTTAATGGTTACAGCATGTTGAACATGAGAAATAATTGTTACACTGCTGATTATGCTTTATTTTGAGTAACGAGTAACGATAAATTGAAATATTTTGAATCTATATGCAGTGGGTTTTGTGGTCAGAGATTAGGCCATAGGTGGATCACACATAGCCTGTGTTTTAAGGCAAAGGCTTTCCTTAAAGGTGATGATACTTTTGTGGTTAGCTTTACTTTCTCCCTGAGAGTACAGCTGCTCATAAAACACCGGGAGCAGGTTGCAATGGTAATTTATACTAGATAGCCTGCTGGAGAGTTGGGAGTTCTATGTTCTCCCTTACAAGTGAATAGGGAACTGTTCAGGTTTGTTTTGTTATGTATTTTGCTTCTTCTCAAAAGGGAAAGAAGAGAGGAGTGGCTATTTTATTTAGTAAATCTGTCTATTTTACCAAAGAAAAGGAAATTGCAGATGACCAGGGCAGATATGTCATGGTTGTGGGGACAATTGGAGGAATAGATCTAACTATTCTAAATGAAGCTTAGCGTAAGTTGAATCAAGAAGACTACCTAGCGTATCTATCCATCATTTATTTATCATCACTACTCTAGGCGTCTTCCACATTGGCCTCACTCGTTATTCAATTAGCCCTTCAGCAAGGGCACTCCCAGTCCTCCCTCAGAGGAACCAATGGCAAGCCGCCACACCCTTATATACAGATATCTGCCGTATCCATCTCTCTCATTTCAGGTGCATTGCTGCTGCACCGACGTTCATTCTCTGCTGCCGCTACTTGCTCATTGTGCTATGCTATCGCCGTTCATGCATGCTGACGAAGCTCACATTACCTGCTAGCTATCGTGGCCATCACGCCACACACTGTTTCCAATCCGGGGACGAGGCAATATATCGGGAGAAATCTGCAATTCCTGCTTTATGCTACCGGCTGAACCGATACCATCAACCCCGTCAGAGTGTCCGCCTGGTAATAATAGTACACCAGGCCGGAATTGCTCGCCAGACGGAAACCAACGCGCCTTACCTGGCAACCACCGGCCCCCCGAGCGATATCACATGGGAACTGCAGTCCCAGCCTTCAACCGGCATCCCTAAGCTAAGTAGTCTTATATTTCACTATATAAAATATTGACGTCTATACTTAATAAAATAATACAGAAATATATTGCAACATTCATTCCGGTTTAGATAGGGTTTATTCCCGGACGCCAGGGTACAAACAACATTAGAAGAACTTTAAGGCCCAATTCCAATGCTTATTTTCACCCCTACGGCTTCGGCTTGGCCGATATTTTCTAGCCCTGGGTAGGGCTAGAAAATGGGCTAGATGGGCTAGAAAATATCTCCCTAAGTATTGGGACAACCCTTGGACGCTGATACGTCATTGATGACGTATATTAGCGTATTAGCGATTTTTTTGTTATGCTTGTTATAAAGAAACGGTCTATAATACATTGAAACTACATTAAACTAAGATAATACCACGGTTAGAATATTTTTAAAATCTTTATTAACGAAGAAAATACTACATTTGTGATCACTTCGGATGGTAGTGTAGCGGTCCCCATGATCTTCCTGTTGATTCGCAGGTCATTCTGGGAGATTTCTCCTAGCCCTTGGTTTGAAGTGTGCCTCTGAAAAATCTCCGTTTCGAGGGCCATGTAGCCCTCGCACTTGGCCCTACCCCTCGATCACAAGAGTATTGGGACACCCCTACCCCTTCACGTGAACGCGCAAAACGGAGGGGTAGGGCCAAGGGGAGAATTGGGATTCACCCTACGGGTATTATTGTTAATTGCTATTTCTTGGTTGCAAAATCAACCCTTACAGTGGAAAAATGGACTAAGAGACTGAGACCGGTGAACATAATGAAAGAAATGACTGCACAATTGAAAATGAAAAAGGATATTTTTGTGCGGAGATGGACACCTGTAATTCTGTATCTGGCTGAACAGAAGAATACTTAATAATCTTTTTTTTTTTTTTGCTTGCTATTTTCTTAAAATAATGTTTTTCCCTCTGTGGCTGTTTGGGAGGTGTGGACACTCCCATGCCTTCAGACACAGTTGGGCCGACGACAGGCCTCCCTTACAAGCCCTTGCTTCATGAACAAAAAACTTGGTTTAATTTGCTACTGATTCCTCTCTCTTAGCATGGCTTGGGTGCTTCTGACCATAACCACCACTCTTTGGACAGAAAGAAGCATTGTGGGATGGAGCTTCCCTCAGAAGGAAACTCAATATCGGATTTTAATCCGATATATAGAGAAGAATTCTCTTTTCACAGAGGCAGCCAGCATGTTTGGTGCCCCTAGAGCTGGCAGAGGTTAAGCATCTTGCTCAAGGTCGTTTGTAGTTTTATCCACATGGGGGATGGAAACTCTGCCTCTGGTTGGCTAACCTCACTAACTATTCAGCAATTCTGCCTATAGACATTGTAACACTGTTACACAGGTAAGGAGACTTGAAGTCTTTCTTCTACCCATGTGTAGCAGACTGCTTTTATTAGTGGCATAAAGTGGCAGCAAGGGTAAGTAGCTGCTATGGACTTGAGTCAGCCCTTACTTAGGATCATCCCTATGCCATTACGTTTGTTGGTTGTCTTTAAAGGAATACTCCACCATCATTCATGTGGATGTTATATCAAAAGGAATGTGGTAGCTTGATGGATAGAATCATTAAAATATAGCCAATATTGACAGAGTAAATGCATTTTTTCTGCTTATAGAGCTTCAGTATTCATTTAGAATGTGGTATTCTGAGGTCCAACACCCACACCGTGACACCGCCCCTTAGCCACTCATATGCCATCCATTTCATAACATGGTGGTTTTATAATGATAAATGGTGTATCACCAATTAAGTATTGTGGCAGACACGGGGGAGGGAGTGGGTGAGGCGTAGGCTGGATCCAGGAGAGAGTCAAGTCAGTTGACTGATTCTCCCTGGATCCAGCATGGCTGCAGCCAATTAAGGCTGATTGCAGCCAAGCCTTGTTAAACCGAGTGTGCATGTGTGAGTGAGAGCGGTTGTGTCAGTGTGAGAGGCTGACGGCATGCATGAGCCGAGTTTGATCTTATATCTATAATAGAGATAAGTCTACTGCTGGCTCCTTATTAAGGGCAATTTGTTAAAATCCATTTACTATACTGCATTATCCTACAAACAAATTAATGATACTACTACTACAGCGAGTGCAAACACATTCACAGATTAAATGCTTCTAAAAATGTTTTGATATGTGTCTTCATAGAAGATACAGCGTTTTCTTGCATTGAGTGTACCAACCCTGATCACAAATGCCCACCAAGACGACCAGCTCAAACTTCACAATGAGTTCTTGTTCTTGGTGATGGCAGGGAAACAAACGTTTTGTTTTCCACATTCAAAAGTTTCCCCATCTCCTGTCAATCTCACCGATTTTCCAATCCTTACTATTTCCATTAGAGAAATCTTGAGGGGACAGTGTTTTGGTAATCTGATCAAAATTCCACTTTCAACCACAAATCATGAACTGCATACTAGCCCCTGAAAGCTAATTAGACCCTTCTAAGCATTCAGTCAGTCTTTGACAAGCAGAGAGGTGTTCCACGAAGCGAGCTTACCACTTATCCAGGCTTCTTCCGCTTAGTCTGGCTCATTTTCAGGTTTATTTGGTTCCACAAAGCAAGCTCAGCATAGTTCAAGCCAAGCTGCTGCCTCGGGGCAGGCTAGATATCAGGCTAATCCACAGTTGAAGCTTCATCGGTACTCCCGTAACATTGATCCGACTGAAACGCAATGATTTTCAAACAAGGTTCCGCCATCCTAATGTTCAACACTATTGCCCTAGACCCTACACTATCAGACATAAAATGTAACGTGAATAGAAAATAAAAAAGATAAAATGATGTAAGCTGTATCGGGGATACAGTCACGGTTCAGAGTGTTGTTAGGCAACCCCATTTAACCATGAGTGTCCAAGCGAGACCTCAAGTGCCATATTGCTTTTAGAAAACAATTACAAATAATTATTTGATGACACTATATTTTTTTTTTTCTAAATTATTTTTATTTAACAAATTCATTGAAATAATAAAGTATCTTGAATATATGTCAAGATGTTTCCACGGTTGCTAGGAGACTCTTTCACTGTTTCTGTATGGGATTTATAGTCACTGTAGTTCAACTGATCAATTTCCAGGATGGAAACAACCGATTTCATAAAAATATAATAAAAGTAAGAACCAGACCGAACAGCTCAGTCAAAAGAGCATGAGACTCTCAGTCTTAAAGTTGTGAGTTCCATCCCCATATAGGATCCAGTACAGTACGATGACTGTAATGTAGTGAGATGAAACCTTACGTACAGCCTTTACTACATAATTTATGGCGATAGATAGTACATTGACAGTCTTGAGGTTTCATATATGGCATGGTTTCATTTATAATATTTTTAGCACAGCTTTTCAGTTCTTTAATATTGTTGGAACACATGATATTTAATAAGGTCTATACAATTTGTTCATTTTTAATTCAACAATTAATACACATTCAATCTAGAAGCAATTCGTTGCCAATCTTTCTCTCTCCCTTTATTTATGGCATTCGTATTTCCCTTTTCATTGTAATATGGCTGAATTCTCCATAGACCTCCACTAAAAGTCGCTGTTCAGTGGCCGTACATTGCGGCTCTGTCTTTACCGTCATTTTTCCGCATGATGAATCGATCAGATCCATGATCGACTTCTCAGGCTGCTTAAATAAACTGTGTATAAATGCGCACGCATTATTATCTGGATTGCTTGAGCCTGGCTCGGTTTAGCCCGATCACGGTAGCTTGACTTGGGCTTCGTGGAACCGTTTTAGCCCCGATTGGTTTGTTAGGTTAATTCAAACCAGGCTCGTGAGGTTAATCGCCGCTTTTCTAAGCCTGCTTTGTGGAACAGCCCCCAGGTCTTTCATCATAAATTACTTAATTTGTGAAAACACACTGCACTGAAGCTGTGATTATTGAGGCCTTTCCAGCAAATTTAAATTTCTCACAGACGTACATCTAGAAAGGGGTGGAGGTACTGCTAGCATTCTTATTTCCTCTCTCTGCCACACAAACACATTCGGTGATTATCCCTCCTTTGAATATCATACTGTCAAAGCCAAATATTCTAGCAGTTACATTACAAGCCTCACAAACAGTGGCCCCTATGTTTTAAAATACTTTTCAGACACTTACTTTAAATTATTCACTCCAATAATAATGGGATTATTATCACAATTTTAAAAAGTTATCTTCTCACTTCGTCACTCTCTGCTCTTCAATCAGCCGACCCTCGATCCCCTAGATCGCTGCCGGCTCGTGCACTCACTCTGTCAGCCTCACACTGACGCACCCCCACTCACACATCCACATGCAGCTTAAAAAGGCCTGGCTGCCTTAATTGGCCGCAGCCATGCTGGGTCCAACCTAAGCCTCTGTGTCTTCTGCTGGATACATCTGGTACAGTTCTACGGTGTTGCTCCACATCTCGAGCCATGCAGGGCCAGTAGTATCTCGCACAGATCAAATCTAGAGTCCTCCCCATTCCCAAGTGTCCAATGTCATCATGGAGTGACTTCATGACAGAGAGGTGGAATTATTTTGTCTCCATAGAATAAGACTCTTGGGGCTTCTGTAAAACACAAGTGCTAGAATGTGGCTGGGGCTCCAGTGACTGGTAAAACACAACTTCTCCTTGTCAGCCTCACTCATGGGGACCTGACAGTAGCCACTGCGAAGGTCTAGAATAAGAACCACTTGCTCCACATAATAATTATATAAATAAGTTGTTCAAATTGATTTGCTGCGCAAACAGGCTGGTCATCGGTGATTAATTAGACGTGTGTTCACCGGTCTGGACCTCTCTCTTTTCACTGTGTGTGGCAGCACACTGACAGACCTGACAAGCGTTATAGGGGTAGGGAAAACAGGAGATAGTTTATAATGTCTTTGGGGGATGGAGGAAGGGCTTGAATGTTTCATCCATTCCCGTAGTTTTACCATAAGATAACGCAAAAAATATATTATATTGCATTGAATTTTCTTTTTATAAAAGCAGCTGCAATTTCAATAATTTTGGGCTGCAATAATCAAAAACAAACTCCTCAAAATCCTGGCAGGACTGAATAATTACATTAGATTCAATTAGTCATTTGGCAGATGCTTTTATGCAAAGCAACTTACAATAAGTGCAATCAATGTAGGTAGGCAAGAGAACTACTAGTCACCAAAAATCGCAAGTGCATCTCCTCCCCAAACAAGCATCTAAGAATATAACTAGCGCTAAAGTAAAAGTGCAATAAGCTATATATAGATATACACGCATACACACTTTTTTTTTGGGATATAATGTACAGGTCTCCTGTATTTATATACAAATACATTTTCTTCAGTCTACATTTGCACTTTTCCCTTGTTTGCAGTTCATTCATTTGAACTGTTGCTTTTTTGGCTTGAGAGCAAAATATATTGCAACACCGTTCTCTCGCTTGTAGCTCAGTTGTATTGATCCACTGCCTTATAAACTGAGCTGAAGCCGAAGCCTTGGGGGAAGCTTCGTCCATATCCTTGACGGAGGTCACCGAGGTGGTTGAGAAGCTCTTCGGTGGCAAGGCGCCAGGTGTGGATGAGATTCGCCCTGAGATGCTGAAGGCTCTGGACACTGTTGGGCTGTCGTGGCTGACACGCCTATGCAGTGTTGCGTGGAGGACGGGGTCAGTGCCTCTGGAGTGGCAGACCGGGGTGGTGGTCCCCATTTTTAAAAAGGGGGACCGGAGGGTGTGTTCCAACTATCAGGGGATCACACTTCTCAGCCTCCCCGGGAAGGTCTACTCCAGGGTGCTGGAAAGGAGGCTCCGGCCGATTGTCGAACCTCGGATTCAGGAGGAGCAATGCGACTTTTGTCCTGGCTGTGGGACGGCGGACCAGCTCTTTTGGGGACCTCAGGGTTGCATCCCTGCTTTTGGCAGACGATGTGGTTCTGATGGCTCCATCAGACCGAGACCTCCAGCATGCACTGGGGCGGTTTGTGGCTGAGTGTGAAGCGGTTGGGATGAGAGTCAGCACCTCCAAGTCTGAGGCCATGGTACTCTCACGGAAAAGGGTGGAGTGCTCCCTTTGGGTTGGGGAGGAAGTACTTCCCCAAGTGAAGGAGTTCAAGTATCTCAGGGTCTTGTTCACGAGTGAGGGCAGAATGGGGCGGGAGATGGACAGACGGATAGGTGCGGCATCTGCAGTACCAGTTGTACCAGTCCGTTGTGGTGAAGATACCGGTCCATCTACGTTCCAACCCTCACCTATGGTCACGAGCTTTGGGTAGTGACCGAAAGAACAAGATCGCGGATACAAGCGGCCGAAATGAGCTTCCTCCGTAGGGTGGCTGGCCTCACCCTTAGAGATAGGGTGAGGAGCACAGACATCCGGGAGGAGCTCGGAGTAGAGCCGTCGAAAGGAGCCAGCTGAGGTGGCATGGGTTACATTTATTTACAGACTGTCGAATCTGCATTTAGAAACCTCCAGACACGTTGTGAACCTCATTACATTTGTGTGTGGATTTTTGAGAGTTTCCTGACGTGGTTAGATTCACAAATGCATTTTTTCTAAAGGCCCTTTTCTCATCCAGTCAAGCTCACCATCGCGGTAGTTTATCGCCCACCAGGCCCTGCTGGTGACTTCCTGGAGGAGCTTGACACACTAGTCTCCCACTTCCCTGACGATGGCTCTGGACTCATCCTTCTCGGTGACTTCAACATCCAGACTGAGAAGCTTGACCTTCTTCTTTCGTTCCTCGCCTCCTTCGACCTAGCCCTCTCCCCATCTCCTCCTACCCACAAGGCTGGCAACCAACTGGACCTAATCTTCACCAGACACTGTTACTACCAACCTCTCCATCACTCCTCTTCATCTGACCACTACTTCATGTCCTACACTCTCTCTCTCTCCTCTCCCATCCTCCCCCTACCCACATGGTTTCTTCTCGTCGCAATCTCCACTCGCTCTCCCCCACTGATCTTCCCTCTTCTGTTCTCTCTGCTCTCCCTGCCCCTGAATCTTTTTCTCTTCTATCCCCTGATACTGCCACTGATCTTCTTCTCTCTACTCTGTCCTCTTCTCTGGACAATCTCTGTCCCTCACCTCCAGGCCTGCACGCCAAACTCCACCTGCCCCTTGGTTGTCGGACTCAGTGCGTACTGAGAGACGGAGCCTGAGAGTGGCTGAGCGCAAATGGAGAAATGGCAACCTCCTGGAGGACCTTCTTACCTTCCAATCTCTCCTTTCCACTTTTTCCTCCTCTCTATCTGCTGCTAAAGCTGCTTTCTTCTGCACTAAAATTCAAACTTTTGCTTCCAACCCTAAAAAACTCTTTGAAACCTTCACCTGGTCACCACATCTAGCCGCCCCACCACATGCTCCCTTGACCCAGTCCCATCCACTCTGCTTCAGTCTACTGCACCTGAACTCCTTCCCTTCCTGACCCACCTCATCAACACGTCTCTGGTGTCTGGATGCTTTCCCTCTGCTTTCAAGACTGCCAGAGTCACCCCCCCTTCTGAAGAAACCAACACTTGACCCCTCTGAGATCAAGAACTACAGACCAGAACTAACTCCCTCCTTCCTGGTGCCCCGGCGTCTGCCATCAGACCTCTGGAGCTTGTTCAGAAAGCTGCAGCTCGTCTGGTGTTCAACCGCCCCAAGTTCTCCCACACAACTACCCTTCTCTGTTCTCTACACTGGCTCCCTGTAGCAGCTCGCATTCGGTTCAAGACCCTGGTGCTAGCCTATAGGGCAGTGAAAGGAACAGCTCCTTCTTACCTCCAGGCTATGGTCAAGCCTTACACCCTCGCCCGACCTCTTCGCTCTGCTGCCTCGAGGCAACTGGTTGCCCTGTCGCTCAGAGGTCCCTGCGGCCGAGCTACACGGTCATGGCTCTTCTCTGTCCTGGCCCCGCAGTGGTGGAATGAACTCCCCACTGATGTCAGGACAGCTGAGTCGCTGCCCATCTTTCGCCACAGCCTGAAAACTCACCTCTTCAGGAAACACTACCCTGTCTGAGCTCTTGTTTATTTGATACACTTATTTGTCTTAGCTCTTGTTTATTTGGTTCACTTATTTGTCTTAGCTCTTGTTTATTTGAGTCTCTTATTTGTCTCATTTGTTTAAGATAAAGTAGGTTGCTAATTTATTGCACTCTTACCTTAACACTAGTTATGCTCTTAGTTGCTTGTTTAGGAAGGAAATGCAGTTACGATTTCTGGTGACTAGTAGTTTTCTTGCTTACCTATGTTGAATACACTTTTTGTAAGTCGCTTTGGATAAGAGCGTCTGCTAAATGACTGTAATGTAGCCTATCAGACGTCTCTTTCCATTTCAGCCAATCACACTAGCGTGTGATTTCAATGCTGCGTTCAACGTCCCTAATCCCGACGAGATTGGCGTCCGGTAGCAGTACTCCAAATGTAAATTAAACATAACACGTTTAGCCAATAATCCCTTTGTTGTTCGTGATTGAATACATTCGAATTATGATCATCTGATTTGTCCGATGTGTTATTTACACAGCTAGAAAAGTTAGCTAGGTAATATTTGAACCATGTTAGGCCATTTTCGCACTAGCACAGCCAAGACAATCTCAATCCGAAATGCAGAGCAGTAGTCTATTTGAGTTGCGTCAGGATTGTCCACTATTGCCTGCTATTTGAGCAGCAAGAGGATGAAGAAAGAGAAGATGAAGAGTTCAAACCGAAGACTAAATGTAGAAGAGACTTTGGCATTGTTTCATGAACTGGGTGAAGGGGAATCTGTTGGTGGACGTTGCAGTACGTGTTTCCCAGTGGGACCTTTTGAGGGAGTAACACAGGGGGTGGAGTCCAGTCGAAGTCTGTCGCGGAAGTCATAGAGCTGTACTGCCCAAGATATGTTTGATATCAGTCAAGTGTTTGAAGATATGTCATTGTTTGTACTTATTACTATAAGTAAACACTTATTGAAACAGTGGAGACGTCTCAGACTTGAGCGATGTGGACTGGAGCAAGGAGGAGTGTTCGTCTGATTCCGGCTATGAGCCAGAGGGACCATAGTCCCCGTTCCACCGGGTAGGCATAAGTTATTATTTTTTCACATAGGTCTAATTTATGTTATTTAGGGTTTAGGGCCAAATCGAATTTGTTCACCGTCAATCGGATCGCTCCTCTGTGTAGATTAGATGGCTCTTTATTGTAGTATAGGTCCTATACATTCATGGAAGCACAGCTGCTTCAAAGTGAAGTTGTGCAAAGTTTAAAAAAGAAGTCGTAAAAGCTGTAAAATCAATTACTGACCCCATACTTGGAAGTGTTCACGCTTTTGAACTCATTTTCAGCTGTCCAGATGCCATGATTGTAGTTTTCTGTATACTTTTGTTGCTCCTGATCACCTTCTTCACATTTAACACACATGCAATTAGTAATGATACATTTGAAATCACATTTTCCATCAAACCAAACATTGCAATGTTTACCACAAAACAAAAATCCAGAATGTAGTTCCGTCCTGCCAGGGCATTTTAAGAGTTGTGATCACAAAATGATGAAAATCGTTGATTGTTTTATTTTAAATGGTAAATGATGTATAATTTGCTACACTTGACTACAAGTATTTCCTCGTTGGTCACATCAGAATACAGGAAGTCAGAGAAAGTGGGGTCCATCACTAAACCCCGAGTTCCCAAATAGTATTTACCATCTGAACGTTGAGGTGAATGGTATGTTCTATAGCATCTGAAGATGAGATGTAGTAGTATTTACCAGCTGAAAGCTGAGGTGAACGGTATTTTCTAGTAGGATGCTTGAATCTACTACTGTCTTGCTGTTTCACAGCAATCCCACTAATACATAAATGGAGGAATCAGACAAGGAACAATTAATCCAATCACATCTGCTTTGATTTATGTTTCATTTCAAGCCAATAGACTTTCTATTTCATTATCAAAGTTTTACAACCCCCCGACCTCCCAAGCTGCTGAGTTGACGACATGACTGGGAACACTTGTCTTCGGAGTTGGAATGGAAAGTGGATAAACTGATTAAAACACAAAGTTATTGGCTGTAGATAATGAAGATCATAAGGATACAGCTTGGTGCTTTTGTCTGGAAACTGCAAAGGACTGAGATTCAGATTGAAAGTTAATTGGTGAGTTGCACTGCTGTTTATGTAGCGTGCTAATGACTTAGCAACAAGCTAATTTAGGCCAATGGCTGTGTTATCTGTTTTGAATTGCACAATGCAATTGGTTTGAGCTGAAAAGCTTGTTTAAGCTGTATTAGTGGGATTGCTGTGTAACATTCTTCTTTTTCCGTGCATAGCGCGAAAACCGCTTGTGCCGAAGATGTGGTTCAGGTATGGAAATGTTTTTTTAAAAACGCGGTCGCCGCACTACTTGTCCCGCAGTTTTCAAGCTACATGCACATGTCATATGTCAAAATGTCCAGAATTATGTGGGGAGGTGTGCTATGACTTTTCTAAGAGATACTAGTAGTACTTTAGGAATTATGCAGGATTTTGTTGTTTGCTGAGTCAGCAAAACAGCTGGGACTGACTACATATTCTTTTGGATCTAGGCGGCCATTTCGGATCGAGACCCATAGACCTCCATGTATTTTATACTCCCATAGACTTCAATGTATTTGTAATGCAACTGCATTCAACATTTTACTACTACTACTACTAGTGTCACACCCTCCACCTCCAGTCTCCGGCTCCTCCTTACATCATTACCTCATCCCAATCACCTGCTCTACCCTGCACACCTGCCATCCATCAACTCATCACCACCTGTATAAGAACCCCAGCTTTCCATCCACTCACTGCCAGATCGTTGTTCCAACCAGTGTGGTGTACTTCGTTCCCAGCCACTTGAATTTGGATTCAAGATATTCTGTTGTTTGCTTGACGTTAACCCTGCTCTCCCTCTGCCCAGGATCATTACCGTCTCCAGCCATTCCGCACATCCCTGTCTACCTGCCTGCTACCTGTCTGTTCACCACCTGCCTGCCCTGCCTGCTGTGTCTCCTGCCTGTCTCCCTGCTTCGCCCTGCATCCACTCTACCCTCCGGTTTTCTCCTTGAATAAACTCTCTTTGTTTATTCTACCTCTGAGTCCGAGTTTTGCGTTTGGGTCCGTCCCGTTACAACTAGTACTACGACAAATGCCGCCATTTTGGAGCCAGCTACTACACGTTAGCAATGACATATTAGACCCTAGCAACAACTTATAAACAACATAGGATCCACCTAGGACACCCTAGCAACGGCCTAAGACACCCTAGCAACCACCTACGACACCCTGGCAACAGCCCAGGACACCCTAGCAACGGCCTAGGACACCCTAGCAAAGGCCCAGGACACCCTAGCAACACCCTAGCAATGGCCCAGGACACCTTAGTGACCACCCAGTACAACAGAGTAATATATACTTTGCAGTTTGCCAGTACAGCAATCCCACGCATTTTCCGCGGGAAATGCATTTCTAGTTTATTTTTGTAATTTTAAATTATGTGATTGCTGTATGAAGCATTTTTATGTACTTACTTTAGGCTTAGTTCACTGAGGTCATGTTAGTTAATGCCGATCAGCCACAACATTAAAACCACTGACAGGTGAAGTGAATAACATTGATTATCTTATTACAATGGCACCTGTCAAGGGGTGGGATATATTGGGAAGCAAGTGAACAGTTAGCTCTTGAGGTTGATGTGTTGGAAGCAGGAAAAATGGGCAAGCATAAGGATCTGAGTGACTTTGACAAGGGCCAAATTGTGACTGGGCATCGAGCATCTCCAAAACGGCAGGTCTTCCTAGTATGCAGTGGTTAGTACCTACCAAAAGTGGTCCAAGGAAGGACAACCGGTGACAGGGTCATGGGTGCTCATTGATGCGCGTGGGGAGCGAAGGCTAGCCCGTCTGGTCCGATCCCACAGAAGAGCTACTGTAGCACAAATTGCTGAAAAAGTTAATGCTGGCTATGATAGAAAGGTATCAGAACACACAGTGCATCGCAGCTTGATGCGTATGGGGCTGTGTAGCCGCAGAACGGTCAGAGTGCCCATGCTGACCCCTGTCCACCGCCGAAAGCACCTACAATGGGCACGTGAGCGTCAGGACTGGACCATGGAGCAATGGAAGAAGGTGGCCTGGTCTGATGAATCATGTTTTCTTTTACATCATATGGATGGCTGGGTGCCTCCTTTACCTGGGGAAGAGATGGCACCAGGATGCACTATGGGAAGAAGGCAAGCCAGCGGAGGTAGTGTGATGCAATGGGCAATGTTCTGCTGGGAAAGCTTGGGTCCTGGCATTCATTTGACACGTACCACCTACCAAAACATTGTTGCAGACCAAGTACACCCCTTCATGGCAAAGGTATTCCCTGATGGCAGTGGCCTATTTCAGCAGGATAATGTGCCCTGCCATACAAAAAATGTTCAGGAATGGTTGGAGGAACATGACAAAGAGTTCAAGGTTTTGACTTGGCCTCCAAATTCCCCAGATCTCAATCTGATTGAGCATCCGTGGGATGTGCTGGAAAAACAAACCCGATCCATGGAGGCTCCATCTCGCAACTTACAGGACTTAAAGGATCTGCTGCTAACGTCTTGGTGCCAGATACCACAGGACACCTTCAGAGGTCTTGTGGAGTCCAGGCCTCAACGGGTCACAGCTGTTTTGGGTGCATGGGGACATCTCGACTTACACAATATTAGGCAGGTGGTTTTAATGTTATGGCTGATTTGTGTATACTCTCACTGATTTAGAGAGTGCACCCAAATAGAATTCAGGCCTAATCATAAAGTAAGAGGATTTGACAAGTGTCCATAACAATTTGTTTGCACTGTGTATTACCATGTCTTAAGGTGATTAAGGGCATGTATTTTTGTATGGTACCATTGTGTTATTAATACAAGCTGGCAATTTATTCATATAGTATGTATTTCTGGCCTCATTTAAGCAGTCCACATTGATCCAGCAGCCGAACCTACTGAACCTATTAACCCAACAGTTTGAGAAGTATAATATTCGTTGTTATTTCTCACAGTACTTTACACATGCTACACTTAGATGTTTTTTTTGTTTGTTTTCTGTATTAATGTTTTACATTACTGCTCTTTATAGTAAATTCTTTGCTATTTAGAAAATGTTCATATATCTAACCAGTAACAGAAAACAGTATGTGTGTGACATGCACCTAGCTTTGGGCTACAGTACAGTATGGTTTGAATGTAATCTGTTAATAATTTCATGTAAGATGTTGATATGCATGTTACAGTATACAGCATGCTTGGTTGTTAGGACTTTATATAACAAAATAGTATTGTAGGTATTAACACTATAAATATTAACAGTATACAATACAAACAGTATATATACTACTCACTGTTTGTGTATGTACTTATTTGTTGGTATTAACACCATACCGTGTGGTTAATGGGGATAGTACATAAAGTTCAAGATTATGTATGTCCTGAAACAGTAGGTATTAACACTGTACAGTATGGGTAGTACTTACTGTTGGGATTGTGTATGTACTTAGTATGCACTGTCTGACACAATAACACCCTCAATATAGTGCAGACACACAAATTTATGTCCTGTGTAATGTGACCCAGCAGAAGCTACAGTCTATGGATGGATACAGTCCTGATGAAAATTGATATTGACAGATACGATGAGTGTGTGTGAGAGAATTAGACGTGTGAGAGAGAGAGAAAGTGTGTGAATGTGCATGTGTGTGTGTGTGTGTATGTCTCAGAAAGGATTGGTTGTGAGGATGCTAATAAATGGCATAATCCACCAAAGGACAATAAATCTTGCAGGATTAAAATGGCTGCAAATGTAATCCCACTATATCCTTACTAAAACTAACAGCTTTTGCACAGGTCATGGTATGTTGGCCATGTTTCCATATATAACAGCTTTTGTGCAGACAAGAGACCCTCCAATATCATCAGACATCATGTTTATTATTAAAACGCACCATATTTTCGAGCTTTACTGAGAGCATTTGCATACTTGATTGATGGTTTTCCAACCTCTCTAGGAGATCTGTTTTCCACATGTCAGTACGTATGTCACACTTCCATTTGAATCTTATTTAGTATGCACAATTTTCACACTTATGCTTAACAGCTTCAAAAACTGCATGTAAAATAATTGATGATTTCTCTAACATGCAGATTGCGTGTATCAGAGTCCAAATTTCACAACGGCCAAATGACAGTAAAATTTGCCTTTTGGTTGATAAATCAGTAAGGGTAACTTGCCACACTAGCCGGTAACTTTTTTGAGATGATAACATTTGAATGAGCCAATCAAATCAAAATAAAAGTGGCTCTGACACTTGGCTCTATCAAACGCGCTGCTAATTTTCTGCCTGTGACACTGCCTGTACACCAGGCAGTAACCTCTAAAGTTGGAGCCTGAATGGTTGACTAACCTATCTGTGTGCGTGTGGCCCAACAGCTAGTAAGCATCTCTGTCTGAGAACTGACTGCTGCTTGCTGGCCTGAATACGTTCTTTCCATCGACTAAATTTCCTTAGAAAATTGTTGTTCTCTTTTTTTCTTTCTCTTTCTTCTGCTGTCCTCAGACAGGCATCTATCTATATTCCCACACAAACACGCTCTCTTGTTCTCTTACCTTGACAGCCACCAGCATCTTGTCCTTGGTGGGGCTGAGATTGTAGCATTCAGCCAGGAAGACCTTGCCAAAGGCTCCCTCTCCGAGCTCCCTCTTCAAAATAATGTCACGCCGTTTAATGTGCTGAACATCTGAGAGGGAGAGAGCGAGACATGGAGAGATTGAGTTAACACTCTTTCAAAACTGCTATTATTAATACTGCACAGTAACTTCAGTGCTTTTTGTCTCCAGTTCGCATCAATCTTTCCCCATCGCTTCAGCAACATTGACAATCTACAGAAGCAGTTGGAGAAACGAAAGAAACTCCCTTCAA
The DNA here is from genome assembly GCA_034670385.1 of Hoplostethus mediterraneus. NCBI lineage: Eukaryota > Metazoa > Chordata > Actinopteri > Trachichthyiformes > Trachichthyidae > Hoplostethus > Hoplostethus mediterraneus. The sequence goes on along the minus strand of JAXDDW010000122.1, from coordinate 1,277,079 downwards.
GCCAGGTAACTTTGTGCAATTTTTTCATTTGTATAGTACATATTTATCGGCATATAATTATATGGTGGCCACAAACTGCTCCTACTACAATCCAAGATATCCTGCAGTAATTATTTTCCTTGTTTGTCTAATACACAAAATGAGAATTTTGGTCGTTTGGTTGTTCCCAAACGCATGAGTGCTTTTGTGGGTAAAACCAGGAAGTCTCATGTATCGTTAATGGGTGGATTTTCACTGGATTTTCAGCCCATACACATTAATTAGATTGAAAATGCCGTACTATGCATGGAGAAAAGTGTATACTCAAGTTCCACCCTCCTCCCCATCAGTTGGGAAAGTTGCCACCAGCATCCTACTTGATTAGCAGTACAGCTGATGTTCACCTTAGGAGGATTTCTTTCTTCCTATCCCACTTTTTTTGATACTTGGCCTTCCATTCATTTTGAGTATGCCATAGTTTTTTAACCGCAAGGTTGGACATCTCGGCTGCTCCGACTCAATTGGCAGTTGACCCAGTTTGCGAACTGGTGGTTGCATCAGTCCCATTCACCCCACTCCACATCTGGGCTCACCCGGTAGACCGGCCCACTAGCCACAATGGCTGCTGCTACAAGCACATGAGGGGATATGAAGCTTGGTGATCCCAAGAAGTCAGGAGGTTATCTAATGCTTGACCAGTGGCCTGCAAACCAAGCATGGGGGCACTTGCCCCTATAGTGGCACTGGATTTGATGGCCTTACTGGCTATGATGCTTGAATCAGAGAATGCGTTGAAGCAAGAGATTAAGGCAGAAGAGGACAACAAGCAATAATACAAAATCAAGAATGAAGACGACCAGCAGGGCGAAGAGCAAAAGCACAGCGGGAGATAAGAATGATTTTCTGAAATAATAGGAAACATAATAACCAGCTAAGCACTTATAAATAAGGATAAATGAATGAACCATATCAAGCAATACGTTTAAATTGAGATTGAGATTACGTTTTAAGAATCATTAATAATGAAATTACTAAGATGTTTTAAGAATCATCACTATAATGTGTTCATGACACCCCAGCAGGTGTGTTGTGCCTCTCCTTGATGATGTAAAATAGACATTTTGTGTGACTAGGTCAGGTTCATACATGAAGGTTCTAATAGGTTGTCCTAGACTTACAAAGCAACATTTACAGCAAAAGAATATTTGTTGTTTAAACTTTATTCTAGCAACCACACCAATTTAGGATTGAGGGCAGAGCTGTTGTTAACTGAAGTGGCCTTATACTGTATCTTTGCAAAGGCCAGTGAGGGTGCAGTTAAGGTGGCAGTAGGGAAGGCTTCAGGATAGACAACACTTCGTAGCTGGACGAGTGCCTCCTGCCTCCGACTTAGGGAATCAGAAGCTTGTACTGCTAAATTGGTAGGCAAGCTGAACATAGTTCACAATAGAGTGAGGGTCCATCTAAGGCAGAAACAACATCCAGTTTTAACATTTAACAAACAAAGAAATAAAATCTCATCTCAGTCTCATCTCTGGTTTAGGAATGCCTTGCTGTCATGTTTGAATTGTTATTATAGCAAGCAAGAAATACTTTAAAAACAAAATACAAATCCTAAATTAGCTAATTTATTTACCAAGTCTGTTCAGCATCTGCATGATTTTTCTGTGATCGAGATTTGTGCAAGAGTTGCATGCGTGTTCCCCTTGATACACTGCAATTCCTCGTTATTCCATGTTCCAAAGTCAAATTAACTTCAACACCAATAAAACATTGGCACACTAGGTTAAGTGTGCCAATGAGATGTTAAAATCGATTTAAGTCATTATCCACAAGTCTTGTCACATTTATTTCCTGTTTCACATGAGGTTCAAGTGATTTAATTTTCTCATCGAAAAAGGCATTAAGTCTCTCTCTCTGTCCCTAAGAGTCAGAGAGAAGTGAGCGTGAGAAGAGACTCAAAGCCTTTAGGAGAAAAGGGGAAGGGGAGAAAATGGGAATCATGGAACACTCTAGCAACCACTTGAAATCATGTAGCAATCATCTAGTAAACTGTAGCAACTGCTATTAATCCCCTTGCAACAACTTAGTAACACCATAGCAACCTCAAGTAATCAAGGTTCAAGGTTCAAGGTTTTTATTGTCATATGCACAACGTTCACAAGAAGCAAAAGTATGTAATGAAATTCTTGTGTCTCTCTGACACCTAACGCTAATGGTAAGGACATAACAGACATAATTTTTAAAAAAATCACAAGAGATATAATAGAAAAAGTACAAAATATAATAGAATCACCTTGCAACCACCAGCTACTGTTTCTTCTCCAGTAGCTTACACATTTCTTCCAGGAAATATTGAAAGGCACAAGAAAATGTAATGGATACCTCATATATGCCAAGGCCATGTGATCGATAAGATTGCAATTTAATTTCAATAAAAAATGTAAGACAAAGATTATTTCAATGCAAACATTTTTATTTAGTTTTTGTCACTATCTAGTAGAGTTTGGCTTGAACTGATTAGATATTCATATTTTATTTATAAAGATAAATAAAAGGTTAGGTTTCATAAAAAAGTTAGATTTTTAATGTGATTGTGATAGATTGATTAATGAATTGTATGACTTTTCGTGTTCAAATGAATGGCAGTAAGATAAGAATTGTGAGACTTCAGTGCAGTTTCAGTTTATACAGCTTCTCATGTCTTAGTGAATGGTATGATCACAACAACGACGAGATCTATGCATGAATGCCATATTTAATTCCTGAAAGATAAAAAATACAATGTTAGAAGGCTCTGAAAGAGAAGGTTAATTGCTAGGGGACTCAAGGGGCACACAGCAAAGTTTTTTTGTGGACAAACTATTCTCAAGAGAAATGCAATGAATTTTTAAACTTCTTTGACAATAGGGTATCCAATATCAGAAGACAGATTATACCACCATCCAAAGATGTGATAGCTGTAATAGTCTCATTAAAACCACTTGCTTCTTGGATTTATTTCTCCACAGACACATTAACTGAATAAATAGCTAAAATGAAGCCCTCTTCCTGTGCCCTTGACATGATATTTATTTGTATCAGTTTTCCCTTACAACCTTAAAAATCATCAATAGCCCATAAGCTACGGGTATTGTCCCCACTTACAGTATTTTAAAAATTATATTATCCAACTATGTCTAAAGCAACTCGACCCAACTAAACCCAAACTCCCTTTTTTAGTCAAGGTTTTAGAAAAAATAGCCACCCAGTTGATTGCTTTTATGAAAGGAAATGCATTCTTTGAGTTTAAATCTGGTTTTAGAGCTCATCACAGTACTGAGACTACTCTGATTAAAGTGATTAATGATCTGCTTTTAGACACCAATTCAAGGAAATCATCCATTTTAGTTCTGTTTAGCTGCATTTGATACTGTTAATCATTTTATTCTGCTTGACCTTCTTAAACACTTTTGTTGGCATCCTTGGCAGTGCTTTTAACTAGTTTTATTCTTATCTACTGGATAAGACTTTTAGGTTAGGCATTGGTGATGCCTTGTGGGGTTCACCAGGGGTCTGTTTAAGGACCGGTTCTTTTCACCATCTATTTTTAGAGCCCGGCCATTTTTTTTACTTTTTTGATGACATCGGGATTGGTAGTTATACAACCGATGTGTCCCAATTTTTAAATAAGTATAATAAACAAAAAAAACATTGATTATTTATCCTGTACTTGTCTGTTTGAACGTTGTAATTACTATTTACTAGAATTATCCAGTAGAGGGAGCTCTAATACAAGTGTGAGCAATCACTGCCTCGATCACTGGACATTCAAAACTCTATATCTCGAAACGTTTTACAATTAAATCCAGACAAATCAGGATTCAGTCTTATAGGCCTTAGTCCACTAATATCACCACAGATTGTAAAAATATTGGTGTCATTTTTAACAGCAACCTAAGCCTCGGCAGGCGTATTAAGTCAGTTGTGCAGTCTTGTTTCCTCCAACTTAAGAGACTTGCAAAAATTGTTCATTTTTATCTGCTAAGAACCTGGAAACTGTTATGCATGCTTTTATATCCTCTTGCATACTATCGGAACTCCATTTTCACATGTCTAAGCCAGCAAAGCCTTTACAAACTACAACTGGTCCAAAATGCTGCTCTCAAAGTCCTCACATAGACCAAAAAAAGAACATATCACACCTGTTTTAACTTCCCTGTAAAATTTAGGATCAATCTAAATATTTTATTGATCAGTTTTAAAGCATGCAATAGTCTGGCACCTAGCTAGATTGCTGAGCTTTTAACACTGTATGAGCCTTCATGCAGCATGAGATCTTCGGTGAGAGAAAGAGAAATGGAACCAGCAACCACCTGCTAACCACCTAGCAACTATCCAGTAACATCCTAGCAACCACTATTAATCACCAAGCAACCATTATTATGATTTTCTTATTAATAATAATATATATATAATAATATATATTCTAATAATAATATATATCATAATTTTTTATTATGAAAGATTATTTTTTGGTTAGGGCTATTAGACTGTTAACAATATATAGAGAGAGAGATAGGAAAGATTGTGAGAGAGATGAGGGATGATGTGCAACAAAGGTCCAGGGCCTGATATAAACTCAGGACATTGCGGTTACATGGTTACAGGACAACCCCTGTCTGTCTATCTTAATATGCATGGCTGCATGTAGATATACAGTGCATGTCGGTCTTTATGTGTGTGATGGATGGGGGTCTTCTGGGGATACCTGTGCCTCTGTGCATAGCCTCTTTATCACTAGAGGTGTGTGTGTGCCCCATCTTTCTCAGTGTTAATGACAACATTAACCCTGGCTATTTGTAACTGCACTAATTAGCCTGCATGGACACACAGACACTTACTACACTATACTGTGTGTGTGTTTGCGAGTGTGCGTGTAGCCGTGTAGTGTTGTGTGTGCCTGCCAACATGTACTATAAGTATATTCATACACCACCATCTTGAATATGGTCAAATTCCTGTCTATCGAGTGTTAAGCGTGTGTGAATCTGAATGTGAAAGCGTTATATTTCCATGTCAACCATCCACCCACTCTCATTTGCCTCTTCGGTGATGTTGCCGTCTAATTGCAGAAAACAATCAAAATGACTGTGTTTGATTTGCTCCAATCAAAACCCTCCCGCCACTTCACAACAGAGACCCTTATGCAAATAACTTGGAGTTCTAACACTGATGTTTTTATGCTAATAACCCCACGCTGATGATTCTTGTTGCCGTTTTCACGGTTGATCCACGGTTGAGATGAGTGCTCATTATTTCAACACTTTCAACATATAAGTGACAATGAAATAAATAAATGTAAAACACAAAAAGGGATAGTCTTGGGCAAATTAATACAGATTAAGCCATTGCAGATGTCCCCCCACTTTGTACCAGATACAACAGTTATGCAAAGATGCCCCGCCCCCAAAAGGAATTGTTTGGAAATTTCAAACTTGTAATCTCTTTTCAGCTGTCAAGAAGTACAAGGATCAGAAGGCCAATCATTTGACAGACATGACTTTTTGGAGGACTTATATCATTGCTGCCACTTCTACACACACCTGTGGCATTGCTGCAGATGGAGGCACGGTTGCATGCTGGTTACATTAAAGGGGGGGTAATGTACTCATTTTGGGCTATTTAAACTGTTCCTGGGGGTCTTTGCAAGACGTTTGTGAAGTCTATATCAAAAGAAATCCTAAAACCAGCTTCTGTGGTGTTTCAGTCTCTCATTTTCTCCATTGTAAAGAACAGGCTGTTTTGAGGGCTTGGCCACCTCACACACGAGCCTGGCGGAGGCGGAGAGCAGAGCACTCATGCTGCTCAAGGTAAACAAATTAACTTGATGCAGAAATTTACCATAACCATGGCGGTTACCAACACTGAGACCGTACATGTTTGAGCTGGAGTCTGACCCAGAATGGGAAGAGGCAGCTGAGGCGGTTACACTTAGTTTCTCAATGATAACAATTCTGTGTAATATTGTACTTTCGTGCCTTGTGTTTGTTTATGTGGGTGTGTGAGCGACACTGTCTGCTGTAGCTGGTCTGTTTATGGCTCATGTCCATAAGCTTATTGAATACAACTTGTAGACAAGCTAGGATTGACAATTTTGTTGAGCTAGTTAGCCAATATATTATTGGATGCAATCTATTTGCATCCAAACAGTGCAGCTCAAACAACCAAACACGATTGTACTAATGGTGGCTAAAGTTTACCAAGCCTGACACGTTCGACAGACACTGGTCCCAACAAATAACTTTAAGTTGAGTCCTGACTCCAACCAATAACTTTACTTTCACTTTACTTTACTTTTAATGACTCCAGCTTTAGTTTTCTTACTTCTTCCACACCCAACAAGCCCGTGGCTAGCCCCGCTGATATATCGCCGTAGATATGTTGTTGTTTTAGCTTCACTGGTGGCAAAGTAATGGTACATTCCAGTATACTCGGAAAAAACGGTGTCCGAATGTGATATGCGCCGATTCTATTCACTAATGGCGCTGTAGTAGTTGATATTGAGTTTAGATGCTTGTAACATTCTGAGATTGCCATACAATTATGAGTTTGCTGCGGGTGATTATGTTTTCCCGAGCAGATGCACTGGAACACATTTAGATTGGAAGTTAGGAATACCGACTCGGAATTAACGATTTCCGAGTACAATGGAATGCACCATAAGCAACGGTTTGCTGAGAGCTGCATTTTGAGACGAGGTAAATGGGATTGGTTGTTCACCTGGGCGTGGGCATGCTCTGAGAGGGGTTGGATTATGTTAAGAAGTGCCTGTTATGACGTTATGACGTTATGACGGGCTACTTTCTGAAACGGCCTGTTTTTGGCCCGATTTTGGACCATTTTTGGAAAAAGGAAAATACAGAAAAAAAAATCCATCCTTACCTTCAAGCTGGGTCGGCGCAAAGTGTACATGTAAGGCTAGAGCTCACTAGGGCTCGTTGAGCTTGGAGGCAGTAGCAACAAACACTAACAGTAATTGATTCTTTGATGAAAAAAGTTGTTAACAAAGCTTTTATTTTCTGCCTTAGTTTCTTTCCTTCCTTAGTTTGTCTGCATCACTTGGGTAGCTTTGCTTTATGTTCCTCCCAGGGAAGGGCTGTCCGCACCGAGACCTGGCCATCACCATTGACCATCATGTTGTGGTGACGTCAACTCGGACTGCGAGGAATTTTGGACCATTTTTGGAAAAAGGAAAATACAGAAAAACGGGTTGACTTCCAGATTTCAAATTTTCTTGGCTACTTAGGTAAATGATTTCCTGTGGAACATGTATAAGGGCCAGGAATAAGCCGTTTTCCATAATGTGACCCCTTTAAGTTTTTGAGAGCTAGCGGGCTTGCTAACAAACTATTAATAGTGATATAAGTATTTAGGTCACTTAGCATTCGGAACATATGGTAGTCACTAACGTTACTCTGTTAGCGTATGCGGATACCTTTTCATTTTTTTTCTAATTTGGACATCTGCCCATCGTGTTAACAAAAGTTTGCTATTGCTAAGTATTGGATTTTTTGGGACAACAAACATCCCTAAGAACTTGTTCGGGACATCTCGTCAAGACTCAACCTGCTTCACAACATATTCTTCACCTTTTTCAGCATCTACATATATCTGTTTTGTATCCAGGAGGTGTATGATAAACTGTTTTTGACTATAAAATGTAAATATTCCCCTGTGTATAAATCGCTCTAACACTTCAGATAAACGAATCAGTATAGGAGTTGTCAACAGTATCTATTTCATTTATCTAAGGAACTAATTAAAACACAGATAAATGATGATTAATTATTTGTGTTTTTAACATTGTTTTGTTAGAAGATGGGATTTCAAAACAAGTTTGAGACAATAAAGTTTGATACCCCCCACTCTCTCTCTCCTGTTTCCTGAACTATCCCTGCAATAGCCTACCAGCCCCCCTAGAAGCATTCATTGGGTTTCTTTATCCCATTCTAAGACTATTGCCAGCGATTGTGATTTCAAAGCTTTAATTGATCCTTCAAGTCAACCAGGCCCCCCAATATATGGGTCCAGTCCATTTGTTCTTTGTTTTAAAAAACATATAGGCTTTATGCGTCTCTGCAGTTCCTGTAGTCACACCACCGCTACTGTGTGTGTGTGTGATAGGGGGAAGATCAGGGAGACACTAAGCGAGAAAGAGGGTTTGACCAGGAACAGGGTGGGAACGGCAAGGAAAAATAGAGTGGCATAATACACAGGGGCAGACTTTGGGATTTTGGGGCCACGAGGCAATGGCAAGTATGTGCCCCCCCAACCTTCACTCTTTTCAATCCATCCTTACCTTCAAGCTGGGTCAGCGCAAAGTGTACATGTAAGGCTAGAGCTCACTAGGGCTCGTTGAGCTTGAAGGCAGTAGCAACAAACACTAACAGTAATTGATTCTTTGATGAAAAAAGTTGTTAACAAAGCTTTTATTTTCTGCCTTAGTTTCTTTCCTTCCTTAGTTTGTCTGCATCACTTGGGTAGCTTTGCTTTATGTTCCTCCCGGGGAAGGGCTGTCCGCACCGAGACCTGGCCATCACCATTGATCATGTTGTGGTGACGTCAACTCGGACTGCGAGGAATCTGGGTGTGACCCTGGACGACCAACTGTCGTTCTCGGCAAACATCGCATCAGTGACACGCTCCTGCAGATTCCTCCTCTACAACATCAGGAGGATTCGCCCCTTCCTCACTGACAAGGCAGCGCAGATGCTCATCCAGGCTCTTGTTATCTCCCGCCTGGACTACTGCAACTCCCTCCTTGCTGGTGCCCCGGCGTCGGCCATCAGACCTCTGGAGCTTGTTCAGAAAGCTGCAGCTTGACTGGTGTTCAACCGCCCCAAGTTCTCCCATACAACTACCCTTCTCCGTTCTCTACACTGGCTCCCTGTAGCAGCTCGCATCCAGTTCAAGACCCTGGTGCTAGCCTACAGGGCAGTGAAAGGAACTGCTCCATCTTACCTCCAGGCTATGGTCAAGCCCTACACCCCCGCCTGACCACTTCGCTCTGCTGCCTCGAGGCGACTGGCTGCCCCGTCGCTCAGAGGTCCCTGCGGCCGATCTACACGGTCACGTCTCTTCTCTGTCCTGGCCCCGCAGTGGTGGAATGAACTCCCCACTGATGTCAGGACAGCAGAGTCGCTGCCCATCTTTTGCCGCAGGCTGAAAACCCACCTCTTCAGGAAACACTACCCTGACCCTTCCTCCTAGCCTTGACTACTTGTCGTCATTTATGTGCCTGAGCTCTTGTTTATTGGCTCTTGGATACACTTATTTGTCTTAGCTCTTGTCTTAGCTCTTGTTTATTGGGTTCACTTATTTGTCTTAGCTCTTGTTTTATTCGATTCTCTATTTGTCTCATTTGTTTAAGATAAGTAGGTTGCTAACTTATCGCACTCTTACATTAACACTAGTTATGCTCTTAGTTGCTTGTTTAGGAAGGAAATGCACTCACGATTTCTGGTGACTAGTAGTTTTCTTACCTACCTTTGTTGAATGCACTTATTGTAAGTCGCTTTGGATAAAAGCGTCTGCTAAATGACTGTAATGTAATGTAATGTTACTTGAAAGGAAATGCAATATAGCACTAGAAGTCAAGTGGAATTCAAGTTCATTGTGAGACTGGACTGGATGCAGGAGAGAATCCAGCTGGTGGGCTGGTTCTCCCTGAGGCCAAATACAGCTGAATGGCCAGTGAGAGTACAATCATAATTATTAGTTATATTGTTTATTATAGTTTATTATACTATATGCTGTTCTATTATATTGTATAAGGATGATCACAGTGTCAGCACGTACACACAGTCAATCACCCCATTCTCAAACAGTATATCTATATATGTCTGAAAACAGTGAAACCGGTAGCCCGCCTGTATGTGCAGGTTTACCACTGTAGCAAACCGCCTTGCTGCTGTGCTATACTGTCTATTTCACAGTCGGCAGAACAAACAGTTCACATCTGTGCAGCAGCAGGAATTTTCTCGGATTGTGTATTCGGTCGCTTTCGGCCTCTATGTTGGGTTCAACAGTTCAACTATGCACATCGCAGTTCAGAAGAACGAATAGCCTCTAGCTGTGAGAGGCAGTTTACTGGCTCAATCTGTTTTTTATCAGGGTGTGGCTGTGGTAGATCCACTGGAGAGGAGAGAATAGAAGAAAAGAGAGGAAAAGATAGAGAGGAGAGAATAGTAGGGCTGTCGCGGTTTGAAATTTTCCCACCGCGGTTGTGTCTGTGGCTCATCACCGCGGAATGCGGTGGTACCGCCCTTTTAAAAAAAAAAAAGAACAGGTCCTAAGAACAGGAAAACAATTAACATCGTAGGAGTCCCAAACAATTTCAAACATGTTTGATAATCTATCCAATTGTCCCTCAACATTGTGAAATGTGATAAAAGTAGGGATGTGAACATGTACACAAAGTTTGAATCATAAACGTCTAGATGCCCCTGGAAGCCTGGCGGACTGGGGCAGCCTTGGTGCTCCACGGCTGACCTGCTAGGAGGGAGGAGGTGCGCGTGCCAAGGAAGACGGCGCTCTTCCCGGGAGCGGGTTTATATCGCTGGTGTGCAAATAAAATGGCCTGCTGGCCAGTTAACTCTCCTCCTGCCTATGTCTCTGTCTGTCACGGACCCCGGTACTGTGGCGAGTCCGCCACAGTATTATTATTGAAAATGTATTTTTTTTTTTTTTTATCGTTGTCATAAATGGGGAAATAAACTACTTACCTACTAAATACCAAGCTTCTTTCAAGGTGTCTCAACCTAACTCTCTTGACCCTCTCTTGACCCTGCCTCTCATCCAATCACAGGAAGACTAAGCACACTAAGACTGGTGATGGGCAACCAACAGTTGGGAGGTACGAACCAGCTAATAACATCTCCCATAACTGGCCATAACTAACAGTAAGCATCACATATTTCAACCAGATTGTTACAATACTTTACACCAAATACACATTAATATGATTAATTTAATAATGAAATGGAAAACAAATAATAAAAAACTTTGTTTTCCATCCGCGGATGCCTTGACACAACCGCGGTGGTACGGTGATGCGGTTACCGTGACAGCCCTAGAGAATAGAGGAAAGGAAACAAAAGAAGAAAATTCATAGAAAGCAAGGAGAGAAGAAGAGAAGGGGGGGTTTGGAGAGGAGAGGGGGAAAAGAGGTGGAGATCATAGAAGAGAGGAAAAAAGGAGAAGAAAACAGGAGGGAAGAGGAAAAGACAGAAGGAAAAGGAAGCTATCTTCAAACAGATATGGCAACTGGAACTTACAAAGCATCACTGCGCTGAAGAAAGCTCTCATTTCCAATTTTTCCACATTGCTATGGTAACTGACTGCTGACATCTCCCCCCGCCAAGAAAATGTTTCCTGGCCATTCAAGCAAGTTATTGTAAGGCACTGTAAAAGTGTCACTGGGAAAATCTGTTTTTTTTATCAGTTCCAGAAAGAGTGATGTACAAAGTCGCTGAGGGATAAAATCTGAGGGATAAAGTCTCCCAACACCCAGGCTGTTTCCAGACATTTAAATATTTTTCTAACCCTGCTCAATCCCAAGACAACATATCCTGGCGATGAACAAATTCATAAAAATTTGTTACATCACTGGAATAACATGCTATATTCAGTCCCTCCAGGATGTTGCAATCTTGCGATCGCAAGAATTAACGCAAGTTCAAATAACTGCTGCAATATTTGCAAGAGCTTGCAATTTTGCCCACAATATTCCTGCATAAAATGGTCAAATTGGCTTAATGCTTCCACATTAACACTCCTACATGCACAATCCTACATGTTCGGGAGGTTGTTTTTTTATTTAAATATGCATTTTGCACCATTTGCTTTCTTGTTATCCTGAGCCTTTGATATGGTTACACACGAGGACAATGCCGGAGTGGCCAACCGTGGCAACCGGGACAAATCCTGGTGGGTCTTTGGGCCGGCTGGACGGGCTGCGCTGCGGTGTAGCCTAATAATTTTATAAAAAGTTGATTTGCTGCTAACAGGCCGGTGACTAGTTAGATGTCGTTCTCCGCTCCGGACCTCTCTCTCCTTTTCTCTGTGTTAAACTGGCAGCACTGACAGACCTGACAGATTAGAGCGAGACGGGAACGTGACGGGTCAACTAATGATGTGATGGTGTTACACCATTTACACAGCAACTGCATTAGTGGTGTAGAAAACGTTAATTTTATTACTTCGCAGCAATATTTTGTAAAGCATACAAGTTGGCTATAAGGCAGCACCGGACACACACCAATCCCCACTATCAGCACAGACCAACCACTCCCACTCGCCTTCTTCTATGTCTTCCAGTAAAATGAACTACAAACCGCTCACTCCGCCACCTACTGGCAGGTGCAATAAACCTGGAACTGACCAAATAACTACATGCCACAGTATATTATTAAACAAAACATTGAAGGGATTGGGCAGGTATTAAAAAAATATATGTTTTTACAGGTGCTACAATGGCAAACTGTAGATATGCTGCATTGCAGCCTAAAGGGAAAAAGCAAACAAAAATAATGTAAAGAAAACTAGGATTAAAAAGGAATGAAAGACAAAGAAAAGCACTAGACAGAGATCATATGTAGTAAAACTAGTTTTCAGCCGGCGGCCCCAGGAGGTATTAATGTGTGACGATTACTCGACTACTTTAAAAACAAAAACAACTTAAAAAACAGAGTGGGCAGTTTACAATGTTTTGGGCAGGATGGGGAGCTTGAAATTTTCATCAATTCCTGCTGTTTTACCACAAGATAACACGAAAAATATTGCAAATTGCATTGCAATTTTTGATGAAAGCCGCTGCAAATTCAATCATTTTGGGCCGCAATAATCAGAAAAAAACGCTGCGAGATCCTGGTGGGACTGATATATTGCACAAGTGTTTGTCTGTGAAGCCCTTAGAGACTGTAACGGTGATTAAGGGCTATACAAATAAATGTGATTTGATTTGATTCTGTAGTTACATATCAAAAGGAGTTGTGTACAGTTTTGGCTGATATTGCGTAACAAAAAAAAATAGTTCCATCAAGTACAAAACGTGACTCAAGATTTAAATAGTTCCAGACCCTTCAATAGAGGATGGAGAGACAATTGGGGCAGCCAAGGTCAAAGATACTCTGAGCTGCAAGTATACACACACACCACCAGTTTGTTGGAGCGTCAAACACTCTGTACAGACACACACACACAAACACACACTCAGCCTGTGGGCAGACCTGACAATGAGCTGAATTCAGAAATGAGCTATAAGGCAGAAGCAGTGGAGGGTGACAGAGAGAGGGTGAGCGAGGAAAGAAAGAAGAGGGAGAGAGAGAGAGGGAGATAAAGAATAAGTAGAAGAGCAAATGAATGAGAGGCAGAACTAGTGAAAGAAAGAGTGGGACAAGAGAGGCATGAAGAGAAATAATGCACTGTATTCACTGACAGTGGCCCCCCCCCAGAGTGGCAGAAGTCCCCAGATTCCATTCATTTTGTATAGGGAGCAAAGAGGTTAAAGGCAAGAGTGGTTAAAATTACTCTTGTAGTCAACTTTCAGCCTAGAATGGAAGAGCATTACATTACATTACATTACAGTCATTTAGCAGACGCTTTTATCCAAAGCGACTTACAATAAGTGCATTCAACAAAGGTAGGTAAGGAAACTACTAGTCACCAGAAATCATAAGTGCATTTCCTTCCTAAACAAGCAACTAAGAGCATAACTAGTGTTAATGTAAGAGTGCAATAAGTTAGCAACCTACTTATCTTAACAAATGAGACAAATAGAGAATCGAATAAAACAAGAGCTAAGACAAATAAGTGAACCCAATAAACAAGAGCTAAGACAAATAAGTGTATCCAAGAGCCAGTAAACAAGAGCTAAGACAAATAAGTGTATCCAAGTGTATCCAAGAGCCAGTAAACAAGAGCTCAGGCACATAAGTGACGACAAGTAGTCAAGGCTAGGAGGAAGGGTCAGGGTAGTGTCTCCTGAAGAGGTGGGTTTTCAGCCTGCGGCGAAAGATGGGCAGCGACTCTGCTGTCCTGACATCAGTGGGGAGTTCATTCCACCACTGCGGGGCCAGGACAGAGAAAAGCCGTGACCGTGTAGATCGGCCGCAGGGCCCTCTGAGCGACGGGGCAACCAGTCGCCTCGAGGCAGCAGAACGAAGTGGTCGGGCGGGGGTGTAGGGCTTGACCATAGCCTGGAGGTAAGACGGAGCAGTTCCTTTCACTGCCCTGTAGGCTAGCACCAGGGTCTTGAACTGGATGCGAGCTGCTACAGGGAGCCAGTGTAGAGAACGGAGAAGGGTAGTTGTATGGGAGAACTTGGGGCGGTTGAACACAAGTCGAGCCGCAGCTTTCTGGACAAGCTCCAGAGGTCTGATGGCCGACGCCGGGGCACCAGCAAGGAGGGAGTTGCAGTAGTCCAGGCGGGAGATAACAAGAGCCTGGATGAGCACCACCCAGAGCAAACACCCATTAGAAATCATCCCTCTTTCTCTCCCTCTAGCAGAAGTGGAAATCTTTTTCGTCTGTCCACACGAATATCGTGGGATTTCAAAAGAAAAAATCACTGGTCTGGGAGTCTATGTGTGACAAAGGGGACATGATTGTTAATGGGAAAAAGTCCTGTGCGCAAGAAAGTGAATTGTGCCAAAAGTGAGACTGCAGGTTTACTTCTGGGGGTGTGTGGGGGGTAGTCGGCTCTGGCCCTTCTTGTATGTAGCCTTAGTGTTCCCACTCCAGTCCAGCTTGTCATCCAGGCGCACTCCTAGGTACGTGTAGGACTGCAACAAGTCTACGTCCTCCCCTCGGATGGAAATGGGGGTAATTGGTGCCTTAGTCCTCCTGAAATCCACCACCATCTCCTTGGTTTTTCCCACGTTGAGCTGCAGATGGTTCTGGTTGCACCACTCAACAACTTTTGCAAGTGGCATGACTCATACCTAAAGTCGGATGTGTAATACTGTGGTCTGCCAGTCAGGTATTCTATAATCCAGGTCACCAAGCGGCCATCCGAAGCTTATCTCCCAGGAGTATGGGCTGAATGGTGTTAAAAGCACTGGAGAAATCAAAACATTATCCTCACAGTCGTGCCCGCCCTGTCCAGATGAGACTAGGCCCGATGAAGCAGGTAGATGATGGCATCCTCTACTCCAATGTTAGCCTGGTAGGCAAACTGTAGGGGGTACAGTCCTTCCTTTACAAGGGGTCTGAGGTGAGCCAGCACAAGCCTTTCAAGGGTCTTCATGATGTGGGAAGTCAACGCCACAGGTCTGTAATTGTTCAAGACACTGGGACGCCCTTTCTTAGGCACGGGGGACATGTTTAGTCTACTATTATACTGTACATCTTGTAGAGTGTTATTGTTCAGTCTAATGTGATATGATATATCTTGTATGTTATTGTTTAGTCTACTGCCATACAGTAACATGACATGTAAATGACAAATTCTGCATTGTGTAAATGTATTGTAACGTATCAGCAAATATTAACCAAGTCATTCTATTCATTTTCAAAGCCCAAGAACAGGATGGGAAAATTTGGGCTTAGAATGGGGTAACACTTATAACGAGACCTAATTGGTCGGTACGGCAAGACAACATCTATTTGGACCAACATTCGCAATGAATTGCTCACAATTATTCAAAACATCAAGAATTATGTATATTATATAAAATCTGCTTCTTGTGTGCACAAATTGATAGCAGAGAGCAAACAGTGAATAAAGAAGCGAGGCCTAACCTAACCTTAAAACACCATTAATATCTCACGCCGTGGTGTGGTTACTATGGGTTGTTCACCTATTCCTGCCAGGACTCCATTTGACAACAGCACTAAAATGTTTTAATTAGTTTGTGTCTCAAGGTGAAAGACAAAATGTATTCAGCTTGGGTCCACACATGACCCACAGTTGCATGTTTTAATGAGTCTGGGTCCTAGAGAGTTCTTTTGGGCATTTTTCACATTTTGTCAGAAAAAAAGCATCACGATATAATCAGCTAGTCCTTCTGCTCTGCTAGTCATTCTACAGAATGGCCAGAGAGGGGGAAAGAGAAAGAGAGCTGGCTAATTACAGTGCTTACCAATGTTTGTGTTGCAACTTAGTAACTGCCCTGGAGATCTGCTATCACTGCTGGCATTTAGGCTAAGAAGGATGGATGCAAAATGTTTTAATATTTATCCTCTATGCTACTTTGCTATATTTGTATATGTGTACTATGACTTTTAAGATAGATTTTTCAAATGAAGGTAAATGAGTGGTGGTGACTATGGACCCTTAAAGGAGTCAGTGTTGGTGGTTGACTACCGGTTGATGCTAGATGCTTGGCTTAAAAACATGAGCTTTCAGGCTCTTCATTAGGTTCCTGAAATCAATAAATGGTGTGTTGGAGCATTTCAGCTCTATTTAATTTTCTATTCATGAACTCCCATAGAAGCATAAGTGCAAAAAAGTGAATATGTACTATTTTAGCAAAGCAAAATGACTAAAGCTATCTAAAGCTATCACACATGGTAATATTCTGTCCATGGGCAATTTCGTTCTCAGTTTTAACCAACTTTATTTAAAAAAAACTAAAAAAAACCATACCAACATACTCATACATTTGTTCCTCATATGTTCCACTATGCTGTCAACATTGCTAATCCCTATCCCTGACACTTCCTGACCGGTTGCTGACTATGGCCTGAAAAGGCAAACTATTCATTATAGAATTCCTTTAAGGGGAGAATTCCTATTTTAAGAGACTGTGGATTAAGCCCCAAAAGGGGGAAACATGGGAACATTGAATTCAGCACCAATGAAGCATAATTTGAGTTCTATACAGTGCTGAATAAAATCACGGACTGAACCAGAACATCTTCTCCGCATGTCCTTCCTACCCATAGGTAGGAAGATTAGGTTGTGCAACACTTAAACAGCAGAGTATAATTGATAGTGCAACACTTAAATTGCAGAATAAAATAGAATAGAAAGATCTACTCTTGTGTCCAAATTATTCAGCAATAAAAGTATAAAGATTTTGTGCTGTGCCCTCTAACTTTTTAAGAGTCAACATCAAAGTCTCTGTAGCTTTAGATTGCACTTCTATTCTAGCTGGCAGATGCTGGGTGCATGGCTGAATGGCCTCAGCATGGCAGGGGGTGAGCACACACACACTGGTGCTTGCACACTAACATGCAGATATCCACTGTACATCCCACCTCACACACACACACAAGGGTTAGCCGAAAAAGTTGACCGTTCCGCCACTAGGTTGCAATTAGCAAGTCTGTAATGAGCTCTGGGACTCATATTATAGTGAAATTATAGAGGCTCTCAGGAAGTTGTCAGTAAGGAGAGAGGAGAAAACTGCACTTCAAAAGGTATTAGGTAAATATTAGGTAACACTTTACTTGAAGTGGTGCTCACAAGGCATTGTAAGGTTTTATAAACACAATGATCCTCATTCACAAAACATTTATTAAATTCTTCTTACTTCTGTTTGTGAGAAAAGTGCCTACAATGTGGTATTCATGAAATATGTGCAACCCCTTGGATTTGTGTGTGCCCTGATGTGTATCTTCTGATTAATGCCAATTGTTTGTAAATTGTTTGTAAATTGGATGCTTAGCATAGGTAGATGCCCTGGCAACCAGGAAGGTAGGTAGGTAGAAATCTAGCAGCAGGTAGAAATCTAGAAATCTAGCAGCAGTGGAAAGCTTAAAAATATATATATATGCAACTGCCCTCCTGACACCAAAGCCTTCTACCTTCACCCTAGAAGAGGTCCTCAGTTGACTCTGGTACCCCGGCCATCTGGTACTCAAAGGAACTGATAGGGGTCAACTTCTTGGGAGGCATGCCGAACAGAATATGCAAAGGTAAAAATAGATAGGCCTAGCCTAACTAGATTAGTGTATAGGCCTAACTACATAAGTGCTTATACAAAATATAAGCCACACCAATGGTCTCAATTAGGTCATTCTTACCTTTCGGGTGGGCTTGTCACAACTGTACAACAACCTCAGCAGCACAGCTGTCCACCTTTTTTTCGATGGCTGACTCAAGAGTTGCCAAATCATGTGCGTCACAGGCCATCATTGTGGGACTAGCTACTGGGCATCGTCCAGCCAGGACAGAACAAAGACCCACACACAGACCTCTGGCAAGTTCAACCAGGCTTTGTTGAACTAAACTTATGAATGAATATGGTATCCATGGCATGTAAACGTCCAATAGATGGAGCTAAAGGTCTTGCACATGTGTCTCCATTAGGGCAAGGTGTGCTTACATCTCTTCTTGCCACCTTGTGAGCTACCTCTGTTTTCCTAAACCATCCACTAAAATCTCAAATAGGCAATGCAGTTGCTGATTCTTGACTTACTATAGATTTACAAAGCCTATTTTGAAAGTTTGCTCCGACTTTCGTGAGACAAGCATGACACCAGTTTTCATTCATTCAGATAGGCGGTTGCTAAGCAGTTGCCAATATGTTAGCTGAACTGTGTAGGCAGGACATGTAATCATGCACACCCCCGTCAGCTGATTCAAACAAACTCCAACCATGTTTTGACACTTCAACAAGGTGGTCTATTTAAGCTGTCAGCTCCTTATTCATCCCTGTGGTTCCTACCTGCTACATGCTGTTGTACCAGTTGTGCTGCTTACTCCCTCCACCACCCCAGCCTCCTCCTTAATTATCAAAATACTTACAATGGTTGTCTGTTGAAGTGTATTCGGTATCTCATGATGTGTCTGCTTGGTTCTGTTCTGTATACCGTTAGAGGGGAGACTAGCTCCCAACTGAATCTTAGCACGCTCCTTGGATTCAAACAGGGAGCAGCCTAAAGAGCAGATCCTGTACTGCCAAATACAACTGTATAATCATTTGTGCAATCAATGGTTCTAAACTCTTGACGAGAGTGTTTCTGAATGAAATAATGATTGTTATGGGGTGGGCGTACATCTGTAGGCAAGCCCACTAATAATAATAATAATAATTATTATTATTATTATAATAGGCGAGTGCACAGGACATGGCAACTGATTTGTGGTAATTCCATGGCCAAGGCAGTGCAGTTGGAAAGGGGGTTGGATTAGGAGGAATACATTATCAGTAGGTGTGGTGAGCCTATGACAATTTGGTGAAGGAAGAGAACAGTCTGGAGCGGCTCGGCCCAAAAAATATTCTCCTAAGAGGAAACTGTTGTCCTTAGGTGGGAACTGCAGAATCGCCATGAGCAAATATAAAGCCTAGTTAACCAATCAGTAAGCCTTTTATCATCCACAAACTGGATTGGTAAATATCTGAATAATATCCATTCATGTAGGCATCATTTGATGAAACTATGAAAATAGCCTAGAATTCGCTTGCACCTTTGACGTGGTTCTGAGCAGGCGGGCGATGCCAGAGCAAATCCCCATAATTCTTGGCACCAAAATTGCACTGCACTGCTTGATAATTACCTGACACACCCCTGATGCGCCTCTCCTCCCATTTAGGCACAGTCAAGCCCACAATATTTGGAAGAGGTAGAGTGGGAAAGAGAGAGAAGAGAAGGAGAGAGAAGGGAAGAGACAGGAGAACATTATACCTACAACTAACACTAGCAGGTCAAACACACACATCCAAACAGCACACACAGCACTAACATACATGCATACTGATTAAATTTCACAAGGTTGGTTTTGGGTTGCTTCTAAAACAAATGCCATGAGTCTTTAGTTAAACAAATGTTAACCTTTTTCTACTGAGATTACTGTTTGCTTCTCCTGCAACAGTTTGGAGAATCACCTCAGATCCTTCCGATGTTTAAGAGTTACATCTGCTTTTCTTTATTTGAATCAAGCACATTACTGTTTCGTCATTTGAAATTGAGTCATGGGATGTATCCAGGAAACAAATTACAATTAAACTGTGCCCAAGGTAGATGTGGGCTACAATTTTGCTATTTGCAATTTTGTTACTCAGGATTTAGAGGACATTTAAACGATGTTCATCCAGATGACAATTTGAGAGTGCAGAAGCATCTATAAATTGTAGTTCTCAACTTTTATATGCAAATTTCATAACGTGAGACTTTTTATTTATTTTGTTTTTTCAATGTATAGAGTTGATTTGAGTTTGATGCTGACCAGCTATGGATTCAATCTAAATGCATATAAAGTGTAACTTTGTTTTATGAGAGCGACAGTTGTTAAGCACTTG
Source organism: Hoplostethus mediterraneus (assembly GCA_034670385.1). Taxonomy (NCBI): domain Eukaryota; kingdom Metazoa; phylum Chordata; class Actinopteri; order Trachichthyiformes; family Trachichthyidae; genus Hoplostethus; species Hoplostethus mediterraneus. The sequence continues at coordinate 1,256,869 of JAXDDW010000122.1, read as the reverse complement.
AAATATTCTGTTTCTGAGTGTGCGGATTTAAGGCAGAATGATTTTGTATTAGTTTCTAAAAGAGCATTTAATGCTGTAAACTGTACTGGCACTGCTTCAGATACAGGTACATTTAATTCACTGAGTTCACTGAAATTGAACACTGATTGGAGAAATGTAAAAGTAAATGTCTTTGTGAAACTTTAATTGAGTAGTATTTTAACACTTTAAAAGTGTTGATTTTAGCACCTACAGTGTAGGTTTTGTAGGGTAAAACCCTAGCAATCACTAGTTATCACCTAGCAACCATATATTAATGCCTTAGCAATCACTTCTAATTGCATAGCATCCACTTACAAACACCCTAGCAACCTCTAGTAGTCCTACTACTGCTACTTCTGGAGTAACTAACAGCTAGCCCACACATTTTCTCCAGAATCTGTAGCTTTCTAGTTTGTAGTTTATCGCCTATGTTCTATGCATACTACTAGATGAAACTAATACAGACATTAAGTTGTTTAACTGTAAAGAGGGTAAAACCTATGTAATTAGGCCAAATGTAATTCTACCTATCACTAATAGGGATGGAAACAAATATAGCTAGCTAGCTAGCTAAAATTGTAGTTTGGTTCTTCATCACTTCAGTAATGTAACCTACATGTTACATGTTGCCAATGTAAACCACACTGTATTTGTCCTTCTTCCCATTTCCCAGTTCGTACATTATGTAGCTAGTATGTTAGCTTTGTATGGCATATGTATGACTCTCTCTCTCTGTGTGTGTGTGTGTGTGTGTGTGTGTGTGTGATGCACGTAGCAATTAGTAGGCTTCTAATGAGGTTGAACATTAGCATTAGCATACATATAGAAAATTCCACTGTCCATGTACTGGAGTGAAGGGCATGGCGAGGAAATCAATTAGCAATTAGCCAATGTTGGGGTGTGACTGGGATTACAGTCATGGGGTTTACAATAATCTAATTATGAAAACACTAATTGCATTTTGTTGCATTTGCAAAAAAAAAGAAAAATAATCTGTTCCTCAGATTACAGATACGTTTGTGAAAAAAATAGATGACAGCAAAGAATAGTATAGAATAGAACAGTAACATTTGAGGAGGAGGTATTTTTTATTGTGATGCTATAACTACAATCATCAGTTTACATCACTTGAAATAATAGTTGATAATGGTTGTGGATGATGACGATGATATAGCAGGTTAATGATCTTGGAGAGTCATTAGCTGGCTGCAGGTAGGTAGGCTACTAGCTGGCTGCAGGTGATAAGAGAATATGGTTGGTTGGTTGGTTGGTTTGGAGTTCAGTCAAGCTTCAGTTAAGTTAATAGTCATAAGGGGAAATAATAATCTACTCATAAAATTAACGATTAGAGTAGTGGTGTAGTTTTCTTGTGATTGCGGTATTGACGGTGGAAGATGAAGAAAAGAAGAGGGTGATGCACTAAAGACACAGTAGGCTAAGTGAGAGACCAGAAAGTGGGTGGTTGGTTTAAAGTTCAGTCAAGGTTCTTTTAAATTAATAGGCATAAAGGGGAAACAATAACCGTTATGGATTATAAAATTAAAGTGCACTGACAACAAAATGGCTGCTAACATATGGATGATAGGCATATAATATATTAGTTATAAGTAATTCTTATTTTTGTAGTGTCATCAGGATCAAACATCAGGAACAGAGAGATTTCATCAGTCACACAGAGAATGAGTAAGTGATTTGTGTCTTATGATCCCCTAATCAGGAGTAATTGAGGTAACCATAAGAATATTGGAGTAGTTCTCTCATAATTGTGATTACAGCATGAGTCCGGCGTGTCTCCTTGAAACCTTGCCCAAATATCCCTGAAATCAGTTCTGTCAACTTGGGATGTGTGACAGTACAACAGTGGTCAAAATACATGAAAGCGGAATTGTCCCCCGTTTTTTATTTCATAGATAATAACATTACATATTTTAATGATATATTGACCGCCAAACTGGAAATGTCCCCGGTTATCATTTCAGAAATTTGGTCACCTTAATTTGTAGCCACGATTTGGCATCAAGAATGGGAGCTGATGTTTGAGGTGGTCAAAAATGTAGGACTTTAATCTCTTGCCCCTCAATCCAGTCGAGACCACGTTTGAGGGAATGAAGGAGTGAAGGAAAAAATAATGGAATGAAAACTGCTCCACCTCTATGATTGTTCTGGTTGTTGTAGTAGCATTAGTAGTAGCATAGCATTGTAAGTCGCTTTGGATAAAAGCATCTGCTAAATGACTGTAATGTAACGTAATGTAATGTTACATTTCTGTTTTCAGGTGGTCATTAAGTGTGTGATATCAAATATGAACAGTGTTTTTAATTGTGTGTGTCCTCAGATTGTTGGTGTCTTGAGTGTTAAACTAACTGCAAACTGCAAAGTTTTGAGGACATAGGTCAATACTAGGGTTTTTGTCATGGGGGTCCTCAATTGCTCTTGCCTCAATAGCATGTTAATACTTTGTTTAGCACCTTTTTACCTCCACCACCTTTTTAGTATTGAGATGTTTGGTAGGCATTAAGGTAGAATTCCAGTATTTTCTGGTATTTATGATGTGCAATTCTTAGCTGTGTAGGTAAGTCCATAAATCAATGTCAATACCATTAAATAGCTGAATGAAATCAAAGAAGAAGAAAAGCTGCCGATTGTTAAATTCTGATATGTTGCTCAAGGGGCAGTACGTAAATTTGAGGTTGATGCCTGTGAGATTTAGTGGGCTTTTCTGAACAATGGTGGAATAATGTGTGTGTGTGTGTGTGTGTGTGTGTGTGTGTGTGTGTATGCATGTGCAAAAGAACGTGTGGGTTGTGAATCAGCTCACAATGATGATGATGATGGATTTACTATCTGAGAAGCATGAGCAGAAGAAATACAGTTGGGGCACTCTCTCTCTCTCTCACTCACTCACACTCACACACACACACACACACACACACACACACATACACACAGACACAGCACATAGAAATATGGTGGGTGATAACCACACAAGGTGACTCTTGTGATGGATCAGCATCGCCATTGGCAACTGCATCAGTAGTGTGTGTGTGTGGAGAGGGGTGGGGGGCTTTCATTATATGTGTGTTCACCTGTGTACATGTACATGTGTGTATTTGTGTGCGCGTGTGCACATGTATGAACGTGTTTGTGTGTGTTGTCTCCCAAGGGATTCGCTGAGATTTATGTGGCTGTAAAGGCAAGAATTGTTTCACTACGCAGGCGTGACAGAATACTATGTGTGTTCAATGGATGCAGAGAAAGAGAGAGAGAGAGAGGGTAGAGAGACTATAATACAAAAGAGCGGGAGAGAGGGAACATAATTAAAAGATAGCAAAGAAAGAGATGGAGAAATGACAGACAGTTCAGTCAGGAAACATTCATCACATATTAAACCATTTATACCAACAACTGGTAATACAGTCATGTTTGGTGTTGATGGCTGAGCTGCTATGCAATGCAAACCTCCCCATGCCTCCCCTATGCAGAGAGCAGAGCCAGAGCAGCAACATTGTTATCCATGTTATCGCTTTAAGAGCCACCATAGGGTTCAACTGGATAGAACTATAGCAGGTGGAGGTAAGACTTTACTAAGCAGCAGTGTGGGTGCTGCAGCCAGTTTAACAGGAATTGGTGTGAGAGGAGAAGAAACCTTTGTTTAACCTGTTCATGCAACAACTCACCTCATCTTTCAGATTTCAGAGCGAGACTTCTCCTTGAGCGAGACTTCTGTTTCTGGTTAAAAAAAAGTCTATCTCTGTAGTGATCCTTTCTGTAATGTTGTCAGACACTTGTCAGACACACAAATAACAATCTGACCCTGTCAGTGGAAAAAAAAGGACTTTTAGTGGACGTACTTTGATCGGCGCACTTGCCCCTGCGGATTACGTTGCAGCCATAGCAGCCCATTTCGCAACTGCCGACTGAGGCGATCTACCGGAGCAATTCCAAAACTTTTTACAAATAGAGCCCAGGTTTAAAAATATGGGAATTCCCCTTTAAGGTGGCTGGTATAAATATGAATGCCTAAGGAGAGATCTGAAATCTTAAGATCATGCAGAGGATTCAAAGATTCTTTGTGAATAGTACATTCCTCACACCTCAGAAAACCATAAAACGCAGTGAGAAAGATGAGCAGAAAGAAGTGAAGAAAGACCATGCAAAAGTGTACATCTTTAATGTTGTTCTTGCCAGTCCCAGTTTCATAGAACGGGAAGCTGTGCACAAATATTTATTCAGAGTCCCTTCTAATGTGGGATGCTTTGGTGAAAAGCTGGGAGAGGCAGACTTGATGAACAGAAAGCATTTCTTTAGGCCAAATATCTGCAAACCATTGGTTATAAACCCCCAAAGCTGCATCAGTTAAGAATTAAACTGATGTTTCCACAGTATCGTCATAAGATGCCGTTGTGATTGACCAAAATCTCAGCTCAGATCTACATCCTTGATCTTGAATTACAAGAAAATTATCCAAAAAGGTCCAAGACTAATGGCAATTAAGTATCTAGCAAAGCACTTCTGACAAAGTATTAAAAATGCAAGGGCTGAAAAGTCAGTCTAACAGAAAATACGTTTCATCATGCCAATTGATACCACAGACGTGCCACTGAGATGGATGAAGATGCATGACCTTAAATGCATCAGGATGCACTGAGGATCTATGTGACCGAAAGTATTTGTTTGTACAATTTATAGAAGCTATAACTGTGGTATAGACCCATGAAAATTCATGTTTCAGCTATTGATTTTACAATGGTGGTCTATGGGGAAAGAGACCTTTAGGCCTGTTCTTGCTGTTTCTATCTTGCTTTCTAAACCATCATCAAACCATTTTCAAGAGTTGCAATATTGTGTTTGTGTGCCTATGAAGTGGTATTCAAAATGCAACATACTGAGTACTGTCATTTTGACAGTACAGTTACCATTTCCAGGTACTATTTTCTGCAATCCCATAAACTGTAATGTGATTCTCCCCCAACTGGTAATCCACCCTGGTCAATGACAGTGGTGTGTATGGACAGTGATTTCTAGCCATTTGTGGTGCTGTTATAGCCTATTGAGGTTTTTGGTATAAGTATGAGTCACCAACACAGACAGACAGGTTACGCTGATTGGATTAAGTCCCTCTCTTTCTTGGCCACTGTGAGACAAATAATATAAAAATGGAGAGCATTTAACATGAAGGATCATGGCTGACCCTTCCCACCCTGGTCACTCCCTTTTTGAACCTCTCCCCTCTGGCAGGAGGCTGCGGTCTGTCAAGACCAAAACCTCCCTTCTGTCTGTTTTTTAATGCACCAACGTCACCGAGTCAAATTCCTTGTATGTGCGAATGTACTTGGCCAATAAATTTGATTTTGATTCTGATGACTTACTCTGCCTAGAAGTGGAGATCTTTCAAAAAATATCACCAAGAGCCACAAGAAAAATGTTGAACTAGTAAAAACAACCCAAGAATAACACCCAGAGATCTACAAGCCTCCACTGCTGCATCTGATGTCATTGTGCATCCACCAACCATAAGAACACTGAGTAGAAATGGCATTCATGCAAGGGTAGCCAGGAAGATCCTCTACGGTCTAAAAAGAACAAAGCTGCCTGTCTTAAATTTGCCAGAGATCACCTGGATGTGGAGAGCCAGGAGTGGCTCTGCCGCCTCAGCAAACACAGCCATGTCCAGAATCTGTCTATTCCACAAACTTTCAAGCCATTACCCATTGTATACCTAAATTATAAGTGTATAATATGCCACAGTCAAGTGTGTACTGAGGGGTATGTTTAAATTTTGTACTTACAGGTGGCAGGTTTGTTACAGTTGTGTCCATGTCTGAAGTACTGTGGGTTCTCTATGATGGGGATCCTGGTCATTCCAATAACCACGGCATCCGGGCCGGCGTCCAACGTACAGGGGCTAATTATCCCATGGTTAACATGATGAAGGGGGCTAGCAGAGTCTTCCTCACCACTTATCACTGCTACTGGACCTAGAGAGAGAAAGACAATATGAACTGGCTGAATATCTCTTTACTGCCAGAGATGTTATCCTTACCAAGTACAGGCTCAGTGACCACTGAGTGGCAATTGAAAAAGGGAGACATAAAACACAATATGTGATCACTGGATAATAGAGGTTCTCTTTCTCTGGAAATGTGAAAAGTGAAAAGAGAGCAACATGTTCAAAAGGTTTGATTTACTGAAATCAATCTAGTATATAGTATAGAATAGTATTTTTCTTGCAGTCACCAAGTCAACCAATTATCCAGGCAACCAACAGCCAGTCAGTCATTTAATCATGCAGGCAGTCAGTCAGCCAACCAGACATCATATTTGCATCCCACCAGAAATTGTCATTGTCATTACACCCTAACTCAAAGACAGTATTTTAATCAGAACACCGGAGCCAATATGCAATTAGGCCATTCAGGCTATAGTTATAATTTATCATGAAAATTAGCCATTTAGCACCACTGCCCATGATCAGTAAGAATAGAGCAACCCATCAGCCAAGCCACTCCCTATACCTCTAGGGAGTTTAGAGAGGAGAGGGGGTTTAGAGGTAGAGGAGGAGGTTTAGAAGTAGAGGAGGAGGTTTAGAGGTAGAAGAGGTTTAGAAGTAGAGAAGGGCGTTTTAGGTAGAGGAGGAGGTTTATAGGTTAAGGAGGCCATTTAGAGGTTGAGAAGGAGGTTCAGACATTGAGGAGAAGGTTTAGAGGTAGAGGAGGAGGTTTAGAAGTAGAGAAGGAGGTTTAGAGGTAGAAGGGGAGGTTTATAGATTAAGGAGGATGTTTAGAGGTTGAGAAGGAGGTTCAGACATTGAGGAGAAGGTTTAGAGGTACAGGGGGAGATTCAAAACAAGAGGAGGAGGTTTAATGGTTGGGGGGTGGGTTAAGACGGGAGGAGATTTAACAATGGAGGAAGAGGTTTAAAGGTAGAGGAGGAGGTTTGGAGGTACAGAAGGAGGTTTTGAGCCTGAGGAGGGGGTTAATAAGTAGACCAATTACTGTTTTTTGCAGGAAAGGTAAGAGAGAGGTACCCCAACAAATGCCCATCAGTATATCAAGTATGGCCAACTGGCTAGGATTGCTATCAGTCTGCTGTTATGCCTGTCAACATTACAAAGTTATCAATTCTTACTATTTTACAGTCTGCAGACAGTGGACATGGCCAATAAGTTGACATGTTTAACATCATGGCGGCCAACAAAAACCCCACACATATTGACTAATTTTCGACAAAGTGGAACAAAGATTGATGGCTGACAAAATATTATTTACTCTGTGATAAATTATTAGACGTAGGGACTGACAAGATATTATTATTGGGGCAATGTGATAAATTATTAAAATCAAATCACATTCATTTGTATAGCCCTTAATCACTGTTACAGTCTCTATGGGCTTCACAGTGCCCAACATGTGAAACAGTAAATGGTTAGTACATCACATCCCCCAGCCTTAGACCCTCAACAGAGGACAAAGAAAAACTCCCCAAAAAAGGGAAAAATTGGAAGAAACCTTGGGAGGGGCTACTCCGAGAGGGATCCCCCTACCAGGACAGTTGGGCATGCAATAGATGCCGAGTTTGGGCAAGCAGCGTATACACAATGCATAGATGTAGGTCACCAAACTATTGGCTTAGAGGAATACTGGCCGTGAATGCTTTCCTGTAGTGATTATTTTATAGTTGCCAGAATGTGCTAACGTTGCTAAGACTGTAGGATTTTCATGAGATCACTGTTGAACTGCATGTCTGAAATGTCGGTGCTAGTAAGTGCTTTATATGGCAGCTATGGAGCCTGGGTGTGGTCCATTGAAAAAAAACCAACATATTTTGTGGTAATGACATGTTATTGTGTGTGTGTGTGATATATAAATGTGTACTAAGTACTAAGTTAATGTATAGAGCCAGGATGAGACTGGGTGTAAGACGTGTAACCCATTAACTCTCAATATCCTTGTCACTTGTGTCCTAATAACGCCTTGCATCGCAAGTGTGGTCAGTAGGTAATGCCTTGATAACTCATCACCAGAGATTTTTACCTGCATCAAAAGCTTGATTCAACTGCATATATCTTCATTCAAGAAAAACTAAATAAATCACTGCAAACAGGTAAATTCAATTATTTCTGACAATATGTATCTAACAACAAACTATCTACTCAAACTTGCTAAAAGCTCATCAAGTTTTCACAATTATTTATTAAAATTCTTTACTTCTAATGAAGATTGACCTGTTACTATGCCCAGCCTCTTTTTTTTCAAAAAATATATTTCTTGAGTTTTTTCCTTTCCTCCCCCCCAAAAAGATACAAGACAGTCAGTACAAACAGCATCAGACATTAATCCCCCCCCGTCCAAAATGTCCGTAATGTATGCCCAGCCTCTTAATCTGATCACACAGTGGTCATGATGTTCTCCAAGACAGTAAATAAATGATTTGTAACAACCTTCTACTCCAAAATCCTTTGTCGTCTCAATAAATGGTGTCGCTAAAAGATCTGACGTGTTTTCTGTATCCTTGCCAAGATGCTAACAGCTGGCAAGCATGGAAGTAGCACCAAATAAATTTACTGGCAATTTTTGCTTGATGTTGGATTTTTTGGGGGATTTTTGCTTGAAATGGATTTGGATGGGATTAGGTTGTGTAGCAGAGTGTTCTGTGTTCCCATTTAGGGAAAACTAGGAGGGAAATGAAGCAAGGCTGCACTGTCTATACAAACTACCCTTTTTCACTCCTGTGCTTTTGACCGTTGGCAAGGTGAATAGTTTTTTACTAATAAGTTTTATTAAGTGTCTACATGCCTAGACACTTCTTGTACATAATGCATAGCGTCCTATAGAGCAGTCCATGTAAATACAATGCACATTTTGCACATCATGTATATTACTGTAAATGAACAGAGTTGCTTTCTTCAGATTCTCCCATTGTTACATACTGCATATATATTGACATTGCTATAATGGTTCAACCTATTATATATATACATATATATACACAGTATATTCAAGTATTCATTCACTCTCATTTAGATCTCTGTGCCGAATTCTAGATTGGAACAGCCACTTTTAATCTTTCTGTATTGGCTGTAGTGGTTTTACTTATTCACTATGCGGTGTTCACTGCAAATGTGCTTAGGTATGTACTGCCTTTTTGAATGTCTGAGTGTGTTTACACCTGACTGCACAACAATTTTCTCTTTGTTAGATAATAAAGACTACCCTGACCTTAACCATACCTTTCCCCATAATTCCCATTCACACATCCACTCAACATGTGCTGAAATTGTGATAGTGTATGTTTATATAACCCCCATTTGCTATTTTACATTTACATTCATTTTTTTTTCTTCCCCTGGCATATTTTATTACTATTTTGCTACTGCAATGACCCAGTTTCCCCACCGGAATCACCACAGTTTCCTCCCATCTTATTACTTTGTAGCCTCAAGTCTGTATAGCTATTGGCTATATATGTACAGGGCTACCGGCGCAGGGATGGGGAAGCCCAGCATTGTGTGTGTTGAAGCACCGGCTGAGAACCACTGATGTATTCAGTCAGTATTCTCCGGTGGAACGAAACACATCAGCCCCCTGTTAATACACCTGACACAGTCAACCTTCACAGCTGACAGAAAACAAGGATGGATGAAGGGGGGCGGGGGGTGGGGGGTGAGGTGGGGGGCAGAGGCAGAGAGAGATGTACACAAGGAGGGGAGGAAGGAGTACGAGATGAAAGAAGTCGACACAAACCATCTTTGCATCTGATGAACCAAATTACTTTTTTTTAACTGGAACAGAGAGACTCTAATGGCTCATTGGAAGCACCAGGGAATCCACATGTAGAATAAAATAAATAGCCCTTTAATTCATTGTGATGAATGCAGGTAGTTTACAGGAAGCCCACCCCTCTATTTTCTCAGTGCCCAATTGGCGCCACAGTTTTTCAATCACACTTAATTACTTCCATTTATCTACAGATAGGCCTGCAGATGTCAATACCTGCCCCTCACTGGCTCTAAGGCTGGCCAGTACGACTTTATTACCTGAATAAATCACCTGCTGTTGGTATTGTTTGCCCATTGTTGGTCAGATTTTTTATTTGAGACAGAATGTGTGTATAAACCAAATGTCCTCACAAGGACATTGTGAGGACATTTCGCCGGTCCTCACTTCACTAGTTTAGTTTTGGACTTAGGGTTAAAGGGGAACAACGGCAATTTCAATAACGTTATTATTCAGAAGGTAATAGAACATAGTAGAGACCAGATTGCAATGTACAGTACAATACAATACAATAGGAGCGTGGCCCCAGAATGCATCTATTGGCTATTCAGAATTTAGTATTCAACAAAGCCAAGTAATAAACACAGATAAATTAAAGCTGCACTGCAAATTTGTTATGGAAAACTACACCCGTCTTCTACATCAGTCTAAATCACAACGTGGGACTGCAACTATTGCCCAAATTACATATGTAATATAGTGTTGCATATACTCACTGACTGGAAATCTTCTCCACACATAGGAAGTGACGAATCAAAATTCAAGAGCGAATACAGGCGTTTCCTAAATAACAGCGAGCGAGCATTCAGAGAAACGCCAACCACCCTAGTTAGTTAGGATTTATAATATTTATTTTATTTTTATTTAGTTAATATTATTATTTATTAATTTTCTATTTTACACACTGCTCCGTTACTTGTCTTTGACCTTTTGTTTTGTCTAAAATCGGTTAATCGGTATAATTTGCTGTTGCAACTGGGGAGATACTAAAACAAGTAGTAAAGTGTGGTATTTGGACCCAAGGGTACAGTTACTGAGTGTGGTTGGAAATTATATATAAAGAACAATGAAACATGACGTGAACAAACTCAAGCTTAATGCACTGCGGGGTAAACAAGGTAATGTCATCTGTGTATGCATGTGTGTGTGTGTGTGTATGTATGCATGTGTATATACAGAATTGTGTGTATGTGTATGGGTATGCATTATTGTGCACATGTGTATACCCGTGTCTGTATGTACGAATGTGTGTGAATGTGTCTGTCTCTGTGTTATGTGGGGGTGCATGTGTGTAACTACCTGTTAACTACTAGACACTCATACTGTGGCCCCAGGTATGCTTCATCAATGCTACATCATCATTCATAAACTTCTAACTTCAATGGAGCTGCTGCAAAAGTGTCTGCTGTGGGGAAAAAACCAAACCTTGGCTTCTTTATAGGTAGACCACATAAGAGTTTGACCCTTCACAAGTTATCTCAAGAGCTGCATACACAGGCACAGAACATTCTGTTCATAACCTAGTTACCCAACCACCCTGGTTTTGGGTTGACGCAAGCAAACAGTCGTAACCAGGTTAAAATAACCCGGTAAACTCAGACTCTGAATATGAGAAACCTAGTTAAGATGCATGGCTGTACTCCCACATTAAACGGGTTACTGCAGTGTGGAAACTTTCACTTTTGGTTTTCACAATCTGTCAGACCCGCACAGCCTTATACATTTTGATGTCAACAGAAAATGTGGAGGTAGGCAGTATATTACCATGGGGATCGTCACTTCTTTCCCCTGTATTAGAAGTTTAGCTGCTGTTGCTCAGTCAAACATAGAAAGAAAAATCTTCTGTTTGCTGGTTTATTCATGGCAACAGGGAGACTCAATCACAGGGTATCAAAAGTTAATGTAAACAGCTTAACCTGTATAAGGCCTTAAGCAGAGTATGGATAACTTATTGTGCATGTAAAGGACAGAAATGGGCAGAAATACTGTCTGCTGCTAGTGGCAGACATCATTTTGAGCACCCACTGATACCAATTACTAATATAAATACTTAGATTTTGAAAAAAAAAGGTTGGATTTTTTAAAATATAGACTACTGCTTTAAATGCTAGTCTTAAACTAAACAAAATGTGGACTATTTAATAATGTAATGCATAGTTAAAAATCATTCCAGCATCATCAAATATAATTTTTCTAGTACTAAGTTGTTGGTGGCTTGCCCTGAAACCAAGTATGAGGACTGAATTTTATTTTCACTAGCCCTTTGCCCCTGAACAGCGATTCCGGGAGCGGGATTTCTTCCATGCATTATGTAAAAAAAAACACCAAAATTAAACCATTTCTCATAGCTAGATCCTGTAATAAACAAAGAATTCTGTACATTTTCAGGCAAACGGAGATCACTGAATGCTTCCTGTTTTTGTATTGTTAAAATAAACAAAAAAATAAAAATAAAATAAACGCTAAGATTAAAATGCAATCATTTCAAAATTCAGCACAAATAAACCGTTTGTGCAAGTGAGATACTGTAAAAAACAGGGAATCTTTGAAGGGAATCTTTGAAGATTCTGTTGTTTTTCTTTTCTGTAAAATATATTTTTTCTTTATGATTTATGGCATTATAGATTTCTACTGCACAAAAGACATTTCTGTCTGTCATAGAACTTAGCCATGCTTGTGCTGATTCCATAGGGATATAAAAAGTGTTTGGGGTTCAGAGGGTTAATCACAGTTACAGCCTAAAAGGGCGTCAGAATGCCCACATTTTAAAAGCAATACATGAAAACGAACCACCCCCCCAACTTTAGACATGAAAACGAAGAATAAACTCATCAGTGAAAAAAATGTTAGAAACCTTGGAAGGGCCTCACAGAGAGGGAAGCCCTTCCAGGACGTTCAGGTGATGCTGAAAGTGGACGAACAAGGATTTACAAAATACATGTGTAACCCACATGAAATATAGTTGCATGTTGCCCCAGAGGATGGCGCACACATGATTTGAATTAGCATCTCATGCTACGAGCGGGTTTATGGTCTTTTCCACATGAGACCTCGTCCTGGAAACACGCTGTGAAACTGACTAAACAACTCCCAGTATGAAACACCATAAAACAGTCGTAAAACCTTAATTAATTCCATACATCAATCGCTAATAAGGTGTTTTATCAGAATCCCGACTGTGAACGTGAGGGGCCAGCGTCTGTCAAGTTAGCTGCCCTATTATTATTGAACTCCGGTGAGTTGAAGCACTCGTTTTCATGCTAGGTTGCTAATCTTTCATGGTAGTCTGTTGATAGCCACTTTGACAAGACGATACACCATACTTGCTGTTCCCTGTTCAGATACTTTTCATAAAAACCAATCGGAGTTATGAGAATGTTGTCTAATGTTTTAACTATACTTTGGTGCATATTGTATCATTATAGTGATGATTTAGAAAGATCGCTAATCGCTAATAACCAACGCTAGCCACAATGCAAATTTCTAGCTTTGGGTTAATGGTGTATCACAGTGTGAATGTAAAGCTAATAGCTAGCTAATCACTAAGCTAACTGCTAGGTTGGTTGGTGAAGCAGTGATAGCGTGGTCATGAATTAAAGGTGCATTGCACTCATTCTGTTGGTAACCATTCGGTTTTAGTGGGATTAGCTCACTTTAATGGGTTATGGTACATTTACATGGTGTTTGAACTGATTTTGGTCATTAAAATGTATATGTTATGTAAATCAGTAGTGATAATTCAATTTATCTTGATGGTTAAAGTGGAAAATATTAAAATGATGTATATAAAAAGTTAAAAGGGATATGTTACAGGTAAAAAGTGATTTAAAAAGATAAATAATTCATTTGTTAATACTTAAATACTAATGGCTGTGATATATGGTAATTTGAAGTATATTCTTTGTTATTGGTTATACGTTAAGTTAATATAAGTTAATGAGGTCTCATATTAGAACAGAAAGAACAGAGTAACTTACTATTCTGTATCTGCACTATTTGTGTAGATTGGTATTTGGTTTTGAACTAGAACCAGAACCAGAGAGAAGGATTCTGTGATGGCGAGCCAAGCCCAGTGAGACTGTGGACAGTTGTGGACGCGGTGTGGCCAACTGTAGGACCTGTCCTCAGAATACATCTGACCAGCTCGACTCATTCATTCATTCTGATCCAGAAAAAAACACGTGCACACTATTAGCAGTAGTTAATACACACATGCACAAGGACAAGGAACTGAACTCTTTGGATCTCGGAAACTTCTTGAAAGAGCTTTCCACTTGGAGCGTTTGGATCAAAAGGGACAATTTCTGTTGTTGTATCTATTGTTTTTCAAGGAGATCCATTTGTAATTTAATTTCTTTATATATAAAGTACTGGTACATATTTTCTTATTCGGTGAGGCAATAAAGCTGCCAACTGTTCAACTTAATATTAACTCTTCTCCCGTGAGTTATTATAGGCATCCCACTCTCCGAACCTAGGTAGATGTTATTGTCTTTATTATTATTGAAAAAGACTAAGGGCGCTACACATGCATTGGTACCCAATAACTTGATGCTCATATCAGTTTCATTGGAAGCCTCTAGCACTCGATCCAGTAATAGAAAATTGTAAACCATAACCGTTTTTTTCCCCTTCTCTCTTGCACTTTCCAACAACAGTCGCCACTATCAATCAACTCAGTAAAAATAAAGAATTATGTGTGTGTGTGTGTGTTGTGTGTGAACTGACTGTATGAATGGCAGTGGCAAGTAACTGAACCCATGTCTCCATAATTCTTAATATAATAGCATATGAAAGGGTAGTGACAGTAGCACCAGCAGGGTCTAATATAAATGATCCCAATATGAAAAATGAAATTAACGGTCTGTCAATACTACAATGACCTCTCCTATGATCTCACACCTCCCTATTCACCCTCTCCCTCACCCCTCCATCATCATAATTTCTTGAGAGATGTTTTGCATATGCATCCGCACAAACACACACATTGCACCTCTCTCTCTCTCTCACACGCACACACACTCTTGGAGGAGGGACAAACTGAGGACTGGCAACTGCACACATCCGTCACAGAAGGGCAACATTTACCGGATTCAACGTGTGTGTGTGTGTGTTAACGTATTTGTTCTCTACCCTGGTGTGAGGCATCTGGACTATTTGCATCCTCAATAAATCATGTCACACAGACACACACACACACACACACAGAGGATGGGTAAGTGTGTTAATTGATGGCATTTCATTTTTTTCATGTGGAAACTCTGTACTGTGTTGTTAAATGATGGCTTATAATTAATTCACCTTTAACACCTCCACATCTCCCTGGCACTGTGTGTCTGTATGCCCATAGAAATGCTTCAGCTCCCAGCAAACTACACTTGGAGCATTTTCACACCCTTCTCGCTAACTCTCTCCCTCTTTTTGCTCCAATGCTTGCTCTCTAATTCTGCCTCTATTGCTACCTCGCTTGCTCTCCATCTCTTCCTCTACACACTCTATTTCCTCTCTCTCTCTCTCTCTCTCCCTACCAGCCCATTCTCTGTCACTGCTGCTCTGTCTTGCAGACGTCAAATGATAGAGACAGGCAGAGCATTCTCATTTCAGAGCCTTCAGCACCAACTTGCCCTTTTCTTCCCTCTCCCTCCTCTCCTACGTCCACCTCCTCCTCCTTCAGTAATTGGTTTGCTCCTGTTGGGGTTGGGAGTGGGGGGGTGACGTTTGGGGGAGGAAGAGGAGGAGGGAGGGATGGATGGAGGTGGAGGATGTCTGGGAGGCTAGGGCAGTGCTATGTAGACGGACAAGAGAAAACAACAAACAAGGGAAAGAAATACACTGCCTGGGTGGTGCTGACTGACTGAGTGACTGGCTGGGTGGTTGACTGGTAGGGTTACTAAATGAATCACCGGCTGGCTAACTGAGTAACTGGCTGACCGACTGGCTGGTTGACTGACTGACTGGCTGGGTGGATGGATGAATGAATGGCTGACTGACTGGCTGACTGACTGGCTGACTAACTGACTAGCTGGGTGGATGGATGGATGGAAGGATCGATGACTGACTGATTGACTGGCTGGGTGGATGGATGACTGGCTGACTGACTGACAGACTGAGTAGCTGGCTGACTATCAGCCCAGTACACAGTACTACTGTGTACTACTACTGCATCTGTCTCTGCCTTGTGCCCTATTCATGGTCTGCTGTGTATAAAGCACATATTATTGGCTCCTGTTGTTGGTTCATATACAATGAAAACATGCTTTGAACATTTTGAAGCTAGCATGGCCACTATGACCCTATCCACTTTACACAGCACGACCCCTTTCCAAGTTAAAGTGCATCCTGGGTAATGAGAGAGCAAAAACAAAGACAAATTGCAGATCTGATCATCCATACCACATATACTACTTAAATGGATCTAAACTTTAACAAGGACCCAACAAGGAAACACATTAAAATCAAACAGGCAGCTCAGATAATAAAATAGACTTGACAAGGGAAAAATAACTCAATGTATATATAACCAGTTTTACTTTGTACGTTTGTATTTTGAGGCTGCATTTGTAATGTCTCTAAATATTAAAGGAACATACCTGGTTATTAAAGTCACATTTTGACAATCAACAATACATGAATATAACTACAATGCATACATCAATTGTGGTTTTGATGCTGTTGGTTTTATTTGAAATTGACATAAACCAACTGTGTGGCTAGAAGCATGGGAGCTGGCACTGTGCAGAACTAAGACACAGTAGCACACGCACACACACATGCATGCATACACAAAGCATGAGCTCGCAATGCCCCCATTGCACAATTCGTGCCTCAATTGTCACAAGGCTTCCAAAATCCTCCTTTAACCCACCTCCCACCTTTCATCTTCACCTGCCCTTCATGAGTGAAGTGGATTTAAGAGGCGAAATCAATAAGAGATCAAAGCTTTCAGCCGGATTCACCTCGCCAGTCAGTCTGGTCATGAAAACAGGTGGTTCTAGCACTTTGTACATTTAGTACTACTTTATTGCCTCTTTTTATTACCTTGCCTTTCATACCCCTCTCTCCATCCACTCTCTCCTCCTTTTCCACGCATGTAGCCATCATTTCAGCAATGAAAAACAATTTTTACCATCTTTGCAGAAAGATCCCATTAGAAGTTTAAACGTAAATCAACAGGAGTTAAATTCCTGAGATAGGCCTACTATAGATCTATTCATCATGACATAGATCCAAACAGGTTTACTTGCATGTTGGAGTGCACCCTTTGGTAAAGCTCATTCACTGATGTAGGCTGATTGATTTTTTGACAATCAGCTTGTGTCATTTTTCATGTGTCCATGTATTAAAGCTACAACGTGCAACTAACAATAAACTAGAAAAGGATGAATGATGAAAATGTGGGTGCTTGCATATGGTTGATAAAGTAAAAAGTTGTATTTACTCAATTTAATTGAGGCTAATTGGACAACTGCAGCCTGGAACTGAATTAACCATTGCGTTTGTCTTTTCCAGTGAGTGGCAACTAGACTGGCAGTGGGCATGCCTGCCTGAGAGACTCAGCTGAAAAGCTGACAAGACAAGAATATTAGATTTATGTTCATTTGCATAGTGGCCTTGTACTTGTGTAATAAAACAGTGTGCCAGACAGTAAACTCTCCTCCTGGTAGCTTGTCTCCCCGAGGTTGCAAGCTTGTGCTACAAATAAAAAGAATAGAGATGTGAAAGAGTACATGAGTGTATCTTGTTTCTCTGCCTGTGCCTATGACCTGTGTGTTCATTTATAAATCCACATTTTCCTTAAATTGTCATTTTAATTTTGTTGGGGATGTTTGGGGGTGTGATTTCATGATATTATACACGTATGAGAGAATGCAGAGAGAGACGTTTGCTGTTCTAAGATTCTTAGAGCTGCACCAATGTCCAAAAAAAATCTAAAAGTCCCTTCGCTCATGGAAAAATGTTGCATTTTAAGCAATGGAAAGGTACAAAATTTGCAGTTTTGTTGACTTTGTTGTGCTCATACAGTAACTTTCATTTTGCCACGCAACTACTCATGTGACAAAACAATCAATCAGACTCCCTTACAAAAAGAATCCCTTTCAATAACGCCCTGAACTTGATTATTTCAACTCACCATTAGTGAGTACATAAGAATGTCATATGTGATGTTTTTAACACGTCTAACATGTATGAGTCTTCTTTGTGATTGTGCGGCCATTACTTGCGGGTTGGTGGCATCCAAGATGAATGGCTCCAGAGTTGAAATAAAATGCTAGTTGGTGTGTTTGAACACTGCCAAGTGAATGATACACATTACCTGACACCAAATAGCTTACCAATACCAATCAATTCTTCAAAGGCTCCATTTTCTCTGGTGGATGACATTCAGGAAGCCAATTTATTCACTTCAACACAGGTAAAAGGAATGCAATGCTAATCTTAACTGCAATTTGCAACGTTTGAAAAGTTCGCTCAAATTTCACAGTTGGATGGAAACAGAAGAGAGAGAGTTACAGGGTTTAAGCAGTCCTCATTGCCTCAAAACAGAGGGAGAGAACCTCCGGCTTGGTCGGGCGTCCCTACAGACACAATTGGCCGTGTCTGTGGGTGGGAAGCCAGAGGGGTATATGTCCGGTGGCAGAGCCAGAGCCCGAGGAGCCAGCACCGGTAGCGGAGCCCGAGGAGCCGGCGGTGGCAGAGCCAGAGCCCGAGGAGCCAGCACCGGTAGCGGAGCCCGAGGAGCCGGCGGTGGCAGAGCCAGAGCCCGAGGAGCCAACACCAGTAGCAGAACCAGCCGAGCCCGAGGAGGCGACTGTGGCGGAGCCAACACGGGTAGCAGGGCCAGCAGCCGAGCCTGAGGAGGCGACTGGCAGAGCCAACACCGGTAGCAGAGGCAGCCGACCCGGCAGCCGAGCCCGAGGAGTCGACTGTGGCAGAGCCAACAGCAGTAGCAGTCCCAGAGCCAGAGGAGCCAGCGGTAACAGACCCAGAGCCAGAGGAGCCGGCGGTAACAGACCCAGAGCCAGAGGAGCCAGCGGTAACAGACCCAGAGCCAGAGGAGCCAGCGGTAACAGACCCAGAGCCAGAGGAGCTGGCGGTAGCAGCCCCGGAGCCAGAGGAGTCGGCGGTAGCAGACCCAGAGCCAGAGCAGCCGGCAATGGCAGCGGAGCCAGACGCCATGGTGGCAGTAGCTGCCCCCGAGCCAACAGAGCCAGTGGTGGAGCCAGTGGCAGAGACAACAGTGGAGCCAGTGGTGGAGCCAGTGGTGGAGCCATCCCACGAGCCAACAGAGCCAGTGGTGGAACCAGTGGCAGAGCCAACGGCGGAGCCAGCCCAATAGCCAACGGAACCAGCAACAGTGGTGGTGGAGGCGGTGGCAGCCCCTGGGCCAGCGACAATGGCGGGGCTAGCGACGACGGCGGCAGCATCGGGAGCAGTGGGGCCGGTGGCAGCCCTGGACTCAACCGCAGAGCTGGCGCCAACAGAAGCCCCAACCACAGAACCAGCAGCTGCCCCCAAGTCAGCAGCAGTGGAAACCCCAGAGGATGCACCTACAGAGGGGGGAGTGCCACCTGGACAACCAGATTTTCAGTTTTTCTTCCTCTGGACCTTGACGACTCAACGTCATTAAGGGAATCATGAAGTCTGAGGATACCAGAGAATTCTAGAACAGAACATCAGACCTCAGTCTGACATCAGTCTGAGAGCTAAAGCTGGGCTGAAAGTGACTGTTCAACAAGCATTCATGAATGGCCCAGGAAGAAGAAATTTTGTGTTTTGGATTGGCCAAGTCAAAGTCCTGACTTCTGTAAAATTCTGTAGCAGGACCTGAAGCTGCTGGTTATGCGAGATGCCCTCAAACCTCACTGAGTTGATGATAAAAGAGATGCCACGATGCCAAGTTATTGATTGAAGGAGTTCACATATTTTTGGTATCTTAGGTTTTTGTTAAATAAACAAGTTTTATTAAATAAAGATATATTTATCTTTATTCATGTGTGCTCTTTATTTGGGATATCTTAATTCATATTTGAGGTTTATATAAAGCTAACATTTGTATTTATTGCTTACAGTTTAATTTATCTTATAAAGTACTTTGCAACTCTGTTTTAAAAAATGTTAAATATTAAATAATCATTATTAGTAGTAGTATTAGTATTATTTTTTATTGCATTTAATTATTTGTGTATTTATTTTTTATTAAGTGGGCTAAAATTGATTGAAGACCAACTCTGGAGCAAGTTTCACCCTGATTATCGATAGCAAGGTATAATATTTATCCTGATGTTGAGGATAATTCTGGGTGAATGTTATGCTTTCCATCCCCCACTTTCTTCCCTCTCTTCCTCCTTTCCTTTGTGCTTTCAACTCCTTCTCTCAACCCCTACCCACCCCTTACTTCACCCCTCTTCCCCCTCCCTATATACCGCCATTCTATTCTCTTCATCTTTAACCATTTTACATTTACACTTGAGCCATTCGGCTGACGCGCTTTACCAGAGCAACTTCCAATTAGCGAGTGGGTAGGTGGTTTCGGCGTCTTGCTCAAGGACACTCCGACAGGGCACGTGGCTGCTGCTCAGATCAGACTTGACAACTTCAAGTTATCAGATGGTCTCTCATCCCTCATGCCATCCACACTTCCCTCCCTCCTTCCCTCTCTAGCTCCCTCAATCTTCCCTGCCCTCCCTCACCTCCTCATCTCTCCCTCCCTCCAGACCAGGCCAGTAATGAGCAGGAACTGCAGTGAATGTTTGATGAGTGAGTTTTAATTTTTCAGCAGAGCTGGGGTAATAGGTGTGTAATCACAAGACGACGCTTTGAAATATTGATCTGAAAGTCTGAGAGAGATATAGATAGAGACAGAAAGAGAAAAAAGGAAGTCTGTGCCTATGTATTTCATGATCACATGACATAGTCTACTTCATTGGTCTTGATTATACTAACTCAGTGCATAGAAAAGGAATTGCAGGAATTGAATTGCATTATACACTGTTGCCCATAAAGTTGGAATAATTTTGTTTTTAGACACATTCCTCTTTTTATTCCATCAGTAATCACAGTAATCACCTTTGACCAGGTGCAATGATTACATACTGAGGCCCAGTTACCCAGGTGAAACAAATTCATGCTTAACAATTGTTTGGCACAATTTAATTTTTCATGAGAAGAGGTAAAAAATATTTTATTCCAACTTTTTGGGCAACAGTGTAGTTTGTGAACCCCTTGGGCAATCATTTTTACCATGCAATCGGTCCGTGTACGAAGTATAATTCATCTGCAGTTGTTCAAGTTGTGTAATGAGGAATGCCAGTTCAGGGGGTATTGCCTAATTTCATTGTCCTACTTGTGCTAATGCAAATGTATGCTGTAGCCGATGCTGCCTAAACGCTGTTAACGCTTTGCCTGTGTTATTTTCGCATTGAATGAAGACGTGCAATGCAATTCAGCGCACCAAAGCGTCACCTTGTTGCTTTATCCAACTTGTACAATGAAAATTGAACAAGGAAGTCTAGAGCCGCAACCACACACAGCTCGCCTTCAAAGTAAAAGTTGCGCATTTTGAAGCGTGTTGGCTGCAGTAGCGGTCAATTTAAGGAGAGCTAAACTAAATAAATAAACAAATAGCCTAAACAATGAACATAATTCATAACTGTTATACAGTCATATTTCTGTCATCCGATGTAAAAATCCTTCAAGTGTATTTACCGTTCTCTCTCTTAACTAGGCTACATAAATTTAAATAAATAAATAAATGAAAAACAACTATGCTCTGGTCTGTATAATAAAACAAAATTAATGCAGTGGTAAGTAAAGAGCAATACAATATAATGAAATGCATCAGCTTCAATCAAGCACTTCTCACCTGTATAATGAATGTGACTAGCCTTTATTTAAATAGCGTTTTCAATATGACTTCCATGGTGCTCTTGCGTCATCTGCTCACAACACGGGTCCGTATTATAATGGTTATCAATAATAGTAATAACATACAAAATAATGTTTTCACTTTTCAAATTGCTTTACTTTTTAAAAAATTACAGATTTTTCTACCTGTGCCTGCTGCCCGTTGGCATTGTGGGTAACATGGATTTCAAGCCAGCCAATCAGCTCTTTACCATCGAGTAATGCGTGTTGGTGCTTCAGTCAGAGCAAAAACTAATTCTTTCAATGATTCGTGTAACTTACAGTTTTTTTCCGATTGCTTTGACTCAATTTGCACAACAGATTTTCAATGTGCAAAACTCTAAATGCAAAGTGCCGAACTGACTTTCAAAATTCATACTCTAAAACACTACATCCTATGCTGACATACAAAGTAGGGGACGTTTGCTCTATCACATCGCTGCTAAAGGGGGTGTTTTTTTACGCATGTTCTTTATCTTGATTAAGAGTTGAGGTTTAGATAAGGATTCATAAGGTTATCCCTTGATAATATATGAAATCATGACCAACCCCTGCAGGGTTCACAAACTAACAAGCAAGGCTCTACTTTTGCAGCTACCCGTTTACCTCACATATCTACTGTCTTTTAAAGCTGCTTCACACTGCACTGCAAGTTTTTCAAGACCGGTCAAGACCACAACTGCGGGGATGTCACTAAATTGCCTGTGCATTGTCTGATTTATTTGTTAACATCATAACTGTGATTGAATGTAAAACTTACTGCTTCAAATGCAACCAATAAGCTCCGACATAAACGCTACACGCCACGGTACCACTCCCTCACTTGGGAGCTAGAGATGTGAGAGCAGAGAGTGGAGACGAAGTAATGCGCCTCCACTTCTATGAAAAATGTACATGCTTTGCCTGGCCATAAGTACACGATATGTTACTTTTAAGAGTGCTAATTTTGAGTTTGAATACACAGTTGCAGATCAAATATATAACGTTTTACCTAGTCAAACCCTAGTGCTTGTGTGTTTTGAGTGTCGTGAACTCCTCTTTCTCTGGCTCGCTCAATCACTCAATCTTTCCCACTGGGTGTTAGATACTTAAAATAAAATAAAATAAAATAAAATCACATTTATGTGTATAGCCCTTAATCACCGTTACAGTCTCTAAGGGCTTCACAGTGCCCAACATGTGAAAATAATAAATGATTAGTACACGACAACCCCCAGCCTTAGACCCTCACAGAGGACAAGGAAAAACTCCCACAAAACCTTATTGGAAAAATTGGGCTACTCAGAGAGGGATCCCCCTACCAGGACAGTTGGGCGTGCAATAGATGCCGAGTTTGGGCAAGCAGAGTATACACAATATATGAAAGTTCATTTTGGTGGGACATCCACATCTGATGGGGCGGCATCACTGCAAAAAGTACACATATACCCCCTTTCAATGGAAGTTTAATCACCTTAAAGATGATTGTTATTTCACTGTTATAGTAAGAAAATTAACTGGTTGGCATATCATATCAATCATATCCTTGTGTAACTATTTGAAAAACTTGGTTGCCATAATGCCCTTGCTGTGTATGTATTGTCCACACATTTGTGTTCTAATACTGTACACAGATTTTATATACATTTATGAAGTTTTGATACTTTTGCTTTCTGTGCATCTTATATTTTTAAGATTTAAGACTTATACACATATATATATGGCAATAAAAGAATGCAATGTGGGACTCGCACTGGTCTGGTCTTGGTCTTGACTTGGTCTCAACCCCTCAAAGTCTTGGTCATGACTTGGTCTCGGTTTAGGTGGTCTTGACTACAACACTGGATATTAGTAAACTAAATGTCTTCTCATGGTGCAAAAAAAAACCGACCTCTGACATGGAAAACAGCAATATAAGATCCAACTGATCTGAGTTCGCCGATATAGACACACCTGATGTCACAGCAGTATGGCGGTGCACACTGTGAACAGGAAACCAGACATGCCGAAGTTGAAAGCAGAGATTGAACAAGCCGGTATTTACCCGGTATTTTCCTGTGGTCGGAAAATGACAATTATGAATGGAACAGACTGCAAAGCACTTCGAAATGAGAATTTCATGATTTTACAATGATATGTCACATTTTGCTTTATAAAATGTGTGTTCCTTTATCTTGCTGACTGACTGAATTGTATTATGTATTTTCGTTTTTGTTCCCAGGCCCCTCTTGAAATAAAAGATCTTGATTTCAATGAGGTTATCTGATTATATAAAGGATACAAAAATGAAAAACTTTTTTCGCCTCATTTTTTGAAAACACTAGCTTAACTAGCATTTTAAGTATTGAGCACTGAATAGGCCAAAAAAGTGTAACATTTAGAAGCTACTATGTATGAGTGCAGATGTTGTTATTTTTGTTAGATTTGTTATTTTTACTCTTACTCATGCTCTCTCCCCATCTCTCATAGAGAAACCAATTTAGTTTCTCGCTTTATCGCCTGCTATGAAAGTGAATGACACTGTAATTTACATTTTCTACTTTTGTACCATTCTCCCTTTTGTAAAGTGATGATGATGGAGGAACCAAACCTCTCAAACCAAACAGGCACCTCTCACCTCATGCAGAGAAAATGGCCCTTTTAGGTTTTTAACTGACTCATTTTCACAACAACTGAGGCAAACGCTTTGATAGAGATGTTTACTGATGTAAATAAAAATGTGGTGGAGCTTGGTGATACAGGAATGCCGGTTTAGTCTACGGCTGCACTTATTGTAAGTCACTAAGCAACACGCCTAGTGTTGGCACTGGCACTTGAGCATATATCTTTTAGATGAATCGAGAGATATAATGAATTGTTTAAGTTAAGTTTTCATGTTCAACTCTCAACCCATAATTAAGCTCAGGTCTGTTTTATTTCATTGCTTACAATTTAATTTCATCCCATGCAATACAGACCTTTTACAGCATCAGAATACATGCAAAATTCACATTTAGCTGTCACATACTGTCAATCCTTGTATCTAAAGTCATGCCTGCTGAATGAATTTTTACAGAGAATTAAACACAAATTCTCTTTGGGCCCACACGCTTTGAAAACCTTCTCATTTTAAAGTATCATGTTAAATTGAAAGATTCCTATTACTGTCATTACAGTAACTCAAAATGTATATATTTGCACATATTAGAGCCATTGCGGAGGCCTAAAATACAACTGTGCAACACAAAACTTGCAATACAAGTGCAGCTCAAGCCAGAATGATTTTGAGTAGGCGATTGGGTTTGATTGTTTTATTGTCTAGAGGTTATATCAGAACTACCATATCTGACCAATATGTAACAGGTGAAAACTAGGCTACATTAAGCCTAGCAAAACTTGGTGGTGTGTGTAGGATCCTATGGTTCTGTCCAGTGGCAAGTTTGTCGTTTGGTTTCCTGAGATACAGGAAAGAGAGAGACAAAGAGGGAGTGATCGATAGGGAATGAGGGAGGAAAGTTTTGTTCCAAGTCAACCTCCACTCCCCAAAGGCTTGCATTGTAGATCCAAGCCAAGGAAAGCTTCTGAAACATCAAGGAGCTCAAACCCCTTCTTCTCTACTACTTTTACCTCTTACAGCATGAACTAGCAAGGGAGCTAGATCAGCATGCACGCAGCAGCTGCTGCCAAACTCTACAAAGCAAACTCTCATTTTCCATGATCCAGTTTACATTCACTGGAGATCTGAGCCAAAGAGATAATACATGAGCTTTTAACATCTCAGATGCCCTCAGATGTATCGAATGGTTGCTCGAACTGTGTTCAGGTGACCAGTGCATGTCCCTGCAGTGCTGCTGAGCAGTCCAAGGGATAGATAGCTGACATTTGTTACGGGCTATTTTATAGGCTTGTTCATTCATTCATTGTCTTTACCCAATTATTCCTATTCAGGGCCACAGCAGGATGGAGCCTATCCCAGCATGCATTGGGTGGAAGGTTTAGTCTCCAAGCCACCTTGTGCATGTCTTTGCACTCTAGGAGGAAACCTAGGAGAAGATGGGAGAACAAGCAAACTCCACACAGAAAAGACTGGAAATTGAATCCTTGTTGTGAACTACAGAGACCCAACGGTTATTACGGATTATTATTATACTTCTACCAGATTTAACAACCAAGTGTTGTGTTTAATGCAAATAGTCCCCGGTGCTTTGCAATGCCATTTGCTTGATGGCCCTGCAGCAATTCTACATATGAATTCCGATCCAGCTATCTATGCTGCATTGAAACTTCCATACAAAAACCTATTTAATGAGCTAGCCCGAGCTTTTTGAAGGCTCTGAACATTTCATTGGTTTAGATCTACAATGGGAGCCGATGAGAATGAGAATTAGCTAACATCAAATTACAGATCTTCGTCCTGTGGGATGTTGGACCAGTCTGTGTATGTATGCCAGTCTAGGCTTATTTCATACTTTAATATAGGCATTCTGTAAAAGATGACAGCTTTGAACTTTTTAATGTCTTAAGAACATTTTTACATTTTCCTTAGACTGGGAGGTTTTTTTGGGGGTTCAGAGCAATTCATAAACAAATTGATTCAAAATTCTAATCATTACAGAACAAAACATTATTTTCTAGAACTCAATTCCCATCCCCAAAGGCCCCTGCCATACAGCCAAGCCAAGAAATGTTCTGCCTCAAAAGCTAACTCATTTAAATAAGTATAGTATTATTAACTAATTCCAGGGTCCTATAAGGAACAAACTGCCCAGAGAATAAAGCACTCCCACTTGGTTTGAGCCAATCCCCAAGGCTTCAACTGTTGTGCCAGTTTAAATATATGTACTGTCATCAGAAAGTTCAAGCTGCTTATCTGTTTTACAGCAGGCCTATATTGTCAATGGAGCATCTATTCTTATACAATGAGGGTTATTGTATAAGAAGTCATGTTTAGGGTAGGTCAGGGCTACTTTTTCCACCGGTGGCACCAGTAGATTACATCCTGCTTCACACACAGTAATTCATACGATATCTATTGAAATATGCTCCCTAAAAAAAACCCTCCCCAAAACACTGTTAAAGACAACAGTTGATGATGTACCTTGCATTCCTGGGTCCATAAAGTACATGAAAAATAACAAACATTCAGTGGTGTATTAGGAATTCCATTAACTGCATTAAGTCTGGACTCTCTGTGCTGCTGTAACATTACCTAATTTACACTCTGACACCACAGGACGTAGAAATCCCTTAATTAGAAATCTACAAAACATTCTGCCATCAGGGAATCACAGATCCATCGGTGCCTGATAAAAGCAGCTCTGGCTGATTATAAATCTTCATTAATCCTTTTTCCAAGCTTACGTCCTGACGAAGAAAGCATATTATTTACCTGCATCAGTTTCCTAAATGTATTTATTATTTTCTGCTATGAGTTGTGTTAATACACCAAGTTACTGCAAGTTCATTTGTACTTAATTGAATGCATGATTTGACCAAAAAGAATTTTTCAGAGAGTTCCCAAAGAACTGATCGCAGATCTGACCAGAGTTTTAACAGCCCTGCCATTCTGGATTGGCCCAGTCTTAATTAGAAATTGCCTTTATTCTTTAATATCTTTGGAATATGCAAAACATTGCATTCAGTGATTTTCTTAGAGAAAATTATGAAACTGAAGAAATACTTTTTTCCTGTGAAACTAGAGGAGTAGAGCATTGAGTATGTGGGCCAACTGTAAAAGATTGCACAAAGTAGCAAAACATTGGGAAGGTTTCTCATGTTGCTTTGCACATTATTTTATCTTTGTGTACAGACTGAATATTATCTTTGTTGGTTGGTTTGGTGATGTCATCATGACAATGTGTGCAGCGTTCCCTTATTCCATTGTCGACAGAAACTGCCTATCATGCATTTGCATAAAGAAATATCACTACTAGTGCCACATTGTGGTATGCCAGGTGCCTCTGGGTGTCATTGTGAATTCGCATTTGCGTTAGAAAAACATCTAAGAATTGTTGTTATAACTGTTAGCATTGATTTTCCTATAAAAAAAGAAAATTCCATTTTGTCTTTCTTTTTTGTTTCATGATCTTACAATTCAATAGACAAAGTCTGGCACAGGCGGACAAGTCTTAAATGTAATCCTTAGAGGGATAACTATGTAAACAGCTAGTGTGGTATACATGCATAGGCTGGTCCCATTGCCTATATTTCATGGAACAAAACTGTATAATTTGCTTTGAACCAGCCGCCATTCCCATCGCGACTCCATAGATCCAAGCCAAGAAATTCTCTGTCACATCAAATGCTTGCTCCCTTTCATTTACAGAAACAGCGTTAGCCATGGCGCCCATATAAAAGGAATAAGTCCCAGTGGGATTTCTATAAGGCTCTGGTATGTGCTACAAAGCCACAAAGGACACAAAATGATTACATATTTCCTCTGACTGAACTATTCCAATTTTCTCATGAGCCAATCATGAGGAATGAATCATGATAATTCTTTATTCTAATTGTAATGAGCCAGTTCCTATTCCCATAGGCTACTACAGAGAGCATTAGCCAAAGAACACTCTGTCTGGGGAGACAGAGTGTGTGTGTGTGTGTGTGTGTGTGTGTGTGTGTGTGTGTGTGTGTGTGTGCGTGTGTGTGTGTGTGCGTGTGTGTGTGTGTGTGTGTGTGTGTGTGTTAAAGGGGCTACATTGCTGTCTACTGTAACAAAGCAATATTTAAATCTACATTACAGAAAAGGAAAGAAGCTAAGAGTGTAATTATGTTTGATTGTCCTATTTAAATAGTAATGAACAGTGAGCACAGAGAGTCCTCCTTATGGGAGTGTTTATGGGATGAACGCGTTTGTTCGTTAGCTATGGCCTACTGCGCTCATCTGGAAGCGCATTTGTCATTCTGGCGCGCTCACATTTTCTCTGTACATCTGTATCCGTCTCTTTTTCCCTTGCTGTATCAAGTTAAATTACTTTATCGGCATGACTCTTAAATGGGAGCAAATGTTGCCGAAGCAGAATATCAAATATAAACAGCTATATATTCAAACTAGAATTAGATATTGTCCTTTTTTAATTAAAAATCACACATTATCAGAAGGTTCATGTAAACAGATTAATATGAATTAGTCTTATAGTCTCTTTCTCTTACTTCTCTCTTTTCATTTTCGGTGTATTGATGCTTGTTGTGCAATATAGTGCCTTTACGGTTGTGTCATAAATGTCCTATTAACCCTGTCTGGCTCCATGATAGAGGTTCACTGTGTGCAAATTTGGCTAAATATATAACAATAAAAAAGAAAAAGAGACCTGAAAAGGATTGTTGTGACCTGTATGTTAATATATTCAGTGACATAAGTTGTCTTTAGCTCTAGTCTCTACTCCAAATCACTCTGAGTTGGAGCTTGAGAATAGTCAACTCAGTTAACCTGAACACACTGTTAGCTAGCTAGCTAGCCAGCAGGCTAATTTAGTTCATTTTAACATGTGACTACTGGCCACTGCTAACGCTAGCTTCTACTAGATACGTTAGTTAGTGTGCTAATCAGTTGTGTTAACAAGACAGTGGTGGACAGATCTGACCAGATACTATGGTTAGCTAGCTAAAAAGCTACATTATCTAAACACTGAATCAATCAGATGTATCAGTGATGAAATGATCAGTTCCAAGTCAGAAACAGACAGAAATTACCATGAATATTCAATTCTGTTGAGACAGCCAAGTTGCATGTCCAGAATCACAATCAACCGTTAACAGTCACTGTTGCCCAAGAGCTGAGGACCTCCAACATGGCCACCAGAAGAGGGAGTTACATCACCTGAAAGCTCTCTATTGTCACGGCTTTCCATCCCTCATTTTGCCTCTTCTTCTCAATACAGAAAGCAACCAACCACCAACACCAACCCCACTGTGTGTGTGTGTGTGTGTGTGTGTGTGTGTGTGTGTGTGTGTGTGTGTGTGTGTGTGTGTGTGTGTGTGTGTGGTTTGGTGTACTAATTCGCTGTTAATAAATTAGATTAAGTCTTCTGATTAGGTTATGCTTACATTGTTTCTAGTGGGTAAGTTAAAGACATTAGGAATAATAATGTGACATGAAATACTTTGTAAGGGTAAATATAGAGAACTATTTAGATATTTGTGAACTTCAGCTAATTTTTACTTTTGCTTTTTTGTTTCCTGCATTACATTGTCATCAGGCTGTTAATGGAAACACCATTGAGATATTAGATACTATTAACATTTTTCCAAATATACTGGATCATGCAAAATTTACTTAAAATAAAAGAGGAAAGTTATATTACTTATTATATTATAAGTAATATTTTTAATAGTAAAGTATTTTTTAATTAGTAAAGGGTGTTTTTGTGTGTGTGTGTCTGTGTGTCTGTGTGTGCGCGTGCGTGCCTGTGAATAAGTAAAGCAGGTCCCGAGGAGGCTGGTTGGCTTTTAATAAAACACTGCAGCAGATGGTAGTATCTAGGACAGAGAGACAGAGAGAGAGATGAGTGAAAAGATGTAAAGATGAATGAGAGTGAGAGACAGAAGCATTCATTTTCTCCCTCGCTCTCTCATTTTTTCCTTTCAACCCTTTGTCCCTACATTAACCAGTGTTAACTGGTATCCTGTTTTTCAGCAACGCATGGCAGTAATCTTCCCAATAATGAGTAGTATTTCAATTTCAGTAATATTATTAGATTTACCAATCAAGAGAATGCATTACTTTTATTGTCACTCTTGACACCCTTGGTAGAAGAGTTGACTTTCTCTGGGTGGAAGTAAGCCCACTACTTTGATAAGAAATGGTAGAAGATATTACTTTCTCTGGGTGGAAGTAATCCCACTACTTTGATTTTCTCCAGTACAAGAACGACAAGAACACTGAACATCAACACTGTTTGGTTTCCTGATCATTCACAGGACAGGAAACTGATTTATCTCGATTTTAGAGGGAGGAGAGCATGCAAACCACTAAGGAAGCTTGAACAAGTCCCAGTGATGGAGGGGGTGCCAATCTAAAAATCTTGCCTAGGTTTCTAACTGTCCCAGGGCCAGCTCTAGATGTGCTGTACAAAAAATAAAAAGCCTAGGTAAAAACATAAGAACTAAAATCATCAAAACAAAATAAAAGCATAAGACGTTTGCCAACAGGCTACAGTGATGCCATAGTGGGCTGTTAATTAGAAGCAGTTAATTAGAGGTATTTGTTAAAACAAATCAAGAGCTTACAGGCTACAATAAGAGACAGGCTATAAATAGAGATCAGGCCATTTAAAAGAATTATTTTAAATTATTTCAGAGGTTTTTATGTTTTATACTGATGGAATCATACATTCCACGGGTGTATTCCTATGTTTCTTCGAGTGGTATTTCCCAGTCCAACTTGCCTTTGGCTATATCCTGAGCTGGGTCTATGTTCTCTTTCGCCCCAGGCCAGCTGTGCAGACACTGTCACCATAGGAAAGACACTAGCAGTAACATTTACAAACTGGCACTGCCTGTTGGCAATGCCCTAAACCTCTCGATGTGGAAGTGGAAGTAAAAAAACTGGTGCAAAAAATCTACTTAAGAAAAATGTCAAAAGTGGCTTGTATATAGCATACTCCGAACAAAAGTGAAGAAAAAAAACCCAGACATTGTTATATATGATCTTTTATCTTTTCCATGCAATGCAAAAGGGAGTTAATTTGGTTCATTTAGTTGGTTAGCGAGTTTAAAAAATAACGTGCATAAACAAAGTAAAGTAAAATGTACAGTGAAGTTTGGTGTGGGAGGATTTTCTTCAACAGCTTCAGGGATGTCAGTCTGTAAAACCTGCAATGAAACCTGCCTCACCCTGGCTTAAGGAGCTGAAACCCACCTAAAACCGTTAGTATGGCTTTCACAGTGTTAGTGCCCCTGTGATGGCCGAAATGCTGTTTCAGAGGCTTTTCCACTCTGACAAGAATGAAATTATGAGGGAAACACTGAAATATCAGAATATCGGCAGCGCCCATCCATAAATATAGATATTGGGTTTAAAAAACTCATTGGTTAAACCCATAATTGAAATATGGAGGCCAAGCTGTTGTATGTGGTATGCTAATTGGCAAATTTTTAAATTTAACTTTTTTTTAAAAAGGTCATCAAGCCGTGAGCTCCACAGGTCTTTCAGAGCTCTCAGACACTGCAACTAAACGATAAAGTCATCGCCCTTGTCCCTGAACAACCCCTATCTCTATTTGTAATTCCCCTCTTCTCTCACTCTTCTCTGTAGCTCACCTTCTCCCTTGTTTCCTTTTCTCCTCCGACATCCTTTCTCTTTCCATCAATTCAATTGAATTCAGCTCAATTCAATGGGTGCTTTAATAACACGGTACGGAGATCTGACTCAATGCTGAAGCAGCAGGATAAGTGAATTACATTCACTGGAAACCCATTAGAATGATCACGACAGAACAAACTCTCTCTGTCCTTTCACCTCTCTCTCTCCCTCTCTCTGACCCTATTTGCCTTTTTGTTTCGCTTTGTCAAGAGAAAAAGACAGACATAGTTTGAGTGTGTGTGTGTGTGTGTGTGTGTGTGTGTGTGTGTGTGTGTGTGTGTGTGTGTGTGTGTGAGAGAGAAACAGATACATACAGACAGACAAGTCAAACAGCCCATGAACTTCATAAATGGCAGCTGTTATCGTAGGAGGATGCTGAGGCTAAAACATGATCGTCATGTCTACTGGACTCCGTTTTTATCAAAACACATGTATATATCTCACAATAATCACATTCAAGTTCCATCAAGTAACCACATAATGGAGACACATACCTCAGTATCCCCTGCTAATATTGATATATCTCACCTCGCTTATTCAGGCTTCTAAAAATCAGGACAAAAGCTTGTCCAGGACATTGTAAATGGGATATGATGTTTACACCTGCTTGCTTGACAAGGGACAGGCATCTCAGAATTTACGACAGGGGGTAGATTGTGTACTGTACTACAGAGCCACTCATGCAAGACATGTAGGGATTTTCAAAATAATGTTTTGATTTGAACTCTTTTCAGAAAAGCCTCTGAAACAGCATGGGACATTGAAGAAGAAGAAGATGAAGACAAAGAAGAATGCATACAAAATGTCTCATTAGAATCAATTCAGGTTAACTTGACTGATATATCAGTCTAACCCTAATATATATAATGTAAAAGCTCAGTTCTTCCCCAAAAACACAAAACACAATGAAAAGAGATTATTAATGGAAAAAAAAAAATCTACTAGGTGAATTATCACATTTATCTACTTGCCTGTAAAATGCAACTTCCTACTACACACTGTGGAATTAATATTGCGTAATGTGCAGAATTTACATTGGCAATTTGCCTACGAGCCTGTTTGCTCATTTCGCTGTTAAATCTAAGTTGAGACGCACTGGACTTTTGCAATAAGAAAGATCCTATGGTGCCAATAAAGCTTCAGAGAGACAGAGACAGAGCGATAGAAAGAGATACAGACAGCGGCGGGCAGACAGATAGACATCTCTCGGTGCTTTCTGGACATTAAAAGTCTATTGGATCTAAAAAAGAGATGGTACCGTGATAAAAACGACAATATGGCTTTTGAGGGGGGAAAACAGATATATCATTTCCTCCTCAAGTAAAGGAAGAAGAGGATTTATGGGGGCTTAATGGAATCAGCAGATTTTTGGTCTGCTCCTCCTTGTTTTAAAAGTATCCATTTTCAAGGCCCGAGACGTGATATCAACACGGGTATCTTTGTGTACGCCTTAAGTCTGTGTTATAAGGGTGTGTGTGTGTGCACGCCCTGCAGGCATGAATGGGGCTCAGCTCTAAGGCAGCACTAAATGAACAGATGGATGTAATCAGCAGATGGTCGAGAGGGTGTTTCTGTCTGTGTATGCCCTTAAGAGGGGGGTCTGTGTGTGTGTGTGTGTGTGTGTGTGTGTGTGTGTGTGTGTGTGTGTGTGTGTGTGTGTGTGTGTGTGTGTGCATGTACCCTATCCGAGTCAACGTATTAGCTTCTGACGGGGAAGTGCCGCCAAAAGCTTTTAACAAGGAGAGCTGCTAAGGAAGAGATTTCAATTTAGAGATTCAGGAGTGAGATAAACCTGAGGTTGGGATGGGTTATGAGACTTGTTTTGTTCCGTTTAATCTCTGCAACAGTCCAGAACAAAATCACTGGAGTAGAAGGTAGTATCGCTTTGGGGTTTAACTATGGAAATATAGGACCTAAAATGATGAAGGGCATTTCATCAATAATACATCTGAACTCCATTTTTGTCCTTGATTCTCCTACAAATTATTTTCATCTTTTGTTCATTCAATATCAAATAAATTGTTATAAAAATAAATTGTTATAAAAGAAAGTTGAATCAATCAATAAATAAATCAATCAATAAATAAATGACTTATACTAAGTTGAAAAATCTTCCCAGTAATTCCTCAGTGAGGCTTTAGGGCTGTTGTTTTTTTTTTATTTTTTATGATTTCACTTAGCTGTATTCAACACTGCATGGAACTAGTATCCCGTGGATGGGATCACTGGGAGGACAAAACTCATTAACTCTCAGTAATTTAGAAGCCGAACTTGTGCAATATTGCTTACACTTTTGGGATATGAGCAAGATTATACAGATAATAAGTCTTAAATCTC
This sequence comes from Hoplostethus mediterraneus, assembly GCA_034670385.1. Taxonomy (NCBI): domain Eukaryota; kingdom Metazoa; phylum Chordata; class Actinopteri; order Trachichthyiformes; family Trachichthyidae; genus Hoplostethus; species Hoplostethus mediterraneus. Next base: position 1,222,570 of record JAXDDW010000122.1, on the reverse strand, counting down.
TTCATTTTTCATAGGGGTGCTCGGAATGAAACGGCTACTTTGCTCGAGGAGAGTCTTGTATTATCTTGTATCTAGTGATGTTAGGAGGTTAAAATATGCATTTCAAGGGGGGAAATGGGGGAATTGCTTTTACTCATGATTTAATGTGTTTACTAGGTATATTTTCAGGTAAATGGTAAGAATAGTACATTTCCAAGTAATTACATCTGTAACTAATTAGGTAAAAAACTTGAATTACTGAATTACATAAAAACACCTCAAGTATAACCCATCAGTAACTACATTGTAGTTGTCGTAGGTTGGTTGGTATCACAGATGGTAAGAGCATAATTCCTGGGGAATTAGCAAACACTTGATTACAAACACCTTCTCTATTACCCATCAAGGTAAGTACTTGCAGGTACTGAAGGTTCATGTTAGCAAGTTTAATTGTATACATAGGAATTAAGACAATACTTTCCTATTAAATTGCTTTTCTTACAGTGTGTTACTAAGAAATGCCTTCTAATTTTCACAGAAACTAAGGTGAAACTGGATTGTAAAAGAAAGGTTCTTGCCATACCCTTTATAAGTACTTATTCCTATTCCTTTTCCATTCAATGAAGGTCAACATATACCATGTACATTCTGCAAACTTGCTAAGTTAAACATTACAACTAACTCAGCAAGTAGACTGAAGCTGGACTGTAAAAGGAAGCATTGTTTGCTCCCATGATATTGCCAGGTACTTAATGTATCCTTTAAAATCACTAGTGCTATGCATGTTCCGCCAAGGTATTAAGTAAACCATTTAAAGCCACACTAGTGAAAACTAGAAGCCTCAATTATGAAGTGGGGCTGCAACAGAGAAGAGCATCCAATTCCGCCTAATTGAGAGGCTGTACATTTGCCCAAATTCAATTCTGGTGTCAGGTATGGACACTGGTGGGAAAATCTTCTCCACCCACAGGAAGTGAATTGATCCAAACTGCTTCCTAAACAGCAGCTTTGTCCAGAGAAAGCTAGATCTTTTGTCTCTCGACCCTATGCTATAAAGCATCAGACCAGCCTGGTTGGTGAACATTAGCGTGCCGTGTGCAGTTTACTGACTTCACCTTAAATTATGTCTGGGTTGTTTTGAAGTCAGCAAACGTCAGCCACCTCTTGCTGCCAACACTCGATGATGGTAGCTGTCAGCTTTGACAGCTGTCAGCTTTGACAGAATGTGTGCAATGTGTGTGTATGAGTATGGACATTGCTAAAACAGCTCAGTCAACCGTCGGCTAGAAAAACACCATTATCTCATTGGAGTCTATTGGTTCTAACTTTGGCTGACTTGTTTTTGAACAAAACTAATTTCCTGCTTTGAATAATTAGTGTTCATTTCATTAGCAAAGCTGCAAATGAGTAGTAATTATCAGAGAGGCAAGAGATTTTTTATATTAGAGAAAACAATGCAAAACAATGCAACCAACCAACCAACCAATTCAGTTCATGAAGTAAACAAGTATGCAAAAACATAATACTGTATAGCATACTGTACAAACATTTAGCTACTTACTTTTGTTAAACCAATGCTCTTGTCATCCTTTTACTGGAGAAAATCAGTAAATAAAAATAAAATAGTAGGAATAGGAATACTTCCACAAAAGTAAAAATAAATATTTCCACAAGAGATTAAAAAAAAAGTCTATCTTCTTATTTTTGTTGAACCAATGCTCTTGTGATGCCTCTACAAACAGAACATCTGAATAAGATATGTCAATGAGATGCTTACATTTTCGTTATGTGAATTATGTACCATGTATGTACAGTGGAGGCCAAAATTATTAGAACACTTGGCATATTTAAGAGGTTTCAGTTGTTTTTGTTCAATTGGCCATTAAAATACCCATAAAACGAATGAAATATATACAAAGTCATCATTATGCTCTATAAACCATAGAATAGAGCCATCATAAGGAGATTTACGTCATTTTCCTTACAAAAAACAAGCTACGCCTATTTGGACAATAAACTGGACAGATCTATTGTACATTCAAAGGAAAGCCTTTGGCTTGAGTTGCAGAAGGCATGGGATAACATTAGTGTTCAAGTTCTCAGGAAATATATTGACACTATGCCAGAGAGATGTGCTGCTGTAATTGCTGCAAAAGGTGGACATACCAAATATTAAAGTTAAAAATGGATAAAAAGAGTAGGATTCACTTCATCTGATATTTGTTGTGCACAGAGCAACCATCTGCATGTTTCATGAACATTATGAAATTAAATCATGTTTTGGAGGTAAGAAAAGGTCAATATTTTCAGATCTGTCAGGTGTTCTAATAATTTTGGCCACCACTATATGTTCACTTCTTTATGACTGCATATGGAGAAAATAAAATAAAATTAGTAGGAATAGGAATACTAAGTATGGGAATACTTCCACAAAAGTTAAAAAAAAAAAAAAAAAAGCAAAAAAAAAACATTTCTACTATTTTTCATCCACACTGAAAAGACGATGACAAATTACAGAGAAAACAAATTGGCACATGGCAGTCAGATATAGCTTTTTGGATAATTCAATTTCAGTCTGATATTGAACAAATGTAATGGCTTTTTTTGATTGGTAACTGTTATTTCAATTCCAGTAATGATTTGTTACACTGCTCGCTACTGGCCAAAGTAATCACTTTACACTAGCATGCTACTGATTAATATGTCACCACTACGCTACAACACTGTTCTCTAATCCTGTACACTGTATAAGTGTTAATTTCCTAAGTGTCTGAGAGGGAACAGACGTTTCTACCACACTATTCTAATTCAAACACTGGTAGGCTATTCTACGGGACAACAAACTTACATCCTTCACACACTCAACACGTACACACACACACATAGTGGCGGTGCCCTTTTGTTCCTGATGTTTCAGCGCATTCCAAATCTCATTCAGCTTGTCAGACTGGGACAGCTTGAAGGACGTTTTGCTGAATGTCTGCAACGGGACCACTTCAGCGAGAGATCTTAGCATCATATACAGTAATACAGAGAGGGACGACGGCTTTGCGACAAAGGTCATATTGTTGGATTCAAATTCAAGAACCAAGACACTGTCCCTTAACTCAGTACGTGTCAAGTGTTTTCCCCCCTTTTGTTTGATTGGTTTGTCCTTATGAGAACATAGTAATCAGACTTTGTTGAGAGGGAGGTTTCTCATTACGTTTTCCAAGTCCAACCCTGGAGCGTCGTTAGGAGGGCTCCCACCCAACTACAGGAATGAGTGGCATATGTGACAACAACCTATTGATTTAAATGGGCCATCTAGGTACTGCAGGGTATCAATTCTTAGCAATACACTCTTTCAACAGCAGTAGCAGTGTTGAACAGAAAAATCTAATAAAAACTTAAAAAAGTAGAATAATCTCTTATTCTAGTCTTTCCTTCCCGTTTCCCCCATCCTTTCCATTGAAGCAATGGCAGGGCACCGCTGGTGGGTCAGAACCCTCAGGCTGTCTGAGAACAACCAATCAGGATGGCCGTAAGGGTAAACAACAGGCAAAGTGACCGTCAGAAGTCCACTAGTCTACAATACTGAGAGAGAGAGAGAGAGACTATGCTAAAGCAGTTTAGGTGAGTCTACAGCAAAGACAGAGCCACATAAAGGCACTTCCTTTCTTCCCTCCATCCTTCATTCGCTCTATCTATCCATCCCTTCACCCCTCCCTTTTCTTCGTGCCCTCCATCCTTTCATCCGTCCTTCCTTTCCCCTTCCTTTCCTACCTCCGTCCTTCTTTCCTCCCCTCCCTCCATCCTTCCCTTTATCCTTCACACCTCTTCTTTCCTCCCCTCCATCCATCCTTCCCTCCTTTCTTCCTTCCTTTTCCTTCTAACCTTCCTCCCCTCCGTCCTTTCTACCCTCCCTCCACCCTTCCTTCGATCCTTCCCTTTTAATATCCTGCGTCAGAGTTAATCTGTTTTTAATTAGCTCAGGCTAAGGTGAGTGGGAACAACATAAAGAGAGAGAGAGAGACAGAGACAGAAAGAGAGGTCCAATGGGAAGTGAAATGAAATGGAGAAAGTCAATAGAAATGGCAGTCTGCCAACACATGAGAAAAGACAGACACACACGCACACACGGCTACTGTGCATTTGTTAGATCTGTTACAACCTGGAGTGTGTCTGTGTGTGTGTGCACGCACACACGCACATAAACATGTAGATGTTAGTGACAGTGTCTGATTGTATGCATGTATGTATATAGATATGTGTGTGAGTATGCAGACATTTGTGTGTGTACATCTGTATGTGTTTGCATCTGTGTGTATGCATGTGTGAATGATTGCTTGATTGATTGCTTGATTTATTGATTGAGTGATTGACTCACTTTAAAGCCCTTCACAAACATTTATATGAAGTTTATATGAAATTCCTTAGTTGCTTGAGCATCAAACGCTTAGGAATTATACCTCGCTTCCCATTTGCGCATCTTCGCCATCAATTAATTTATACACCACGGCCAACAGATTTGATTTTTAAAACTGTGTAATATCCATAATCTAGGAAGTCCATATATGCTGTGTGCAAAATTCTGTTGCAATTGGATCAACTTTGTGAGAGAAATAGCAAAAAACCGAATCTGGTAGAGATCGTTTTAAGGCAGAAAAAGAAGAATCCTAAAAGAAACCATAGGGCTCCAGAACCTGCCTTGCTTGGGGCCCCTATAGATACTAAAAAGTTGAGTGGACTGCACACAACCACTGAAAACAAGTAAGAGGAAGAATAAAATACCTACCAATTTGATCAATTGGCAATTTGGTCCACCTCCGAATTTAAAGACATTGAATAGCAGCACAAAATATCAGCATCAGTCTTCAAAACTCCACAGCAGGGGCATCCTAGTTTCAAGACTAGATTCAAGAGGATGACCAATCTCGTGGACTTACAACTCCGTTTAAAGAAATAACAGATTGCGGGAATGGAAAGGAAGACAGATGTAGGGAGATGTAACGGATTCCTACCTTTCATGCCAAACTTGGAGCGTCGTCCATACTTGTTGATGAGAACGAAGAGAACCACCAGCATCACACAGACAAACCCTGCTAGTCCTACTGCTATGGAGACCTGGGGAAGAAAAGAAGAAAGAGAAAATATAACGAGATATAAGACGCATCCCTGAACTGAAGACAGTCATAACTGTTCAAAGGCTTCAGGTGGTTTGAAGCAGGCAGCAGCAAAATGCCAAGGACCTTGATTTTAAAAAATTATCTTCCTGGGATGTTTTAAGGATAGCGCCATCCTGGTGGATGACCATGTTGTTTGGCCATGTTGTTTCTGATATATTCACAGTATCAGGTTCAGCCTACACGCAAGTTCTGACCATTAATAACCAATGACCAATAATAATAATGTAATCGATATACACTATCACACCTCTTCTGTTTATAAGAAAAAAACTCAACACACACACACACACACACACACAAATACACTTAGACTCACAGACACATGAACATGCACACCCACTCATACATTCATATGCCCTTGCACACTCATGCATAGGAATAATACATAATAATAAGTATACATAATACATAAGTATGCCCACAGACACACACTAAAAGATGAACATGCACACACCCACGCTCTGCCCAGACCTTAGCCTCAACGGTTATCTTTTCCCAGTCAATTACAGGAGAAAGATGAACTCAATTACATTTCTAACCAACTCTCAGGCTCACCAGCCACCAGGGGATTTAAACAGATAGAGGCAAACGGATGAGAGAGAATGGAGGACAAGAATTGGATTTAAACAGCTCACTCTAGTCTGAGCACTTCTTTCTCGCATTGTTTGTTCATTTGTTCCCTTTATGTTCTTCTTTCTTGGTTTCTTTATAGATAGGCGTTCAGACAGTGAGATTATTGCACTAAATCTCTGCTCATCAAGTCTTCACAATGTCTCAACAATATCTTAATACAAACAGTCATGTGATGGCAATATGAGATCTCAGAAGCGATCATATTATGAGACTCATCAGACTTTTGATTTTGCAAAAAATGCTGTGCAATGCAATGTGTGAAGTTTGGGTGTTTTTTGTTGTGAAATTGCAGGAATTGCTAAAAATATGTATATATATAGCATATATTTTATATTTTCATATCATAATTATTCTGCACTCATTTCGTCTTTACCCCAAAAAGTCCTACTGCTATTATTTTGCACACCCCATGCTGCAATCCATACTTTTCCGGATACTTCCCATTTATACATTCTACCCATCATGTGTTGAAATTGCTTAATGCATACGTTCATGCAGTCATGATTGAAATCTTGGATTTTCTTCCTCTGGACCTGGATGACACATCATTAAGGGAACCATGAATTCTGAGCAGACACGGAATTGAACATCAGAACATCATGTCTTCTATCCGATAAAGGAGGGCTGAAAGTGGCTGATCCACAAGATGATGACCCTAATCATTCAAGTAAATGTACCAAAGAATGACTCAGGAAAAAGAACTTCAATGTTTTGGATTGGCACAAACCAAATCCAGTTGAGATACTGTGGCAGAACCTGAAGGGTCTGTTCATGTGAGATGACCTCAAACTTCACTGAGTTAGTTGAGTTCTGTAAGGGAGTGGGATAAAATCCCTCAAGGAAGATGCCAGAGGCTGATCAGTGGCTCTTGAGACTTTACTCCAAGTCATCACTGATAAAGGAGGAGCCCAAGTAATTGATTGAAGGAGTTCACATATTTTTGCACACAGGTATATCTGAGTTTGTGTTAAATAAACCAGTTTTGTTAAATAAACATTGAAAGTATATCATACTTATTTCTGTATGTTCTTTATCTGGAATATATTTTAAAAAATGACCAGCCCCTAGGGTTCACAAACTTTCAATCATGACTACATAACAAAAATTTGATTTATTCTTGTTTATATTCCATTTTTGTGTTTAGATTCCTGCTGATTCCTGATTTTTCCTGCTATAGCCTATTACTATTTGCTGCTGCAACGACGCAATTTACCCACAGGGATCATTCAAGCTCAGTTTCAAATCAGTTCAAGGCCCGATCCCATTTCACCCCTTGGCCCTACCCCTTGGCCCTACCCCTCCGTTTTGCACGTTCACGTGAAGGGGTAGGGCTGTCCCAATACTCTATTGATCGAGGGGTAGGGCCAAGATCGAGGGCTACATACCCCTCGAAACGGAGATTTTTCAGAGGCACACTTCAAACCAAGGGCTACCCAGAATGCCCTGCGAATCTCTGGAAGTAACAGGAAGATCATGGGGACCGCTACGCTACCATTCGAAGTGAACCACAAATGTAGTATTTTCTTCGTTAATAAAGATTTTAAAAATATTCTAACCGTGGTATTATCTTAGTTTAATGTCGTTTCAATGTATTATGGACCGTTTCTTTATAACAAGCATAACAAAAAAATATATGCCGATGTCTCTACTTCATTAGTTAGTTACGTTACAACATTGTTTTAGGCTGATTTGTGCATGACAGTCCCGCATTTTGACATATTTACATTTCCCCCTTTGCTGGCATATGACGCCTGAAATATAACTAAAGTCCAGCAGCGAAGTTGCTGCACTTGTTACGGCTCCTCTAATATCAGTGCAGACTGGCAGGGTAACGTGAGGAGTACGGCTTGCTAGACTACAGAGCACCGCTAACGCTATTCTGTCATGAAGTGGACTGGTAATGAAGCAGTGGTCTTTTTTATTTGATGACTTGTTTGATCGATTGGTAGCGTGAAACGTATAAGTTGTGAACAAATCGCGAGCGTCCATGCTTTTCTATCTCCATCAGATGAACGGCAAATGTCACTGTGATAATACCATTGTTGCCATAGTAATCTCCGACTAGTAAAACTCGTCCCGTCTGCTTATCGATGACGTATCAGCGTCTAAGGGTTGTCCCAATACTTAGGGAGATATTTTCTAGCCAAGCCGAAGCCGTAGGGGTGAAAATAAGCATTGGGATTGGGCCCAAGAGTCCCCCCTCAGACACTTACACTGTTATATATCATCAATCCGTGATATTCAGTGCACTCCAGGAGTTAATTTGTGATGAAGTGTTGTAATTTGGTGTACCCACTTCCCTCAACCTGCCTTGTCGACTTCTACTTCAGTTAGCAATCTCCTACATATCCCAGAATGCCTTTCAACAACTCCCAGAGAATGTGCCTGAACTTGTTGCTTTCAATCAAAGGTGGATATACGGACATATAAATATAGCTAGTTTGTGAATATTGTGACTTATCTATAATTAAGGCCACATCCATTAGTCAATATGCAACATGTCTAGTGGTTGCATTGCATTTTGGTCCATTGAGACTGCTGTCAGTGGAGAAATTGGTATCTGTGACTATTCTAGGATTGATTTTCTCCCTGTATGATTGTAGAACATCAGTGTGAAATGGTGGGTCTAAAAAGAAACAATTGCTCTTCGATTCTGCACTGCTGACCTGATGTTTACCACTGATATTTTAGATAACTGAAAATATTTCTGTTACTCCATTGTAGCTGCTCTGGAAATATCTTGATGTCACACATCTATAATTGGCCAGTTATTGGTGGGAATTAGAAAAATACACCACCAAACAGCAAAATGGACAGACAAATGCAAGGTACATCATCAACAGCTCTTAAGGTTGTTGGCCGCCAACAACAACTACAAGTACAGGGGTCAGTTACATTCCATTGGCCAGGTCCAATGGAATGTACACTGGCTATAGGCTCCACTGCATGCAATGCATACATTGCTGTCCGTAAGCATTTAGACAGTGACACATTTTTTGATGTTTTGGCTGGAATTGAATTGAAACAATGACTATGAGGTTAAATGCCAAAACAACAAAAAATGTCACTGTCAAAAATCCTTACAGACTGCAGTGTATCTGCTGCTATGTTTCACAATTTCACCACTCACCCCAAAAGTATCTTCCTCAGGTCTGTGAGTCACTGTGATGGTTGGAGTTGGGGTCCCTTATAGAAAGGCAGAAGATGATACAGGCAGGGTTTTCAGAAGCAGAGTCAGAACAGGTGTCTGGCTCCTCACGCAAAGAATGCACATCACAAATTGCAAAATGCATGCTGCTTGCATCAACGATCAGAACAGAATAACACATGAATACAAACACCACCAGTAGACACAGGGAAGTCCATGTCATAAATGTCATGTCGTGCTATATGTAAGTAAATGTCTGTGTATGCATGTGTGTGAGAGGATGGAGGAGTTGGCAGAATGCATACCAGAATGTTGATGATGGATGGTTCTGGTTTTTAATGAAGCTGTAATGTTTCTGAGATTGAGTTTGAGTGAAGATGGTATCCAGAGGGACTCTGTGGGCCAATCATATTCTGAGCGTTTCTGAATTCTAGTTTTGTGCAGCTTCCTCATTTGCTTTGCAGGATTCTTTCATTAGTATGGACTGGTTTGATGCATTTCTATACTAGACAGTTGGATGGTTAATTGATTGTTTTACGGACACAAAACAAAATAATAAAAAACAAAAACACTGCACAGTATGAAAACATAAACAAGGTTTACCAGACATGAATACTAATATATTTACATACATTTAGAGTACAGCTTCCAGAATAAGAGACCAAATTTAATACATTTGGCTCCGGGAAGGGCTACCCAGGCACAAGTCTCCAACTTTGGATATTCCTTTAAGAGAAATCATGCTGCGTGCATTTTTAGGCTAGTACTCTTTAGCAGGAGTCATGTTCTGTGATGAATACATTAAAAGGCATTCTATGACTACATGCATAGAAGCTAATCAAATAAAAACTAAGCTAGCGTGAACGTCAGGGGCATTTGCACATGTAAAGGATGTCATGGCGAAGCGCTAACTAATGTTGACAACCCTGAGAAAGAAAATCACAATTCTATAATGAGATTCTTACAAAAGAAAAACTACTTACCATAATCATAATCCGGATCTGGAAAAGCGAGAGAAAAGAAAGTGTAAGACTGTGAAGAAACTGCATACATGAGTGTGAAAGAAACAAAAAGCATTGGAGTCACCAAGGGAGGGGTAATGAGAAAGAAGGAGACAAAAAACGGCCGAGCTAGAAGATAAATAAAGAAGGTGCAGGAGAGGTAGGTCATGAGAGAGACGCCAAAAACACAGCATCGGTATAGTGTTTGCAGAACGCTGAAAATAACACCGTTAATGAGATCATCACCTCCTATCTAAAGATAGGCTCCCTTCACGAGCCACATTTCATTTACACTTAGACTAAATAAAGGTTTAATTTCACAACAACACAGAATATAGACAGTCACACTGCTGCTGATGCAAAAAAAAGAAGTCAAAGAAATCAATCACTGCTTCAGAGAATAGGTTCACGCGTGACTGAATGGAAAACTGAATGCAAATGCAAAACTGAAAATGGAATAACCGACGGAAAGGCGTGCTACTCAAAGCAATGACTCAGAAGCATTTGCACATTTAAATTCACATTTAACATTTTCATTTAAGACTTTGGTTGCTCCTAATCAGCTTTTTCATCATTTAGAGAGTGGTACATTTGAGTTTCTGTTTTACAGCAAACAAAACATCGTAACGTCGATCAAAAATCGAGTAAGTACTTGTGCCCTGCCCTGGAATTTAGATCACAAGTGCCTCATTAAAATTAAATGTCTCATTAATCAATCTTTTTGTCATTTTGTATTTGAAATGCACTTGACTATAGGGATATGCTTGTTGGTGATGTCAGAATTCAGGAAGTTTCTGAAATCAGGATCTGTCACCAAAACCCAAGCTCCCAAGTGATATTTATTATCTAAAAGCTGGGAATTTTATTTTGAAGAAGGAAGCTTGTATCTACCATCTTTCTGATGTGACATGAAAGCAGCATATAGCGCTCCCTCATTCTGCCTCAATTCCCAACCTACCTTCAAAAGGCTTGTTTAGGAAGTGCCCATATATGGTCTTGGTGGCCACACCCAGGAAGTTGCTGGCCTCCAGCGTGTAGTTGCCATTGTTGTGGTGTGTTGGGTTTTTAAAGGTGAGACAGCCTTCCAAATAGTCCTGGTAAATCTCCATCTCGGTACGCACATATTCACTGTGGGGAATTTCCTGAATGGTGAGCAACAGATGGACAGGCCTGTCAGTTCTCGAAACGCTAAACTACGGCAAAGTCCCTGAATGTCATTCACCACAAAATTATATATAATATATATATATAATATTTATGAAATAATATCTAAGTGTTTCAAAGAATAATTTTCCAAGGGTTCAAGGGTTTCCTCTTACTTAACCTGGCACCACATGTATACAGGTACACAAAACAAACACTGTAGTAAAACATAATGAAGAAAGTCCTGCAGTATTTGTCAGTTCCACCGTCAGGTAAAGCTCACCCACCACGTCTTTGTGGAACCATCGTAAGGTTGGGTGAGGGTAACCACGAACTGTAAACTCGATGCAAGTGTCATGGCGGCGCTCAGGTTCCTCCAGCTTCTGGATGGAGGGAGGGACTGGAGAAGAGGGAGAAAGAAAGAAAGATGAATCAAACTGAATTGAGAGGGGGCGGGGTTACATATTCTACACATCTACTGTATATACAAGGGCAGGACATTACAATTCAATGGAACAATTGAAATCATTTTTGGTTTTATTTTCTCCTTCAAAAACATTTTAATTGAACTGAAATTGAAGGACGTGGCAGACAGAAGCAGACAAAAAAATGGAACAAAAGAACGAAAGAAAGAAATTATAGTGAGAGATGAACATAGTGCACTGTAATTGAGGGGGAGAAAGACATAAGGGATTTTATTGTATTACAATGTCACACTTATTACCCTGCAACGAAGCTTATGTCATTACACTTGAGATGTATTGTTGCTGAAGGGAAAGAGAGTGAAGGGAAAGAGACAGAGAAAGAGTGGTGAGAGGGAGAGTGGAGAGGGGAGAAGGAGCAGAGACACAGAGAAGAGACACCTCTATTTTCACCTGAATGTGTTGGTCTCCATTGATCGATTGTGAGTGTGTGTGTGTGTTCCTGTTCTAATGTTTCCCTCTGTTGACTGACAAAACTGCATTTGAATGCAAACAGCTACTATTCGCTGCAACAGACGGTCATCATCTTACCACAGCTTGCTGTCTTGAAATACAAACCAGAGCCGGAGAAAGAAGATCATTGTATTAGCCTTTTTACGACAGCGCAAGTTGAATTTGTCCACTTACATTATCTGCTTATATATCATAACAGAGAAACCAGGGTTGCCTGGTTGGGGTTCAGGGCGTTCAAACGATGCATATCCTACATTTTCTCGATGTAAATTATGGATGCTAGGGACACACTGGGGTCAGAAATGAAGAAGAGCACTTGAACATTTTTAAAATGCAGGTGAAATTAAAGACGAGCGGGCAAAAAAATGTGATAATTGGGATTCGCTTTTTTTGCATTTCATTAGTTGAGTTGTCAAATCTTCACACCTTCATGCAAATGTGACAACTGTCCCCTGTGGGCCACCATAGGTGATTCGTGGCAGCAGGGGGATTCTTTTCCAGTGCATTCTGGCAGAGAGAAACTGAGCATTTTTTTTTACAGCAAACAACCAAGCACACAGCCTGAAGGAGCAGAAAATGTTGGCTGAAAGAAAATGCTGGAAGAAAATGCTGACCACGCACATCAATAAAAAAGTAAAGAATATGACACCCAACCAATATGTTAAAAAAAGAACAAAAAAGAAAAAAAACTCAACAACTGAAGGGTGGAAGATGGATTGGTTGGGGGCAGGGAATGGGGTAATTATCCACATCTGTAAGGACAGTTTCCAGCAGTGGGAAAGAAGCTAAAACAAATCTCAGTGAGTACAAATTGAGTGTTCATTTGCCAATATACAATGCAAATCTATTATTTCCTAGTTCATTCAAATTGCCCCCGAACAGGACAAAACATAACCTAAACCTAACCAGGGACACATTACATGAGTCTACATGAGTCCAACTGTCCATCACAACTGATTTACAGTCTGAATGAGCTTCTACAAAAAGGTACACACACTAACAATTGTTCTACTCAATAGAATGAATTCTGCATTCATTCAATGCATAGGATGTAGGTGTAAATATGCTACATAACATTATAATATTACAAACTCTGTCTTTGCTTTGCCCTGGCAGTTATATGCATTATGTAAAAACAAATCACCAAAATTAAATTTGTCATAGCTAGATCTTGTAAAAAGCAAAAGATTCTGCGCACTTTCGCGCAATCAAAGATCGCTGAATGCTTGCTGTCTGTATCGTCGGAAAAATAAATGCATCTAAGATGAAAATATTGAGATTCCATCAAAAATCACCTGAATCCCACCTGCATCATTTAAAACATTGCCAAAAATAAACCGCTTGTGCTAGCGAGATTTTGTTACCACAATAGGGAAACCCTGTATGCTTCTGCTGCCATTTTCAGTGACGTCCTAATTCCTTGAATCAGAAATTCAATTTTCTTTATGATTTATGGTATTATAGCTGTCATATGTCTTGTAACCATGCTTGTGCTGATTCCATAGGGATGCAGGACTGTGTAGGACTGCAGTGAAAAATGACCCCAAAATAAGAATATAAATTTAAATAAAAATAAATGAAACCACCTCTACTCTGAGCTTCTCGCACATTTTATTTGAAAAAATCCCTCAATAATTTGTCATGTTTTGGACCCCCTACAGCTGATGTTATAGCAAGTAATGTTGGTAATTTGTCACAAATTGTTTTGGACCACATGCAGAGAGACCTTTCTGCAAAGTAAACACATAATTACTTTCCCTAGAATATTATGCATTATTTCCAGCAAGAAAAACAACTTGAATTGAATTGAAGCAATATACCACAGAAATACTTGTTGATTTTTGTGAACCCATAAGCAGCACAACAATATAAGTTACAATAGTTACAATAGTAAATAGTTACAATAGAAACTGTATAGAAACCAGTCTAACCAGTTCTGCAACACATTGGTCTGTGCTAAAATAGAAATGGTACAGAAACCAGTCAAGCTTATGCTACGATTTAACTTTTTTCTTCTTCTTTTTTTAACAAAAAACCATAGATATAGTGTGGCCCTGAAGAATATATAGAAATATTGGTTCTGGGTCATTACAGCTATGATACCCAGGGAAAACACAAAGCAATTTCAATAGGCCGTTTTACAAACAATAATGACTCACTGTATTTTCCAGGCATATTTATTCTATAGCCTACTTTTCATCCACATTGACTCCATCCCTTTTGCCACCTTTATCTTTTTGCAGGCAGTATTGCTCATCTCCATTACCTAAAAATATTGCCGGCGTGTCATACTAACACCCACAAACCACAGAAATACCTACTACAGCTAATACTACGAGTAAACAAACGCAATTGAAGATAGCGAGTATAGTTGCAGGTATTGCTTACCCGCAAAATTAAGTTTGAGGAAGTACAAAGACTTAAAATAGTTTCCTCAGTGGCCCAATGTTTTTATATGCAAGCCTCTGGGTGTAGCAAGATATATGCATAATGCTTGGGTGGAGCTTGCACTACAAATAGATTGTGCATCCATGGATGAGGTACATTGCCATGGCAGAGGTTTTCATGATTGGAATGGGATGCCATACATCCTTTGAAAACAAAATCTAATCTGGATGTTATCTACATCTGTAAATTGAATAAATTGATAAGATGAATAGGGTTTTAAAACATAGGTCTGCACATTCTTGACACGTTCTCTACATGCATGGCATTCTGCAGACATATTCATGTGAATGGTGTTGCAGTTGTAGTGTTCTGTGTCATGTGTTTGTATTCTCTGTCCGGTTTTGGAGGGAGAGCAGTTTCCGGTTTTGACTCTGACAAGAATGGTGTGCTCGCATTAGCTCTGCATTACGGTTGAGGACAGTCCCGTGGTGCTGGAGCAAGAGCCGTCCCCATGTGTGTTGCTACCGAGTGCAAATAAACCAGCATATAAACCAGCATATTCGTGCCAGTCACATGCCGTTGTCGTGCCCATCTGTCCCACATCTTAAACCTGTGTGTATCGCTACCCAAAGAAGCTAGCAGCCTAGACAAGCTAAAGGAGCCTGGCAATTCAGGATAAAAGCATGACAATATGATACATATTTTGCATATCCTGTGTATTTCTGTGTATTTCATGTTCGTATTGTACATTTTCTTTTTCTTAAATCACAGTATATTGTACTGCTGTTATTTTGCTGTAATTCATATATATTGATACTTTAATTCATACATTTCTACTTGTTTTGTTTGTCATTTGCAATGGCCCAATTTCCCCATGGGGATCATTCAAATTTTCATGTAATCTAAATAAAATGGTCAATAATAAATAAAATAAAAAATTAAATTAACTTATTTAAATTAAATATTAAGTAATTGATTAGTTATAATAATAATAATAATAATAATAATAATAACAATAATAACAACAATAATTATTATTATTACTATTATTACTTTTGAATTATTATTTCTTTCTTATTTTCTTTACTACAAATATGATACTACTACAGCCTTTTTAATGCCAAATGACAGTCCAATTTATAAGGTGTTTGCTTATGAAAATGCACACAACGAAACCACTTTTTGTAGGACACATGAATATGCTCACACACACACACATAGCCCTGTAGGTCAGATGTGTCTGAGTCATAATGATGATGGGTGGGCCTGTTTAAGTCTAGGAAAACACAAATAAATACTTTCCTATACTGGTCATTAAATGGAGAATTTAAGAGCAAGGGAGTGGAGAAGATTTGTGTGAGTGTGCAAGTGTGTGTACTTACACTGAACAGTGAGCTGAACAGATGCATTGGTCATGCCCACTACGTTCTCGGCAATGCAGGTCAGCAGGAAGTTGTTGTCATCTCGACTCACATTGACCAACGTCATGTTGATGGAGTAAATGATTTTGTCATAATCCTTTTCCTGGAGAGAGGGGAAAGAAAATAGCTGATTGTTTAATATTCCCACATAGGTTATGTGTGTGTATGTGTGCTTAAATACATATACACTATATAGCCAAAAGTCAGTGGACACCTGACCATCACACCTATATGAGCTTGCTGGACATCCCATTATAAAACCATGGGCATTAATATGGAGTGGGACCCCCCTTTGCGGCTGTTATCCCTAACCCTAACAGCCGCCACTCTTCTGGGAAGGCTTTCCATAAGCTTTTGGAGTGTATCAAGTTCCTCCGCACCAAACTCGTCTAACCATGTCATTATGGACCTCGCTTTGTGCACGGGGCACGTGCTGGAACAGCAAAGGGCCTTCCCCAAACTGTTGCCACAAAGTTGGAAGTGCCCAATTGACTAAAATGTCTTCGTATCCTGTAGCATTAAGGCCGAATCCCAATTCTCATTTTCACCCCTACGGCTTCGGCTTGGCCCTCGGAACAGAGTCACAAGGGGTAGTGGTAGAAATCTCTCCCTAAGAAATGGGACAACCCTTCAAGACCCTGATACGTCATCGATGACGTTTACATAAGCAGACAGGACGAGTTTGTTATCGGAGATTACTATGGCAATAATGATATTATCACAGTGACATTTTGCCGTTCATCTGATGGAGATAGAAAAGCATGGACGCTCACGATTCGTTCACAATTTATACTTTTCACGCTACCAATCGATCAAACAAGTCATCAAATAAAAAAGACCACTGCTTCATTACCAGACCACTTCCTGACAGAATAGCGTTAGCGGTGCTCTGTAGTCTAGCAAGCCGTGCTCCTACCGTTACCCTGCCAGTCTGCACTGATATTAGAGGAGCCGTAACAAGTGCAGCAACTTTGCTGCTGGACTTTAGTTATATTTCGGGCATCATATGCCATCAAAGGGGGAAATGCGACATGTAAATATGTTAAAATGCAGGACTAATGCACAAGTCATGCACAAATCAGCCTAAAAACAATGTTGTAACGTAACTAACTAGCGAGGTAGAGATATCGGCATATTAGCGATTTTTTGTTATGCTTGTTATAAAGAAACGGTCTATAATACATTGAAACTAAGATAATACCACGGTTACAATATTTTTAAAATCTTTATTAACGAAGAAAATACTACATTTGTGGTTCACTTTGATGGTAGTGTAGCGTTCCCCATGATCTTCCAGTTGATTCGCAGGTCATTCTGGGAGATTTCTCATAGCCCTTGGTTTGTAGTGTGCCCCTGAAAAATCTCCGTTTGGAGGGCCATGTAGCCCTCGCACTTGGCCCTACCCCTCGATCACAAGAGAATTGGGACACCTCTACCCCTTCACGTGAACGCGCAAAACGGAGGGGAAGGGCTAAGGGGTAGGGCCAAGGGGTGAATTGGGATTCGGCCTTAGATTAACTTTCACTGGAACTAAGGGGCCAAGCCCAAACCCTGAAAAACAGCCCCAGACCATTATCCCTCTTCCACCAAACTTCACAGTAGGCACTATACATTGCAGTAGGTAGCGTTCTCCTGGCATCCACCAAACCCAGATTCCACCCAGATTCCACCAAACCCAGATTCCTGCCAGAGAGTGAAGCGTGATTCATCACTTCAAAGAACACGTTTCCACTGTCCGAGTCCAGTTGCGGTGTGCTTTACACCAATCCAGCTGATGCTTGGCATTGCGCATGGTGATGTGAGGCTTGCATGCAGCTGCTCGGCCATGGAAACCCATTTCATTCTCCCAACGCACAGTTCTTGTGCTGATGTTGCTTCCAATGGAAGTTTGGAACTCTGTAGTGAGTACTGCAACAGATGATTGACGATTTTTACGCACTACGTCCTTCAGCACTCGTTGGCCCCGCTCTGTGAGATTGCATGGTCTGGCTGAGCTGTTATTGCTCCTAGGCGCTTCCACTTCACAATAATAGCACTTACAGTTGACCGGGGCACATCTAGTAGGGCAGAAATTTCACAAACTGACTTGTGGCAAAGGTGGCATCCTATGACAGTGCCACGTATAAAGTCACTGAGCTCTTTACGACCCATTCTAAATAATAAATGTTTGTCTATGGAGATTTCATGGCTATGTGCTGGATTTTATGCATCTGTTAGCAATGGGCATGGCAGAAACACCTGAACTCAATAATTAGTAGGGGTGTCCACTGAGCTTTGGCCATATAGTGTGTATAGAGGATTTGTGGTGGTGTCACAAATCTTCCACAGCTCTGGAGAATTGGCTGTGTGCAAATATTTAACAACCAGGCTAGAAAAAGAGATTGTTGTGGTGTCGGTGGAGCTCTATTTAGCAAAGTAAAAACTTTAACAATGTTAAAAAAGACACATTCACCCAACAGGGAGTGGTCATTATTTCATATATTAGAGGAATAACTTTAAAAAATCCTTATGTAAAACTCACATCTAATGACAATATCACAAATTAAGAACATGCACAAATAAGTATGATATTCATTCATTGTTTATTTCACAAAACTGGTTTATTTAACAACAACTCTGATATCCCTGTGTGCAAAAATATGTGAGCTCCTTCAATCAATAACTTGTGGCAACTCCTATATCAGCGATGACTTGGAGTAAACGTCTCCTAGAACCACTGATCAGTCTCTTCATCTTCCTGGAGGGATTTTCTCCCACTCCTCCTGACAGAACTCCACCAACTCAGTGAGGTTTGAGGTCTCATGTGAACAGCAGATTCAGGTCCTGACACAACATATCAGTTGGGTTTAGGTCAGAATTTTGACTTGGCCAATCCAAAATACTAAACATCTTCTTCCTGAGTCAATCTTTGGTAGATTTGCTTGAATGTTTAGGATCATAGTCTTGTTGAACAGCCACTTTCAGCCTAGCTTTATCTCTCAGACTGGTTAGGGTTCTGTTCCTGAATTCTCTGGTTCCCTTCAGAATTCAGTGTTCCATTAATGATGTCGAGTTCTCCAGGTCCAGGGGAAGAAAAAAAGCCCAGACCATGATACTCCACCACCATGCTTGGCCGTAGGGAGAAGGTTATGTTGGTGGCCATTTCTATTCACTGTTCTTCTCATTGTTGAAGGATGCAAAATGACATCAGATGCAGCAATGAAGGCTTGTAGATCTCTGGAGGGGTTCTTGGGTTGTTTTTTGCTAGTTTTAATATTATTTGTGAATATAATTTGGACTGAACTCAGACTGACAGCGCTCCATTAAGATGAATGAGAATGGAAACACTTTCATTCTGGCACTCCTGAGAGATTTTAAATAATTAATACAACCAAAGCTTGGCTACGTGTCTTATGATAAAATCAATTGTGCCAGCTCCAAAAACCAATCAATGCTATATACTTTATTACCTTTTTTGACCTCTGGTCCATTTCAAAGACAGACTTAGGCGTTGGCCACAATAGGCACAGCCTCCCCTACTTTCTGCACAGGTGTATGGTTTCAATTGCCATACACGTACGATTGTAAGTGAGTCCAAATATGATCAAATGGTTTTTAGCATTGTAATTGAGAGCAATGATAAAACAAAAATCACCAGAAAAATGTCTTAAGAAGCCCGATCTAAAAATAATTCATATCACGGGAGCATTGAGGACAAATGGTCCCTCTAAGCTGACAGGTTTTCTCAAAGCCTCTGTGATTAATCAGCTGCGACAATGAAAATGTTCCTCTGCACTTGATTGAGGTGTTGACCAGTAGCTTATTAGACTTATTAGATAGTATTTTAGAACAGTAGTTGTTCATTTCTTGGCTGAAAGAATTATATTCTACACTGAGGTTGAATAATGGATATCCTCCCTACCTGGTGTGTGTTGATGGAGTGCATGCCGATGACAGGCCAGTCTACTTCTGGTAACGGGGAACCGGAGCCATTGCAGGTGACCGTTAAACTATCACCCTCAATAACTGTGAGGTTGCTGTGGCTAACATTGATATCTGGCAGGTCTGAGAGAGAGAGAGAAAGAGAAATAAGTGAAATTATACAATTATTTGTTACACACTCTGACTCGACTCTGACGATATTGGCATTTTATTAAAAATCTGATATCAGCCAATCAATGTTGTCCACCTCCGGTATGATGGAGGTTCCTCCCTAACAGCAGCTGGTGAATGTGTTTTATTATTATAATATCAGATGTCTCATGAGTGAAATCATTCCGGTGTGGTGTGGGGAAATTTTTCCTCAACAGCTTCATGGGTTTCAGTCTGTAAATCCTCTATTGAAACCTGCTTCACCCTGCCTTTTTTTTCACCAAAAAAAAATTCATTAGCCTGGCTTTCAATGGCGTTAGTGTCCCGTGATGGTCTAAATGCTGTTTCTGAGGCTTTTCCATCCTGTCAAGATTAAAAGTCTGGAAGAAACACTGAATATTTGGAATTATTTGGGATTTTTTGGCATGGAAATTCTCAACTTTATCAATCATATCAAATTTAAAAGATACTGAATACTGTTGCAAAATCAAACAAATCAGCAGCTGTAAGCAACAAGTCTATGACAATAAGTTTTGTAAAACATAATATTGATTTGCTAGCCTAAGGTCTGTTAAAGTGATAAGCAAAATCTTAAAATTAATTCTAAACATAACAGGTGACCACTGAAGAGATGCCAGAACTGGAATGATGATGGCTGCTGCATTTTGAACAAACTGCAGACGTGGATATCAAATTAGTAATTAGTAATTAACAGTACTCTAAGCGTGTGCAGATAAAAGCATACTTTAAAATTCAAATCAGCTGATACTACAGATATCGTGAATTTCCCCACTGTCACTGGCGGGCATTGGAATCTGACCCCAAATGTTCATTTTCAGTGGGGACAAAGTGTGTATTTTGACCAGCTGTTTTTTGTATACCGTATAAACTCACCACAACTAGTAATGTTCATGTCCTGCAGTAAGATCTTCGTAGATCCATTACAGTATAGCTGTTGGCTGCTTAGGCCCGCCTCTCCTCTCTGTTGCCATAGCTGCAGCCAACGGATTTCACAGCCGCACTCAAACGCCACTTCCTCTAGATGACTGGAGAGAAGGGCAGAAAGACAAGAAATATAGAGAAAGAAAGAAAGTGTCAGCATTGACAGAATTTTATTAACCCACCCCATCACATGTAACCAGCCCTTGTGCTATTAACTACGTTTGCATGTTAGAGCACTGCCACACCAAGCTGACCATTGGCGGGCCGTCGTTCATTTCACAAACAACACAGACACAGTAATTTCTGCAGTTTTCAACACATTTATTTATACATTACAAGCATCCATAGTACATTCACATACCGTTTCCGTTTGGAATGTGAGGGCTCCTTTTATACCGTGTGTGTGATGTCATTGGGGCATACCACACGCTGGGGAAGTCTGATTTGTGCTAATTAAGATATGTATAGTGTTGCTGTATACAAGAGTTAGAACAAAAAGGAATTATACTTGCCTTGAGACTGAATTATTTGCGTTGTACTTTTTGAGTGTTTCCATTGGTTTTCACTTGCAGTATAGGTGAAGGTAGAGTCCTCCCCCGTGGGCAGGGCAACGGTAGATGCCAGGAAGCAAAGTATTTAAGTCACTCTGGTCAGGCCACAGAAAGGAGGGACATGGGGCACTATGCTGTTGGAAGCGATGTTCCGTAGTCATTAGGAAAGGTCAGATTAATGACATATACAGCCTGATTGTAAGAGGCTATTCCGATTCACTGGAAATTTTCTTTTGATTTCGGGGATTCTTTTCTCATGCTGAGGGACATTTTTGTTATTTTCACGATGTGACACTTGACCTTGGTCGCCGCTAGTTCTTGACGTTGCTTGGTGTGTCTGGGTCTTAAGAGGAAAAAGGCATGTTTGTCATTGGGAGTAATCACCTATCACACACCTTCAGAAGGTCCAATAACTTCTTGACTTGACTTGACTTGACTTGACTTTTTGTGTGTAGCATTACTGAACCGACCTACACTCACACCACAACAATCTTTTTTGGATAGGAAGAGTCATAGAGGAGGCATTAAGGAAACAAAGTGAGAAGGAGAGGGTATCTTGTTTTATTACAACCAAACAAGTAGGTACACTTTAGCGTATTGTTGAAAGACAGAGAGCGGGAAAGATTGACGAATAACAGCGTTGTTATAGTGGGGACAGATGTAGGTGAAGGACAATTTTATCACCATACACACATAGAAACACACAGGCAATCAAACACACACAAATATACAGTTACAGCCCAGCACACACACCCTAGATAGCTAGCATTCATCACACTACGCCTGTAGGGTGGAATAGAACTTAATCTATGCTTGTGTGTGTGTGTCCAGTTGGCTCGAGGTTCAGAATACCAAATGTTCATTACTCTTGTGCCCCGCACACACACACACAGATCACACACACACACACAAACACACACAGATCCTTGCTTATTCCCAACCCTCAGATCAATAGGTGCATTATTACAGCCACAGTCACAGGTGTGATAAACACAATAAACTGGATTTATCTGCAGAAACAACATGCCTAAGGACTGCAACACTGCCTGATTTACACCAACTAAAAAAAGAGACTGAGGTCCAAAAAAAGAACCAAAGTCAAATATTTCATATTTGATCGAATTTTTTAAATGTTCCCATATCCCCTCTCTGCTGATAGTACATCAGCCAAACCTAGCACTATCTAGGAGCACACACACTTCACAGCTCAAACGCACAGACTTCACAGTTCACCCCCGCAGGTACTGTGGCTGTTAGGTTAGGTGTTGATCCCAACGGAAGGGTGGGAGCAAGGAAATGAAACCTACAACACTCTCTCCTCAAGCTTAAAGTATACCATGCTCAGATGTCCTCAGTCTAGTGGCTTGTGCCCATCAGCTCTCTCCAGCCTGGCTGCCAGCAGAAATATGACATAGGCATGGGGGAGTGCTTGCCCCTTGTGTCAGTACCCCAAAAATGTGGATGATGTTTTATTAATGACAGCATGGCCAACTACATCCAACATCCATGTCTCCAAAGTAGGCATTTGTGTTTCTTGTTGATTCCGTCCAATAGTGCCCCCAAACTGCAACGGCAACCCTCCAGCAGTGCCAATGAACTAGTCTAAGATCAGTCCCTATTTTGTTACAGGATAAAGATTGGTATACGCAAGTTGTGTCTTTCTGCAGCAGCCAGATTTGTTACCCTGGTGATGGAAGTTTTGTTAGTTGTAAATTTTGCAAAAATGGGACAAGATTTGATTCCAACCAAACAACTTAGTGGCAGATTTGGTGACTGAGGTAAAAATGTCAATGATGGGGAGCATACTGATAATAATAACCTGTTGGAGTCGGAGGCAGAGAATGACGGCGGGAGAGGGAGCGGAAAGCTAGCTGCAGCTAGCAGCCTGCGGGTTATGTTAGCCAGCAGCCAGAGGAAGAACTGCGACAGCCAGCACTGATGAAGTATCCTTCACATAAGTATGGCAATCAGCAAAGAAGCTGCAATCACGCCTGGTTCGATCAATACTCGTGGTCGGAATGTTCTATCACGGAGGGCGCATGGCTTTCATTCAGAGACTGCATTCACAGTTCAAAGGTTACCAGAATTGTCAGAAAGCTACTGCATCTATTACAACCCATAATGCAACTGCAGCTTATAAGCTCTAAATGGAAGCATGGAGCACGCGCGTTCAAGTAAAACCGTTAGGGTGGTTCCAAAATAGGAAGGTATGCTTGAGAAAGGACATCCCGAGGTTGTGCAGGAAAACAGAGACCATATGAGAGAGTGATTGAGCTCTACGTTACACTGCTTGTCAGGGAATAGCCAAGAGAGGGCACTGGGAGGATGAAAAATCTGGCATTAAGGGGAACTGTATTGAGTTGCTCAATGTTATTGGGATGTTTGACAAAACTGTCGCCATCAAACAAAATACACTCTGTGAGATTCAAAATGAAATTTTAAGGGTTACAGGAGATACCGTGAGAAAGCAGGTAAGTGAAGCTGTCAAGGAAGCTGAGCATTACACCATAATGGTAGATGAATGCAAAGACAAGAAAGAGCAGGTTTCCACGGTGGTGAGGTATTTGAACGATGAGACCATGTTGCAAGAATTTCACACTGCACTTCACGCCACTGCAAGGCTTGGACATGGAATCCCTACTTAAAAGCATCGGACGACATTGATAAAATGCATGTATAGGCCAGTGTTATGATGGTACAGCTGTAATGTCGAGCTGTACAAATGGTATACAGGAGAAGTTTTGCCAAGGGGTCCACAAGCACTGTACATACATTGTTATGTGCATAGATTCAATTTTATTTGTTTTGGATGCGTCATGCAAGAACAGCTTTTCTTGCCTCGGGAACAGTAGCAGGGATGAAAACTGGAAATTGGCCCTGTTAAAAATTAACAGCCAGAGGATGAAAGCTCTTGACATACAGTGTAATACTGATGCTTTCACCACCTACAACAACAGACGGATGGTGCTTCTCTGAAAAGGTCAGTTAATGGTGCTTTAACCTTGAGTTATTGTAGTTATTTTGTTGATCTATTTGATTTACTTTGGTTCCAGTCCTTGGTAAATTGTTACATGAGTTGATATAGCTCTTTTTGCTTTTTATTGGGAAAGGCAGTTGCATATGTGTTTATAGGCCTTAGCCACGGTGGGTTAATTTATGTGATGAATGGTTATAGTTATAGTGAATGCGTCATTCGTTGTGTATTGTGGCTGTTGCTTTCTGGTTTGGTGGGTATCCTACTTGTGTGTGTTGCTGGATTGTGTTGCAGGCCTTACTTGTTTGTTCATGGTTAACTTATATTGCTCTGGTGTGTGTATATTGTGTTGATCCATGTACAGAAATCACTCTCTATGTGAGAGCTAGTTGCGTGCACTTGTCTGTCTGCAAAGAACTGTCTGCAATAGACTCCCCAAAATCGTGTGTCTACATCTGGTCTTGCTTGTTCATATTCCTTACAAATATCTTGCTGAATAGTCTAGCACCGCCATATCACTGGCAACAAAAAGTCCCTGGTGCTGCCCCTATAACCATATTTTAATAACATGTACTTTAGCACAATATAAAACTTTTCCAGTGGGACGAAAAATTTCTCCTGAAATGTGAAAATGCTGAAATGCAGCTATTTGAGAAGTTCAGAGTAATAGCAGCTATTGTTTAGAATAGGAGCCTTAGCTATGCAAGCTAAATGTCATTCTATTTTATTGTACCACACTGTTCTTTATCTATAACCTATTATAAATACTGTGTTATTTTCTATTCAGAATAAGGTTGTTGTTTTTTTTAATCTATTCTGGTGTTTTTATCTGTTAATGTATTAGCAAACATATCTACAGTATATACATTGAATTTATGATTAAACATGATTTGAATTTCAACAAATTGCATTGTGAGTTTTTACAGTGCTATAATTTATTGCAAATTATTATTATTGTTATTATTAAGAATAAGAATAATAGTAATAGTAATAGTGCTTTACACAAAATTAAAAAACAACAACACAACAATACCTAAAATATAGCGCAATAAAAGATCATGGAAATAAGACAAACAAATAAAACAAGGCCAATAAATTAACAGTAAAATGCAAGGTTATAAAAGAGTGTTTTGAGCAGTGACTTGTACTGAAACGTGTACTGAAAGAGCTAGGTGGGTGTTGACAGGGCGCTTGTTCCATAATGTTGAGGCTCTGATAGCAAATGTTCTGTCACCTCTTGACTTGAGCTTGGACCGGGGGACAGTTAAAAATCTTCAGCAGATCTGAGAGTGTGCTCTTGAACATTGAACACAGGGGGATAAAAGTTCCATGATATGGGACGGGGCCATGGTATTCACTGCTTTGAAAGTAATCAATAAAATCTTAAAATCAATTCTAAAATCAACAGGTAGCCAGTGTAGATTTGTTAAGATGGGAGTCATATGCTCTGTCCTATAGGATATAGTCAGAAGCCTAGCAGCTGTGCTTTTGACTAGCTGCAGGCAAGAGAGTCTTCCTATTGAGGCCAGAATACAAGGAGTTACAATAGTCAATACAGGATGAGATAAAAGCATGAATAACTTTGTCAGAAAATGGATCTGATCTTCGATATAACTGTGTAGCCAAGATGCTACCCCGGGTAGGCAGAGGTGGAGGCTTGGTGCTGGTGTGGCGCAGCCACGCCGTTTATTGGCAACACAAAAGGAATCAACACACAAATGAACTGAAAACAACGGTGCTTGTGGGCTCTCTCGCCCTCCTCCGTCCTCTCTCTCTCTCTCTCTCTCTCTCTCCCTCTCTCTCTCTCTCTCTCTCTCTCTCGCGCTCGCGCTCGCGCTCGCTTGGCACGAGATGCGCCTCCTCCGTGTTCCGGCTCACTGACAAGACACACACACACAAAACAGATATCAGTTCCCACTCAGACCTGATGGGTTGCAGCCGGTGTCGGGGCAGGGCGAACCCGCCTGCCAGCCCGACTCCGCCTCCCACCTCCAGCCAACTGCCCAACCACACCCCCCAGTCTGCCACAAACTGATAAAAGCAAGACTGAAGAACACGTTGTACTTGTTTCTCAAAGGTCAGACCACAATCAAATATAACTCACAGATTTCTGGTTGCTAGTTCGATGTTATCTGTTAGGTTGCCAAGATTATCATAAATGTTAGTGGTGGCATCAGGAGGACCAAATACAACAACCTCATACATGTCTTCATTCAGCTGCAAAACGTTTTGAGACATCCAACATTTAAGATCAGCAAGGCATTCCCTGAGAGTGCTAAGGCTACTATAGTCACTGAGATTTAAAGGGAGATACAGCCGAGTGTCATCAGCATAACAATTAAAGGAGATATTATGCCTACAAATTATTGGCCAAGAGGGAGCATAGAAATAGAGAACAAAATAGGATACTTATGATGGATAGGATGGATACTTGGAGTACCCCACATGATGCAATAAGATGTAAACCAATTAAGAGCAAACTCTGTGATTCTGATGAGATTGTTAAGACGATCAGTTAAGATGTTGTGATCGACAGTACTAAGGTAAGGTAGAACTACTAACTAACTACTAACTACTAACTCAGTGCAGTGTCAGTGCTATATTTAGACTGATAGACAGATTGGCTAGTTTAGTAGTAGCCAGTTTAGAAGTTTAGGAGTTTAGAAATAGGTCTGTAATTACTAAAAATGTAAAGGTCCAGGCTGGGGTTGGATTAGTGCATGTTTGAAATGTAATGGCACAGTAGGCCAGTAGACAATGAACTGTTGATAATTGCAAGGATACTAGGACAAACAACATCAACATCTTTTAGGAGTCGAGTTGGGATTATATCTAGAGGGCAAGATGAACATTTCATTTGAGAAACAATGTCAGATCTGCTGAAAGGAGGCAAAGGAGGTGCTTACTTGGCAGCTCACGGTCATCTGATGGTACAATAGGTAGGTAGAGGTACAATAAGATTTCTTATGTTCACAATTTTTTTGCAGAAGAAGGGTAAAATCTTCTGACATTCAGCAGGAGAGTGATCAGTAATACTGGGCATTGACAACCCTATTGATGATATTAAATATAAGTCTAAGCTTTTGAGCAGCAATTACATCATAAAAACTATTTTTCTCTCACTGTCTTATTAAATGCTATCATCAGATCCTTCATATATACTAAATAAAAGACTTTCATGCTCTTTCTTTTGATAGCACAGGTATGGTCATCCAACCAAGTGTGGAAGTCAGGGAATGCTTTCAAGAGTTTGTTTTCTTTTTTAAATTTCTTTCATTTTAACAGCAGCAACTTTATTTGAAATAATCAACAAAAGTTTCAGGTAGGCTTTAAGGGAAAGCCCCAGATATCAAGTAATTGAAAGCAGCTTCAAATTTACTAGCAGTAGAGGAGTTAATTATACGGGTCTGATTATTAGGCATTTGAGAGGAGGTACGCAACATAAAGATGGAATCAAATAGAAAAGTGTGATCAGGGATTAAATCCATATAAACAGAGTTGACAGACAGGCCCATGGCAAGGCATTTATAGGGTCTATGTTTGGTTATGATGGGAATATTAAAAGCACTAGTACAGACAGCAATGTACAGTAAAATCATGGATGGATGAGAATCAGAATCTGAAGACCTTTTGAAGAGTTTAAAAAAAGCTCCATGTTCATGGCTAAAGGATGTGAACCAGCTTGGTTGGGGTGGAGGCCGTCACATTTGAAAAGTTCAGTCCAGTTCAGAAAAGTATTATAATTTTCCACAAATACTATACTTCGAGAGCCACAGTAGCCTTTAAGCCAGATGTGTAGTTGACAAACTTAGCTGAACTTCCCGTCTCCAAAGCGAGGGGAGGGCAGTGGGCCAGAGATAATGCACTGCCTGCCAGAGTCTAGAAGAGTGTCAATAAGGTTACTAAAGTCAACCTTGAGTGTCTGCAATTGCTGTGATTTGATGTTGTTTGCACCCGGATGTACGATGATAGCAGAAGCCGAGTGGTGCTGCTGCAGGAGCTGTTGAGCAGACTGATAAATGCCCTGGACTTGAGTATCCCAGGTAACGAAAGGTTTGTGCTCTGTGCACCGTGACATGCCGGACCCTGGGGCCGAATCCCAATTCACCCCTTGGCCCTACCCCTTAGCCCTTCCCCTCCGTTTTGTGCGTTCACATGTAGGGGTAGGGGTGTCCCAATTCTCTTGGGATCGAGGGGTAGGAGGAAGTGCTAGGGCTACATGGCCCTCCAAACGGAGATTTTTCAGGGGCACACTACAAACCGAGGGCTAGGAGAAGTCTCCCAGAATGACCTGCGAATCAACAGGAAGATCATGGCGAACGCTACACTACCATCCAAAGTGACCACAGATGTAGTATTTTCTTTGTTAATAAAGATTTAAAAAATATTGTAACCGTCATGTTATCTTAGTTTAATGTCGTTTCAATGTATTATAGACCTTTTCTTTATAACAAGAATAATAAATAATCTTTATAATAAAAAATCACTAGTATGCCAATGTCTCTACCTTGCCAGTTAACATTACAATATTGTTTTTAGGCTGATTTGTGCATGACAGTCCCGCATTTTGACAGATTTCCAAGTCACATTTCCCCCCTTTGATGGCATATGACGCCCGAAATATAACTAAAGTCCAGAAGCAAAGTTGCTGCACTTGTTACGGCTCCTCTAATATCAGTGCAGACTACAGAGCACCGCTAACGCTATTCTGTCATGAAGTGGCCCGGTAATGAAGCAGTGGTCTTTTTGATTCGATGACTTGTTTGATCGATTAGTAGCGTGAAACGTATAAATTGTGGACGAATTGCGAGCGTCCATGCTTTTCTATCTCCATCAGATGAATGGCAAATGTCACTATGATAATACCATTATTGCCATAGTAAAGTCTGATAAACTTACGTCTGTTTACGTAAACGTCATCGATGACGTATCAGGGTCTTGAAGGGTTGTCCCATTTCATAGGGAGAGATTTCAACCACTACCCCTTGTGACTCTGAGGGCCAAGCTGAAGGGCGAGGGAGCCCTCGAAAACGAGCCGTAGGGGTAAAAATGAGAATTGGGATTTGGCCTGGATGACCCCTAAAACAAACACTGTGGGAGAGCTGAGGTGGGGAGAGGAAGGAATAATGAAGATTGATGAATTATTATTCAGAAAAAAACACGCTAAAAAGGATAATAGTGAGACGGAGCACAGGGAGAAACCCAGCCACTTGTGCTCATGAAACAAAACACTGTTGAGATGTTCATTGTTCTTGTCGGCCTTTTATTAGTCAGAATACACCCCCCCCCCCCCAGAAAAAGTAAACTTTATCATCAAATTAGTACTTCCATGCACCCTTTTCTCACGTAAACAAGCATCGTGTCAGAGGATAATGATGATGTATGAGAAAAAGAAATCAGTGGCTGGAGGTGGGAAATAGTTTTTAGATAATTAATTTCTTAATTATGAAAAGAATGGGAAAAGTCATAATACTATAACGCATTTCACCCAAAACTAGCTACTACTACTACTAACAGTGCACTTGCACTTGTATGGAATCCCTCAGCACCCAGAGAGCCCAAATTAATTAAGTCCTTACATTCATAGATGTTTCTTTTCTGAACAGTCAAAATAATCTTGTAACCGTTTATCTACATGTAACAATCTTCGGTCTCCCAGATGCAAACTTAATTAACTCCCTCATCTACCTGGCCAGTAGAGTGGAATGTAAATGACTAGTTCCACTTTGCAGCGGAGATGACCTCTCTCGCTCATTAATATAGCACCGATAACCTCTCTCTTTCATTAAAAGTGTAGGAGCAGATAGACATATAGATACATGAGGGAGAGAGATAGGGAAAGAGTGTAACTGAAAGAGAACAGGAGTAAAATAGAGAGAATGCATACATAGTAGACACATATTCCTGGTAAGCAGCCATTTCGACAGTATGATGATAATTTCCACCCAATATGTTTTTTATTCCAGTTTTGCATTTATTGGATACTATACACAACAGATTATTAGGGAGAGACACAATATATCTAACCAGTAGAAACGTGAATTATCTTTTATAGGCATACAAAACATTTTAAATCATATACTATATGAAATACTGGTTTATACTTGGATACATCCACAACATCACTAAAATGTTATTCTGAGTATACTCTACAGTAGCTTTGGTGTATGATCCACAAACTGCCACTGAATAGAAGTCCATATGTATATATTATATATGTCCATATATAAAAAATAATAATAATTATAATAATAAACACCATAATAATAATAATAATAATAATAATGATAATGGCATAATACTGATAAGAATAATAATATAACATATTACTTCTAGTAATAATAATAATAATAATAATTACAATAAAGTTCAGTATTTCATGATTATTAATTACGAAAAGGCCTTTTTCTACAAATGGCTCTTAAGCAGTGATATAAAGGACAACACCAATTAAGCCAATAATCTGATATTCAAGTAATCTTAACAATAATAAGTATTAGCAGTAAATTAGCATTTACAGCTGTACAGCCCATTGCCAGTATCCCGCAGAAACCTCAAACATCCACAAAGTCCATTTCTCAGGAAAAAAGAAATTCTGGCTAATTTATTTTTCCATTGACACCAATGTTTTTGTCATTTTACAATATGTTGCCAATAGCCTTTTTTCTACACCTACAAGACAATGTAAGCTGTCAATTAGAGTTTCAATATTTTTAAGAAAGGTTCAATTGGCAATATTGTACAGATCATCACCGTTATATGAGCATATTGTTGTAGAGATCCAATAAAACAAGTTCTCCACATACCCCATAACATAACTAAGAATGTCTCATAAAAGTGAGAAGGGTAATAATATGAGCGGGCTCGTCAGACTAACTCTATCAGCCTAGTAAATTAAAGAAAATTGAATTGAGGTAGGGAGCCGTTATGTAGAGGAGATATATATATAGTTGGGTTGGGAAGGAGGAGAGAGGAAAGAGAGGAGAGGAGAGGATGGAAAGAAGAAAAGTAGGAGTAGGAGGTAAGGAACGAAGAGTGAAGGAGGGAGGGAGGATGAGGATGGGAGGAGACAGAGAGAGAGTGTGATGGACAGATCTTTTTAAAAGGGTAAGCTGAAGCTGCCTAATGTACAGTATATTCACCCCTATCTAGTAGGTATATATGGAGAGGTGGCGTGGGCACTTTAACACAACTTTGTAATGCCATGTATGTGTTCCAATAAATGTGGCCAATATCCACCTCTGATATGATGGAGATTCCTCCCTGATTACAGCTACATGAAAACAGTCAAACCCCCAATGAAATTTTCAATTTGCACATTTTATTTATTCATGTTATTACTAATTATTATTAGTAATGTATCCAGAGTCTCCCCTGGGTGACCCACCACGGGTCATCCTGCCTTACAGAGCTGTTTCAGAGGCTTTTCCAATCATACATGAACACAATTCTGTGGAAAACACTTATTTTTTAATTAAAACTGTCAAATTTACTGCAACTGAAAATCAGCACAAAAAAATGCTAGCGTCAAACAAAGAATATAATATCAACTTGCAGAAAACAAACTTTACTGTACTGTTTACTGTATTTTACTGTATATACTCACTGGCCACTTTAAACTGGAGGCAAAAAGGGGTCCTAACCTGTCTCAATTGATTTCCATGCAGCCACACATGTAGCCATGACAGAAGAACTGAATGCATCTCTGCACAACAAACACCAATCTGATGTTGTGCGTACAGGATACACTGTATGCTCTCGCCATTTCTATAGCAGCATACAACATCGTCCTCTCATCTCAGCCCATGCAGCATCACAGCAAGGCTGTAGCCTTCACAACATTCATACGATAATAAGTATATTCAATCTGACCTGACATAACATGGCATTGTATGACGCTTTGGATAAACACTTCCATCAACTGGCACAGCAGGTATTTGCCCAATGCCAAATATATCAACCCAAACGAGCACAAAATATGTTAAAGCACCGTAAAAATTCAGCTTTAGAAACTGCTTTGAACTGATATCACTGTTTTCAACGTCACATCTATTCAATGCCAAATGTTTGCTAGGATGTTATTGAGGAGACAGACACTAATTGTGGGGTTGAAGCGGGGACATTCTCACTTCGTGGCACATGAAGCACAGTCTGATCTCATCCAATTGGCCAGACATCCATATATGTCTTCTAGTTTTCATCCAAAGTCATATTGTGACTGTTTCAAGGATGAATTGTGACTATTTAAAGGATGAATACATCCTTGATGGGAGGATAGCTCACTCACAAAAGAGATGCTGTCGGCTGCAGAGTGTCTGTACCGCATGAAGTACCTAATCACTATCTGACCTTTTTCTTGGGTGTTTTGTCACAAGGCGTTATCCAATGGAACACGGCATGCCTCTGTACTGTATCAGCGCTGGGAGATCTTGAAGCATGACATCAAACAACTGCAGCATGACCTTATTGGTTTATGTGCCCGGCAAACATTTGTCATGTCGAATATATGTTGATAGAACGTTCTGCACCGACGTTGAAAAGCCGAAAACCAAAAACGAAAGTCGAGATGACGTCCTTCATCGTCCATAGCTGCTATCTGCATCGTTTTGGAAAACTGGGGCCTAAAACCTCATTATCAACAATGGAAAGATTTTCTTTTTAAGCGAGCCTGCGCCACAATCTCTGCATCGGATCGCTTTCATCATTTGATGGAACACAATTAACCAATCAGAAAATGTCCATGTGTGTGACCCTTATCCTATGTGGCACACAGCAGGATGTTTGGTTGGCCATTCAGAATGTATCTGCTTGCTATCTGTGCTTAGTGCATTGAATAGGCCTCCATTATAAAGGATCATAACAGGACCAATCGGGTCAATATGGGCTGAATGGATGGGCATGTGTCTTGTATCCAAATTGGGTCCAGTTCTGATTTCCACCTCAGGCGTCTCCAGAACACAGACCGAAATCCAATTTCTCTTTCGCTCGCCAAAATGCAGACTGCTGCACATATTGCTCCCTCTCATAATATTTATGTCCTTAATAACTGACAAGGGCGGACAGTTGGTACTGTTGCCTTGCCGCAAGAAGGTCCTGGGTTTGAATCTCAGACCTGGTCCTTGCTGTGTGGAGTTTGGATGTTCTCCACATTCTCGCTTATGTTCGTGGGTTTCCTCCCGCATTCCAAAAACATGCAAGTCAGGTGGAGTGGACACAAATTGCCCATAGGTGTGAATGTGAGTTTTACTTATTACTATTGTACATAAATTGTACATATAGTAGATGTTTATGTTAATGAATGGAAAAGTAAAATAAAGACTTATAAAGGATACATAGGAACCAGGTAATATTAATAAACCCTTTCCAACTGGTCAGAGCCAATTACTTTGTGAGAAAATATTTATAGGAAAGTATTGCCTTGATTCTTACAAAGTACACAAAAAACCTGGGTTATTGCTAATATAAATCTTAACTACCTACAAGCTCCTTGAATTGATGGGTAATAGAGAAGGTATTTTAAAGAAAACTGAAGCCTAATGTCCTAGTCTGCCAATAAATAAGTATAAATGAGTATTTATCTATTTACTTCAGCAAAGCACACTTAAGTTCTTGTACTTACTTCTTACTTCTTCTTCTTCTGCCTGAATTTCATAGTTCAAATACTTTCAACACCATTTAAACTATCAAAGCCATTCAAATTAACTTCTATGATTTCTTAACACAGTATCTTTCTAATTTGACTTTTAAAAAAAAAAACATTTTTAAGCTGAAGCAAGCACACTTTTGCTTTGACAATGGCTCTGTCTGTACAAGCCACTAGATGGAGTCCGAGACTGTCAAACAGCCAGGGTCACATTTTTTTCACGTTCATGTCCACAGACCACAGACTCCGGAAATACTTTCAAGCTGGAGCAAGCGCACAAATTTTCTTCAAAATGTAACCTTATCTAGTTATTCGTGAGCTTGTTTCAGCAAAGCACACTTAAGTTCTCGTACTTATTTCTTTATTATTCCCTCTTCTTCTGCCCAAAACGTCAGTGCTTAACTACTTTCACACCATTTAAGCTGTCAACGCCATTCAAACTCTGAACAATTCAGCATAGTCTGGAATCATGATTGGTCATTCAATACTACTATTAATACTACTGCTACAACTACTACTACTGGTACTTTTGCTACTATTATTGCTGTTACAACTCTTGCTACTACATCTACGACTACTTCTACCATTACTACTTCTGCTAATACTTCAACTAATACTATTTCTACTGCAGCTATTACTAACAGCCAGGGTCACATTTGACAGTCTCTGTCTCCCTCTGGTGGCTGTCAAATTTAACCCTGGCTGTCTTTCACAATGTCCACAGACCAGAGACTCAGTTTGTGGTTTACTGATGACTGAATAGAACACACAAACTGCTACTTCTGCTAATACTTCAGCTATTACTACTTCTGCTACTACTACTGCTGGTAGTGCTATTACTTCTGCTTTTACTGCTTCTACTACTACAATTTCTTAACACATAATCTTCCTAACTAAACTGACTTTTTAAAAAACTTTTAAGCTAAAGCAAGCACACGCATTTTCTTCAGAAAATTTAGAGTTAAATTATTTTCACACTGTTTAAGCTATTAAAGCCGTTCAAACTTTGAAAAATTCACCATGGTCAGGAATCGTACGGATATATTCAAATGTTTCATTAGACTTTTACTTTTTCTGCAATTTAATTTTATTTGCGGTTTGTTTGGCCCTATAGGAATACATTATGAAAAGTTAGGTTTCACTTTCGCTTTGACAATGGCTCTGTTTGTACAAGCCAGCAGATGGAGTCAGAGACTGTCAAATATTTTTTTTCACAATGTCCACAGACCAGAGACTCCAGAAACAAGCTGAAGCAAGCACACAAATTTTCTTCAGAAAATGTTACCTTTTCTACTTATTTTTCTTCTTACATTTATTACCTCGTATTTACCTGGTAAATCCCTAGTACATAAAAAGAAGGGTGACCCAAATCTGAATACCATATTCGGCAAAGCATAAATAATGCATTTCATACTAATATGTGTACTTTCCAAATTTGTTCCATATGATTCAGATTTGTTTTTAACAGTGTTATGTCTTGTGTTTTTACCTCTACTGCAAAGCTAATTTTCCACTTTAGGAAAAGAAAAGGGTGAAACTTAAACCCTGACTAGACACCCTCTATAGGTGTCCGTGTCCTGGGGATAAGACAAACATAACTTGAGTGACCAGTAGAGACCATGTTCAATTTTTCCTACTTTCAGTCAGTGTCAGTTAACACAAACTGTATTAGAGCGTCTATGAAACTAAATGTCAGAGCAATGCATTGGAGTCAATGGTAAAATCAACCAGTGTCTGTAAATGTTATGAGATGATGAGATATGAGGTTTCGACTGGGAACTGGTGATTTATTTCCCAGAATAGTCTTGCTCAACACGCCATTTCAGCCTATTAGGTCTTTTTTTCCTACAAGGCCACTGAAACATCTTGTTGTTGTTGAGGTTTGGCACTACTGTAATTGATTTTTCATAAAGAATAAGCCGTTGTAAGAGCAATTGCCATCCCATCAGGTGGCATTCAAGATGTAGAGAGAAAACCCAGTACTGCCAACTGGTCTATAAAAAGACACTGTGTACTGGGGTTAGATGGTATCAACTATTAGAAGAGACAGGCAGAAGCACAGTGATTCATTTTTCTGTCAGGAATCCACTCAAGAAACGCTCGTCACAAAGATTAAACTATTTATTGGAGCAAATGGTAATACAGTTAGTTATGTTCGGCGTTAGACACTCAACTCTTCAAGGTGCTCCCTGCATAAATCAAGAATGTTAAAGGTTTGACAGGCAGTGCAAGCAGTCAACCTCCAAAGGTTGCAGAGAGAGCAAAACCAAGCAGCCAACGTATTCTCCTGATGACATGGTGCTGTCAAATTAACCGTCACCAAGACATAATGTGACATAACATCCTGCAGAGAGTGCCTAAAACCAATGCAGCTGGAGGCTGGGGTGCTGGAGGGAACCCAGCATTTTGACATTGATATGTTGTTGATACTAACCTGCACCAACACTGAAAACCTGTGCAAAATGTATATAATGGAATAAAGGTCTGGAGCTGTTTTTCATGGTTCAGGCCCCTTAGTTCCAGTGAAGGCAAATCTTAACACACATTCTAGACGAGTCTGTACTTTGCGGCAATAGTTTGAGGAAGGCTCTTTCCTTTTTGAGCATGACAATGCCCCTGTGCATAAAGCAAGGTCAATGCAGAAATGATTTGTCGAGATCGGCGTGATAGAACTTGACTGTCTTGCACAGAGCCCTGACCTCAATCCCATCCAACACCTTTGGGATAAATTGGAACACCGACTGCGAGCCAGGCCAGAAGCAAATCCCTGCAGCGATGTTCCAAAATCTGAGAGAACTTAGCCACCTCGTGCACCGCACCATAAGTCAAGTACCTGGTGGGAAACTTCAACAACACCAAATAAAACAACACTGACAGCAGGTTCAACAGGAATGAGTATGGAGCTTAAATAGACCACCTTGTTGTCACTTGAAATTGGTACGTATCATGAATCAGCTGATAACAATATTGGTGGACATTTCTGCTTCATTTCTACTTATGTTCTAGTGTTGAAATTGGTTGGTTGAGTATGCTTACATAACCCCCATTGCACTTCTTAAATATAAAGTGAACTACCACAAAGCTCCATTTAAAAAAAGAATAAAAATGACTGCCTTTTTTCCATTGTTCACTCATTTGGCCAATCAGTAACAGGGTTTCATCAAAACCGGACTAGTGGTGCAGCAGTTATGGCCTTTGAAAGCTTGAAATGTTCACCTTTTTCAATTGTTATTAATGATTTATTTAGAATTATAGCACACTAATAAGGTAACACAGTGTAATCCGAGTTTGATCAAAGTCAAATCAGTGGTGTCTGAAATGTCACTTGACCTATTACATTTGACGGACATTGCTACATGATACAGACATAGAGTTTGGCTTCTTCAGTTTTCAGTGGCAGCCATGTTTGATCCATGCCCTGCTTAATAAGACTCAGCGATCGTTCGCTGATGATACACAACTCAAGCCAAACAATGTTGCTGTTAAGAGAAATCGGGAGTGACAAATGAGACCAAATCAATGGGAATAACAGGAGGCTACCAGCAATAAAAATAGCATGAAAAATGCTGTTAGTCATATTTATTGTGACAACTGCTAATCTACAAAATATATCATGGTAATGGTTTGCAGCCAACATTTAGAGAAAGGGAAACATGGCATCATGCAACCCAGCCACACTTATTCACACTTACACACTTATCTCATTTTAGAATTATTTTCTAGTTTTTCATTTATTCTGAATATATTATGTTTTCATATTATAAAAATGTTTCATTAATTTTTTGTGTCTCAGTTTGTATGCACTCATACTGTAATTCATATATTTCATACTTTTCACTCTTATATATGTACTGTACTTCATATGTTCTAGTGTTGTAATTTTCAATTTCAGTATGTTTAATACACCCTACTTGCTGTATTGTCATATATCCTATTTCTATTTCCATTGGCTGTTACACCGACCCATCATAAAATCATTAAAGTTTCATCTGCTCTTTATCTGTACATGATCCTAGATTGGTGTCAAAATCAGATGAAAGTACATAAGAGTAAGTATATAGCTAAAATGTCAATTTCTGCATCAGAAAAATTCTTCTTGTTCAGTGTAGGAGAGACATCAATGACATCAGTGACCAAATGCACCATAATTGTTTTTTGGCCAAGGTCAAAAAGTTATTATTAAAGTGTTCTAACATTTCCTGTTAATTAGGGACGTATATTTATGTTAGTAAGTGGCTGTGCATGAGCAGGATGGTGGTTTAGAGTGTGGTATTTATTAAGGCAAATCACTTACAGGTGTGCAGGTGTACATTTGATGAATGTAAATTTTCTTCTACGTATGGTCTAAATTGTCTTGAGACTTGAGAATTTAAGCATTTCTGTGAAATGCTGATAAATGAGGATTTTAAGACAGGCTTGGACTCTTGGTGAACCACAGCCATCCACCAGGAACAAAAAAAGTCGATCCATCTCATTCTATCTATCAAGCAGAGAGGAGGAAGATGACACCGCTCAAGACCCAAATAATAAGTGACTGGATTTTTTTTAGCCACTCTCATTCAGGCCTCACACCACCCAAAGACCACAAGAGAGGGAGGAATAAAAAAAGATAAACACCCTGTTCATTAGAGGGGTCTACCACCACGGACATGGTGCTTAAACCAAATCTATCAGATCTATCTAAGAACTGTATGTGTGTGCTCTCTAAGAGTATATTCTTTTCTCAAACATATTGGGCCTCATTCATGAAACATGTGTACGATCAGATTTGATTGTATAACGCTAGTACGAATGTTTCTATGAACATAGTCAGATTTATCATTTTGTTCATATCTGAATTTGTTAGTTTGGTACAATCAAATCCTACGAGTGCTTGGAAACATGCTGAAATGTGTTTGTGTTTTTGGAAACATGCGGGAAGGCTCTTACAACAGCTTATTCTTTATGAAAAATCAATTACAGTAGTGCCAAACCTCAACAACAACAAGATGTTTCAGTGGCCTTGTTGAAAAAAGACCTAATAGGCTGAAATGGCGTATTTGCCGAACTGTCCTGATTCATCACACAAGATTATCCAACTTGTAATGGGTTGATCACATGGACTGGACCCCTTACAATTACATAGTCCTACAATCTGATGAAGATGCAGCCTGGATCTGATCTGTGTCCAACTCCAATGCCGACTGGACATCCAACAGTGAGGTCTCTCCTATTATTAATTGACCCTCTGATCCATGTCAGATAGCGGCTCAGTGCGCTGCCATCCTCCTGTGGCTAATAATACTTCTCCTTATACTTTTTTGCGATCTAGTTTCGTGTCAAACTGGTTCTTTTTTTTTTACCTCAGCAACGGTGTGTGTTTCTGCTGAAACAGCATTGACAGCGTTAATAATTTCTTGCCATGCTTTACTTTTATCAGTTCTTGTGACTCCGCTGCTTCTGAAAACTCTGTTGTTTTTTTCTCATGTACGCATTCACGTGACACTTCCATTTCGGACTCCGCCAAGTTCCTCTTTTTTAACTTCTTGTCCCCTGGTTTATTTGCACACGACCCTTCAGTCTGCAGCCTTTTATGGTGTTGAACAGGGCGTTTATCTATGCAAATCGGCTTCAACAGGCATTCATTCAATTTACGAATGATTGGCATTCGTCAAATATACACCTGTTTTACGAACAAATCGAGGTTTCCTGCACGTTTCATGAATCCCACGTTCGTGTTTTAGTACGCACACACATACGACAATTTGACGAATAATTTACGAAAACATTCGTGAATGAGGCCCATTGTGTATATGAGTTTCAAACCAAAGTTGACCTTTTAAGTATTTCAGAAATTTGCACTTAAGAGTCTGGTACAAGCAAAATGCATATAGTATTGCAGTTGCTTCATCCTGCTCTATAAGTAGTGAACTTATGAGTCAGACTAACCAGTTTAAACCCTGGTACAGCTTTTCCTCCTTTAAAAACACTCTTTCCTCCATCCATCCCCTCTTTCTTCCCTCCTTCCTTGCTATCTCTAGAGGAGAGGGTGTCCTGAACCACAGACACGATTCTACCCCTAGAGGTTGTGTATGCACTTTTTTTTTTTTTTTTAAATATGCATGTGCATGAATGTATTCATGGACATTGAGAATAAATATGAGTGCTTTTGTGCATTCGGTGCATTTATGTGTGACTGTGTGTGTGAGTGTGCATGCATGCAAGACACTGCAAGCAATGCATTCGTGCATGTATTTGTGTCCATCTCTGAGCCATATAGAATAGTAGATGTTCTTCTCTAAGGAGCTGCCCTGCTTCCAAAAGACTGAAATACACCCTACTGGTACACACACATTGGCTCTCTCTCTCACACATACACACAAATACACACAGATGCTGAATATCACACCAACTGACATTGCACCCATGGTGTCTCTATCTGTGTGTGTGTGTGTGTGTGTGTGTGTGTGTGTGTGTGTGTGTGTGTGTGTGTGTGTGTGTGTGTGTGTGTGTGTTTCTGGAAATGAGGGAAAGGAAAGACAGGAATGGAATAAATAAAAAATATAGGAATGGAG
The DNA here is from genome assembly GCA_034670385.1 of Hoplostethus mediterraneus. Taxonomy (NCBI): domain Eukaryota; kingdom Metazoa; phylum Chordata; class Actinopteri; order Trachichthyiformes; family Trachichthyidae; genus Hoplostethus; species Hoplostethus mediterraneus. The sequence continues at coordinate 1,182,019 of JAXDDW010000122.1, read as the reverse complement.
TGAAAAAAAAGAGACAGTGGCTAGGTTCCTGTACAAGAATTGGAATGCAAATTATGACGTATTGAATTAGAAAAGTTAAATGGAAAATCCTTTTCAACAGGGGAAAAAAAGCTTTCAATGGGAACATTTTTTGTTAATAAAGTAATGCTGTGCTAAATGACGATAACATTGTATGTATAAGTCTTTGCAGTGGGTGTATAGCCATTATCCGGTGCATTACTATATTGCCAAGTGCTTTTGTTTATTTTTATTTTCAGACAGCATAAAATATATATGACCAACATTAGCTTTTAATCTTCGACACCAAACATCAATAACAACTTGACCAATACTAGTATGTACTATAGAAAAAAGTTCAATAATACATAATTATCAAAATGAAAACATCTAAACAATGCTACATAATCACCAATATCAATAATAAACACAGAACAGTTCCAAAATGTATTCCTTGTAGTTGTAGAAATCATTCAAACGCCAGTAAGGGCATATTAGTAATTAGTGTATATGAATACATATTAGTGTGTGTGTGTGTGTGTGTGTGTGTGTGTGTATTTCTCTCTTTCCCTCTCTCTGCTCTCTGCACACTCAATGCTCTAAATAACCCCAACACCCTGAACCAAGTGATTGCTAGCAATATCACACAGCTACCATCCAAGAATAGGTACCAGCACCTACAGAGCCCAAAACATGTTGGCAGGACATGTTTTAACACATATACCTCCATATTATTTCAACAGTCAATGTCGCTTCTTTTGAATTATCAGCCGTTTCAGCAGTCGGAAATAAAAAAAAATTGTATTCAGCTTGTACCTTTTGAAGTTTTTATTTTCTGCTTCTAAACATTCCCGGTGATAAATCCATTCAGTACGCCATTCCAAAAAAACAATGATTACAGGAATACTTAAAGGAATACACCATCTACACACAGCTACTTTCCCATTAGTCAAGTTAGTCATTAAGTGATGAGAACATATACACCAAAATCATCTTTGTCCCTGGTACAAACCTGCTAAAACTTTAGCAAACACAATGTTGAGTGATAGCAGGCTTGACGGCTAGGTTGAATCACTATTACTTTAAAAAGTCAATATTCGTCAACACCGTCTCTGCAAAAACTGCAATTCACACTAGGTTTGAAGCGTTTTAAGTACTGGGGTTATGTGTTCCCTCATTCTTGTACCAGTGAGAACCCTGGTGGCAGCATGGACTCGTTGTAGAGGTGCTATGGAGTTTTTTGTTAGACCACATAGGAGAGAGTTTGATTGATGAGTATTGATGACACAAAGGCATGGACAAGTTTCTCACAGTCAGCTGGGGTGAGCATCCCACGCACTTTAGAGATGTTACGCAGGTGATAGTATGCTGTTTTACAGATATCACCGATGTGGTGCTTAAGACAGATCTTTTTTATGATGAATGAACCAATACGTTCTTGCCGAATTTCAGTCTTGTCTTTGTATAGTTGTAGGAAGTTCTGAGACATCCACAGTAGTAATGAGGTAACAGATTTTTTGGGGTCCGGCCCAAGTGGCATATATATCATCAGCATATTGATGAAAGGAGATATTGTATTTATTAATAATATCAGCAAGTGAAATGTACAAATTGAGTAAAAGGGGACCTAAAACTGAGCCTTGGGGTTACGGGGTCGTTCTGAGATAAAATTGCCTAATGCAACATAGCCAGTTAAGTAGGAGCCAGTTTAGGACCCAACCAAAGAGACCAATCCGATTGTGTAACCTGTCAAGTAGAATTGCATGATCAACTGTGTCAAATGCATGCTGATGTCATATTTCCCAAATCTCAAATTATTTTCAGGTAATTTAAAAATTGCACTTTTATGTTTGCTATTATTACTGAGTGCTAATGTACTTTATTGTTGGATGTGCTCTGGTAGCACAGTGGCTGAGACTACTGCTTTAAGAGATTCATATAAATAATGGTATATGTTTATAGTAAGTGGTAGATATACAATAAAGTTCAAATCTGAAGTTTTTGGGATCATTATTTTCAGTCATTTTCTTATGACTAAACGAAAGAATAGTCGATAGATAGAATCAATGACCAAAATAATTGTTAGTTGCAACCCTAGTTGTGTTACTCATTGGCATGATATCAAATGAGGCAGTGGGAGCCTAAAAGCAGGCTTGTTACTGAAAATTGCTAGTTTGACTCCACAGAATAGCTGGGAAATCCGGCACAGGGGATGTCAATGAGAACATGTCCCCTTCTTTAAAGCCTACCATAAAAGTGCTCTTGAGTAAGGCACTTACTGTAACCCTGATCGTCTGCAGCTGACAGTAGAAAACTATGATCGTAGCAAACTATGGTTTAGGCAGCTCCCAGTGGCCCACAGTAAAACACTGTGGTTGTACTGGGCAGTGCCTTGTGAATGGGTGTAAATGTGTAACCATGAAAATAGCAAAAAGACCAAGGATTCAGGACCCTGGACAGCAGCCATGTGTCAAATATGTTTTTCACTCTTAAATTTTACTCTTAAATAGATACAGATAACAAACCATATAGTCCAGAATATATTATATTATATTATATTAAAAGTTTCAAACAGCAAAGCAATGTTATGCCAAAGATTTCTAAATGTGGAAATACAATAATCACAGGAGACAAAGTAATCAAAACAAATAATTCCTTGAACCTTTGAAATGTAAATTTGTCAGTTACCATGTTACCTAAATGTAGAAATATAGTCACTAGAGATAAGTGAAAACCCCACCTCCTTTTTCTTTGAATTGTTGATATGTAGACTCAACAATGTTACCCTACATAGAAGCCCTATAGGCATATCATTACAATGCAAATCATCTCCCTTTGAATCTTGAAATGTTGACTCAGCAGCATCATTGTTCATCCTACTACTAGGCTTCATTTATGCTTTCTATTTTACACACAAAACATACTATTGCATCATGAATCTGAAACATGAATATCAGAATATTGCCAATACAAAGACAGAATATTATTCTGAACTCTTATCTCTTATTGAGAACTCACCAGAAACATTATAAGCAAGCTGAAAGACCTAACAGGAGTCTTGCTGCTCAAAAACCTAACAATTGCCAATGTCTCTCTGTGATTACGTATACCAAGGACAATCATGGTACTGTGGTATTCCATTCCAATGATATCAATTAAACATTCAAGCTGTTTTACACAGACTTATATGAACAATATTAACTAACAACATTAATTAATGTAAGCAACATTTATCAAATATAAGTCTATCAGACCCTTATTGCTTCTGAACCACAATCTGAACAATGAAGTTATTTGCAAACGTCTTGACACTAAGACTTGAAACTTTTGTCCAGCAATATTTCTATGAGACACTGAAAGGCTTTTGATGGCCTTGAATGGAGTTATTATGTCCACGTTTGGTTTAGAAGCCAAATACATACCGATAAAGACCGTACAATAACCTTGCAACTTGTATACAATCGGTTAGTGTACTGTCTCCTCCTTTCAGGTTGAAAAGTGGCACATGCTAGGGGTGCCCACTTTTCCCAATCATTTTTGTTCTATCTCTCGAACCATTAGCCTAAATTATACATTAATCCAGACTAAGTATTGGCGTAATGTGTACACTATAGTGGAAAACCAAAGCTAAAAGATGAGGTTGAACTTACAGTTCGGAGAGCTGCAGATGCCGGAAGAGCTTCCAGGACAACGTGGTCAACATGGGGTTCTTTGACAGGTTTCTGAGAGAGTGAGAGAAAGAGAGAGCGAGGGGGGGGGAGTAGGAGACTGTTTTAGAGATAGAAATGTGGTCACCATGAACATTTCTCATGAAAGACAGAAAGATGTCAAAAGAGTCTTCATTCTTGCTGCAGCTGACGAAAAATTTACTTTCATATAAACTCAGTAACCACTGAATACTTAAGCTTACCTTTAACCTAACCCTAATTAAAGTCCTAAATCTAAAACGGTCTATTTTGAAATGCAGAATGGATCAAATGTCTTTAAGTGAGCTTTTATAGATAATGAAAATGAATAATGAATATTACTATGAATATTAATAATGAATGAATATTACTTTTGGATTACCTTATATGACATTTCACCCGAGTTTCATGTACTATTCATGTAGGAACCTCTACATGGTCTGCTGTGTGTGTGTGTGTGTGTGTGTGTGTGTGTGTGTGTGTGTGTGTGTGTGAGAATCAGTACATCGACCTCTGTGTTTATGAGTCCTATAGCATGTGAATGTCATAGTGTAAAGATGCCCAGTTTATAAGAGAGAGAGAGAGAGAGAGAGAGAGAGACGGCAAGCAAGAAAATTATCTGGGTAATTGTGTATTTGGCAGTGCAGCCAGGGGCAGCCGTGTGTGTGTGTGTGTGTGTGCGTGTGTGCGTGCGTGCTTGCGTACACTCAGTCCATACCTAAGTGAGTGAGCACAACATGAAAACAGATGACGCATATTGACGGGGTGTCAGTCAACGTGGCTGATTAACATTATTTGTTTGACACAACTGCATAATATTTCACACTTGAATACACTGCTTCCTTCACATTTGACCCAGATTACTTCCACATTGACTACTGACACTCCGGGTATGCTGTCTGAATAAACAGCAACCCAAGATTCTCCATTGTCCGAGCAGTGTCAGACTTGTTACGCAAAAAAGGTTATATATTACCCATTATTTGTTACTCATTTCTATCTAGCGTTAGTTTACATATTACTCCCTGGATGCATAATAGGTTACACTACTCATTACTTTACCGTTAAACCCCCAAACCCCATCCTATCCTTCTACAATCAGGATAAGTCAGTCCTCTACTGTGGGAAATCAAACACTTTTCAATGTTCTTGTCGTCCTTTGACTGGAGAAAATCAAAGTAGTGGGATTACAACTATCATTTCTCACCTAGACAGAAGAAAATGACAAATTACGGTGAAAATGACTCACGGGATATAGGTGGGATACAGATAATTCATTCTGTATCTGTAGTATAATTAATATAATTAAAATAGCAATTCATTACACAACTCATTACTGGGAAAAGTAATCTGATTACTGTGATGCATTACTACCCAGGTACTGACACACACTCATATGCAAACTCACACAGAGCAAAAGCTTTTTTTCATCAGGGCTTTTGTTTGACAGCAAACAATTAGAACAGTTGATGCTGATTGTTGTTCTTTTCAAATGAGAGGAGAGAGAATGTGAGGGGAATGAGAAAGACAAATATTGACAATAAATAATTTTCGACAATAATTTCACCAACAAACTAAACGCTAGCCTTACCAACATGCTTGACTCAATCACCCCGTTAGTCCCTAGAAAACACCACGCTAGGAAGTTTGCACCGTGGTTGACTCACGATACTAGTGCACTTAAACAAGCCTGTAGAAAACTAGAACGTAAATGGCGATTGACCAAACTTGAAATCTTCCGGCTTGCCTGGAATAATAGCTTGCTAAATTATAAATGTGCACTCTCGTCAGCCAAAACTGCACACTTCTCTAGGTTAATCAGTGCAAATAAAACCAACCCAAAGTTTCTATTCAACACTGTTGCTAAGCTAACACGGAATGCCTCCCCCTCTGATAGCTCTCTGAATGATTTCATGTCCTTTTTTAGTCAGAAAATCACGCTGATTACACTCTCTATTGGTGGTGCCATCTCACCCCTGAAGAGTCCACTTGGTGTTTCCCGGGCTGAATGTCTTTTCTCAGTTTAATTTAGTTTCCTTAGACTCTCTCACCAAGCTAACTCTGTCTTCGAAAACTACGACCTGCATGCTAGACCCTCTGCCTACTAAACTGCTTATTTACTTATTTACGGTCTTATTTACTTGATAGTTCACATCGCGTCTTCTACAATAACATGACCTGAGTGTTGCAATATGGACTTTGGTGTCCCACAAGGCTCTGTCCTAGGACCACTGCTATTCTCCATCTACTGCTATTCCTACTGCTATTCTCTGTTACCACTTGGTGGCATCATTCGCAAATTTGGCATTAACTTCTATTGCTACGCTGATGACACTGTTGGGAATTGTATATTTGGCCAAGGCAAGATTGTCTTGTCTCGGCAAGACACTAAAATACAATACACTAAGGGGCGGATCTACTAAGATCCCAAATAAAGGGTACTAATTTGCGTGTGCATTCTAAAAGTTTGCGCGTGTGGTTGATGGGCGTTTTGCGGGTGATTTACTAAGAATGCGTGCGTAAATGACAACAGGTGCAAACGTGGTGGAGACAGCAGTATTTAAATGAGGGTTTTGCGTGTTTAATGTTTTGCACCATGGAGAGTTTGGATGGGCAACAGAACCGCAAGCGCAAAATGAAATTTGCGCCTATAGAATTAGAGGTGTTAGTGGAAGAGGCAAATAAACATTTGGATGAGCTACTGCAAAAAAATCTGAATATGACAAAAAAGAACACTATTTGGGAGATCATCTGTGAGAAAGTAAATGCCGTTGGTAAAACAAGAAGAACAACGGATGAAATTAAGAGAAGATGGCAAGATATAAGACGAAGAACAAAAGAAAAATTGGCTTATAATAAAACCTCAGCAAAGAAAACAGGTGGGGGCACGGTGGAAGAGATGCCTCTAACTAACATTGAGCAACAAGTGCAGTTCAAGTGCAGTTTCTATGTCTCCTTCTCGCTACAATAACGGCAGTCATTTGTGCACAATTACGCATGCAGGGCGTTTGCACCTTCTTTTGAAACGTATTAAATACAGACGCAGTCTCCATCAACGAAATTGCGTTCAGGTTTGATAGATCACAGTGCGTGTGCTACATTAATCTATTTACATTTTCTCCTCCCAGTATTTTGCTAAATAGCGTGTAAACGCCCCATCTTGCATATTCATTGAGGCAAAAGTACTAACTGGATAAGGCGTGTTATTTTGCACATTTGCAAGACGCAGTCCTCAGTGCGCACTGTTAGTAGATCAGTTTGTACATTTATTTGCGCGTGCTATGAGTTTGCACACATTTTTACACACGCAAACCTTTAGTAGATCCGGCCCTAAGGCCGTCTGGAGGCCTCTTCTACAATACAATACAGGCCTGTTGGTTGCCCTTGATCAATTGGAAATTAGCACAGGAGACATAGTGTTCAAAGGTCTAGAGGAAGGTGAGACAGAACTACTTCCACTCTACTCAATTAACATAGGGACGACAGACAGAGGCTGAGGGGGATGAAAGGATCTATGTAAAATATCACATGGATGTCTGTATAAAGGAACTGTATCTGCTTGGTGTTCTTTAGATTATCCGTGTAGGCAGAGATGCTGCCGGATATTTCTCCCTTTCAGCACTGAACTGTATTAAATACTCATTGAATCCTGAGACGTAGTTTGTTGCTGCTTTCTTCTTACGTTCATCACCACGAACAAGAACTAATTCCTAACAACACCCAAATTTACATACCAGTCAAACCAACCGATAACACCCAATTCCAAAAACTAGAGGCCTGCCTATCAGAGGTCAAATATTGGATGTCCCTAAACTTCCTACTTCTTAATGGCAGCAAAACTGAGATGCTAATTGTGGGACCAGCTAGACATAGACACTTATTTGAGAATACTACTCTCAACTTTGATAGTTGTGTAATCTCCCAGAGCCCATACGTTAAAAACCTTGGGGTAAAATTTCGACCCTACCCTGTCATTCGAGTTGCACATTAAAGGGTAATTCTGGGATTTTTCAACCTGGCCTCTATATCCACAAAATCGCCTATCATACTGCTAAGTAGATCCCAAAACCACCTTTGTCAGAGTTCAGAGTTCAGAGTTGTTGTAAATATGAAAAAGGTGGTCTATGAAAGCCAGAGGGTTGACTTGTTGCAAGAAGAGGATCGTGTAAACAACTGTCCTCTTCCTGCAACAAGTGAATCCTCTCGCCATAGACTATCTTTGTCCACCGTCCATTTCAGAGCGGGACTTCTCCTTGAGCTAGACTTTAGTTTTCTGGTTAAAAAATGTCTATTTCTGTAGCTATCCTTTCAGTAATGTTGTCAGACACTTGTCAGAGACACACGAATAACAATCTGAGCCTGTCAGTGGCAAAATCAAGCACTTTTAGTGGACGTACTTTGACCGCATTGATATGCCCTGGATACATTGCAGCCATTGAGCCCCCGTTCCGCGACAGCCAGCTGAGCCAATCTACCAGAGCAACTCCGAAACTTTTGGGATCTACTTAGCGGTATGATAGCCGATTTTGTGGATATAGAGGCCATGTTGAAAAATCCAGGAATTACCCTTTAAGGAGACCACTAAAACAGCGTTTTAGCATCTTCGCAATTGTAGTGTATGCAGGAGACATCGGCCTCCCCCCCTGTTCGGACCACAGCAACACCCAAAGACTAACACATTCCTCTCCCTGGGTCTTCCTATGAGGTCACGACCCCTGCTGTGCTCCAAGGAACCCCCTTTGCAGCAAAAGGTGAATTTCCCCCATAAAGCCGCCAAAGGTAACACTTTGCAGGTTCAACTAGCCCGCTCTGGTGCCATTAGGAGATGGGACCGATGATAAGGGCCGGGGAAATGTACCTAATCTGCCTTCCAAGGGAGACACAGAATAAGAGAACAAAGAAACTATGGAATGTGTTGCAAAAATGTGCTTTCTTTATATGTTTTATTAGATTTAAACTTCACATCCTGTGGCAGATGATGTACCCTACTCCCCAATGTAGTATCTTGGTTATTCAAGGCACACAGAATGTGTTATCAGGACTTTTGGCTTACTCGCTAGTATTTTGTGGTAAAACAGTGATGTTTGGTATCATACAAACCCATTTGTTGTTACGTGATTAAATATGTCACTTGCATCCCCAAAGGATCAAGAAAAATGATGCTTTACAAACCTGAGCTGGAAATGCAGTTTTAGGGGATGGTGATCACCGGTCATCAAGTTGTAAAGCTGATGCATGCAAATGAGGGAAACACCTACCACTCCTGACATACCGTAAAGCCCTTGACCCTTGGGCTCGGCTCAGAACACACACGAAATCTCAACAACTCGAACAAACAAAGGAGGACAATTCCTGCAACGGGCGGACGGGCAAAAACTCAGGCGGAAAGACATCAAGGTACATCAAGAAACTCAACTCAACCGTCCTGCAGCCCGTCCCGCAGCCTGTCCTGTAACTAAGTTTGAACCTGGCTCAAAGCTCTTCTCTCAGCTCAAGTACCAGACCAGCTCCAGAGTGAATCTTGCCGAGACGGCCGATTGAGTTCACTCCACCTGATCCAGAAGACTACGAAACCACGTCAGAAGCCAGCCGCTACTCTACTCTGCTTCCTGAACGACGTGAGTCAACACATCGCCCTATCCCTCTATATCCACTGAGGTGAACTGTTGGCACGACAACTCCGACGAATAACGGCCCCCGGACCGCACTCCACAACGGCCCTCCTGACGTCAACTGGTCCAGACCAACACGTGTGTGTGTTTACCTGTCCACTGCAACTGCGCGACGGTTACCACGGAGACGAGGTGCAAACCAGACGGGTAACCAACTTTCTTGTTGATGCACAGGTGATGCCAAGGCAGTGTTGAACTGTGAAAGTGAGGTAAGAATACTCTCTCTCTCTCCACTATTCTCTGTCCTTCTGTCCCAAGTCTGTCAGCTGTCCTCTAAGCCATCTTTCATGTTGCCACATTGCCGCAATTAGACGTATTACAGCTCAGGTCGTTTTGTCGGTGCAAATTTCCTTGCCATCTTTGATCTCAATATCATTTGCCACTCTTATTTGATATATCCTCTGCAGCTGTTCAACTTTCTACCTTATTTGATATATCCTCTGCCACTGTCTATCTTGCTATCTTGTTTGCCAGTTTTACTGCCATTATCTGTTTTAGTTTAGTATACATTTATTCATTTTATTGGTGTTTTATTTACATAGTTAATAAAGTTTTTGCATTCATAAAGAACTGGCTTTTGTGTGTCATTGATATATCCTGGACATGAAGGTAGAAAATCACTGAAATCTAGAGCTCACTTCTTCTGATTATTAGACTGATATCATTAAAAAGAGACTATTCCAGTGTAAACTGGTGGTGCCCCGCAAGTGTTAATTAATAAGCTATTAATTACTAAGAATAATTTTCAGAATTGACCAAATAGTCTCATCATTCATAATGAAGCACAACACGCTACACAATATTGCCAAAATTCGACCCATGCTAACAGAGGCAGACGCAGAAATTTTAGTACATGCCTTTGTATCATCCAGAATCGATTATTGCAATGTCCTTTTTTCTGGCTTATCTACTGGGCGCACTAAAAAAACTACAACTGGTCCAGAATGGGGCGGCACGGTGGTGTAGTGGTTAGCACTGTCGCCTCACAGCAAGAAGGTTCTGGGTTCAATTCCACCTCCGGGGCCTTTCTGTGTGGAGTTTGCATGTTCTCCCTGTGCCTGCATGGGTTCCCTCCAGGTTCTCCAGCTTCCTCCCACAGTCCAAAAACATGCAGCTTAGGATAATTGGTGACTCTAAAAAAATTGCCTGTAGGTATGAATGTGAGTGTGAACAGTTGTTTGTCTCTATGTGTTGGCCCTGTGATGGACTGGCAACCTGTCCAAGGTGTGCCCAATGTCAGCTGGGATAGGCTCCAGCCCCCCCGCAACCCTGAAGAGGATAAGCAGTGATAATGGATGGATGGATGGATGGATGGATGGTCCAGAATGCTGCTGCCAGAATCCCGACAAAAACTAGGAAATTCTACCATATTAACTCCCGTTATATCCTCATTACATTGGCTACCAATTCAGGCTAGGTTTGACTGTAAGGTGCTTTTACTTACATATAAATCATTACCTGGGATGGCCGTCCTATTTATCTGGTTTGATTCAACCATATAAACCGCCACACGCCCTCAGATCTCAGGACGCTGGCTACCTGTCTATCCCAGCAGTCAAAAAGAAAACTGCAGGTAATAGAGCCTTTTCTTACCGGGCTCCCTATCTCTGAACAGTCTGCCTGCCTCAATCAGAGAGGCAGGCTCTATCGAAGTCTTTAAGTCATGGCTAAAAACCCATTTATTCTCTCTGTCATTTGACCGGCCTTGAGGGAGTGGCTCAGTCTCTTCTCAGAGTAAGGCTAGACCAGTTAGCTCATCCAAGCTCAGGGTCCTGCCGATGGATATCATCCTGCCTACATGTCCTATTCTCATGGTCTACCTGTTCCTGTCCACTGATGCTGGTCATGTTTGTCTGTGTGAGTGAGAGTGCGTGTATGGGTGTCTGTGGGTGTGTCTCCTATCTGTTCCAGGCTGCAGCCCGGCAGTGCTGGCGCCTGCATGGTCCCCTAGTCCTATGATGACGCTGACTGAGTTGCCGTTGCTGTGATGCCGCCCCATCAGATGTGGATGTCCCACCAAAATAAACTTTTATGTATTGTGTACACGCTGCTTGCCCAAACTCGGCATCTATTGCACGCCCAACCGTCCTGGTAGGGGGATCCCTCTCTGAGCAGCCCCTCCCAAGGTTTCTCCCAATTTTCCCTATATGGTTTTGTGGGAGTTTTTCCTTGTCCTCTGTGAGGGTCTAAGGCTGGGGGATGTCGTGTACTAATCATTTATTATTTTCACATGTTGGGCACTGTGAAGCCCTTAGAGACTGTAACGGTGATTAAGGGCTGTACAAATAAATGTGATTTGATTTGATTTGATTAAAGAGAGACATGCAAAAGGAAAACAGAGAAAAGAGGAAGAATGAAATGAGGAGAAAGAGGTGAGAGTGTGAGAAAGAGATACTCTTGGGAGATCAACATAGAGAAAGGAAGGAAGGAACAAAGGAAGAAAGAAAGAAAGACGGCAGGAGAGAGATGTGGTTCATTTTCAGAGTCACCTTCGAACCTGGTCAACAAGAGATGAGATAATAGACAATCACACACACACTTTGACAAAATTACTTGTACCATTAGTAAAACGTGGGGCAATTGATTGAACACTCTCTCAGGGGGGGCAATTCACCTCTCCAAAAGAAAACGTACTGCCTATGATTTTAAATTGCTGCGATAGACCTTAAACACTTCTTATCCTTTTACACTGCAGCCTTTTTTCCAAAAAACATTTGAGAGCTTTTGCAGTTTAGGGATCACATGCAAGTGGCGACCCACTATCCGATTAGACGGATAAATCGGTGATGCAGATATCGGGCCATATTCCTACCCTTGATTAAGAATCACCCTGACAAGAATACAATTCTGGGAGAAACACATTGAATTTTGGCAGGAAATATCTGCATTTTGATCACGGCCCCGGGGGTAGATTCTGCTACAATGCCATTTCAGATGCTTTTCCTTTGTGCGTGGGTGGAAAAATTGACAGTGGCATTTGGCAGTAACCATAACAGATGACAGGTAATAATTTTCTCAAATCACATTCCATGTATTCCTTTCCTCTACCCTGTGTTGCATGTGTGTCAATCACAATGCATTACATGTTTATTTCCATGTGTAGACGTTTGAGTAGGAGTTACCATGCGAGTCATAGTCTGTGTGTGTGTGTGCGCGTGCGTGAGTGTTCATGATTCTGTCATAATTTGGATTGTAACCCCGTTGTGCATGTGCGTGCTAACATGAATATTCATTTGCTTTATAGCATCGAGATTTACCATATGTCATCCAAATGTTTCACCCTGACAAAATCACTCCTGTATGTAATATGATGAGATGAAGTGCTGCTCAACACATACACACACACACACGTATGAGCATGCACACACACATATACATGCAGATGCAACAAGAAATACACTCATATTGCCACGGTAGGTGTAGTTCTCTCTTGTGTGGACAGATTTAGTCTTCATCTTCTAGTGTCTCAGCCTCATTGCTGTGGTGTTTCACTGCACTTTCCAGAGATCATCTGTCAATCAAACAGTGTGTCCAGTAGTGTGACATATTTTTCCTTGGAAATTTTGTTTCTTTGTCTGTTCAGCCATGGTGGCTATCGCTGCTCATGCTAACAGTTAGCATGAGCAGCAACTATATTACAGTTAGAGGCTTATTGTTTGCACCTACTAAGCAACTTATACTTTTTCACTCTTTTTTCCCCCACTGTTCTCCAGCAGATACAAAAAAGTTGTATGCAGGAAGTTTGATGAAAATAAGAGAATAAGCCAAACAGCTACAAAACTTTATTGGAATATGAACTGCTTGGTTGAGCACTCTTACGCCAAATTTACAGGAGGATCGATTTGTAACGGGACTGAGATGAGATTAGCAACATTTGCAAATAGAAATGGCCACATTAACACAAGAGTGGAGTCTTAAATTCTATTTACAAGGGATTAGTATTATGTGAGGACCTCATATTAATTAATTACCCCCCTAACCCCTGTGTTTTGTGAAAACACTTCTGCACAGGATAATGAAATTCATCGAAATCCCTGGTGCCCCGAATACAAATGTGTGAGAATTTTCAATTAGTCACTTTCTGATCCGGTGAAGCAAAATTTGAAGTTTGTGCTGAAAATGAATTGGAGTTGGATTTGTACAGTATTAGTTTTATCATGGGCTCTCTGTCTTTGCTAAAATACAGTAGGTAATTTGCACGAAGAGTTGGAGTCTGTGTGTACTAGCAGTAGTGGGGGTGTCTGTGAGGATATATGCACAGCATTAGCCCCAATGAGACACTAGACAGCGTTGAGATCAGGGTTTATGCTTATATTTACTGTTGCTCTATGCCACTCCAACAATACAGACCCCCTGAGCATCTCAAAAAAGCACTAGCACACTTATTACAAATCACTGGATGTCTCCAGGTAACATTAGTCCCACGTGAATAGGGCTTTACCATGATGTTCTCTCAGTTAAAAAAAAAAAAAAAGGTTCTGTAGATCAGCAGGTAGAGCAAAGCAGTACAACTGCCAGGGTCAGGGGTTCAATTCCCTCTGGGTCCACCATGCAAAAAAAAAATTTATGTACTCATGTTATTGGAAGCCACTTTGGATAAAAGCATCCACCTAACGGCATGCAGTTCAGGCCAACATTATTGGCACCCTTGCATTTTATGTTGATACTATACAATATCTTCTGAAATAATTGGAAATTGAAATAACCTTCGGTCTTCGCGCGTTTATCTATCGATTTACACAGCACATGATCAAACAATAATCTATATGTTTTCAAAATTGAAAAGTGGGCATGATTATTGGCACCCTTTAGAACAATTCAAATCACTTTTCTCTGAGGAAATAGATTCTCATTTGCAGTGTAATTCAACTCAACTGTGACAGGTTGCAGGTGCCCACATGGTGAAAATGAAATTATTCATTTTAAAGTGATAAAACAGTCTGCTCTGCTTCCCTGGTGGTCCGTGAAGATGGTGAAGAGAAAAGAGCTGTCTGAGGATGTCAGAAAAACTATTATCACCATATATAAGCATTCACAAAGATCTAAGGCCATCTCTAGAGACCTTGGTATTCCTATTTCCGCAGTTCGCCATGTTATTAAGAAGTGGAATTGTTAAGAATCTCTCAGGACGTGGTTGTAAGAAGAAAATTGATCTCATATGTGGCTAAAGGTTGGTGCAAACCATTGTGTACAACATCTCGCATGACATCCAAAGATCTCAAGGCAGACCTGGAGAGGGCTGGGACAATGGTATGGAATGGAAACCTCAGTCCTGAAAAATCCTGAAATGTGCAGCTGGTCAAAGTAACTGGAGGAGGCTGCAATTGGAGAGTTGGGGAAACTGCCAGCAGAAAGGTGCAGGAAGCTTATTGATGGTTACAAGAAATGTAGGCAGTCATCATTGCCAAATGCTGTGTGACTAAGTATTAGAAAAGGGGGCCGATAATCATGGCCAGAACTTTATATGTGTATAGGGGATAACACTCACGGAGTAGAGTATACTTCTTTCTCTCTCATATTGAGGCCTTTCAGCATGCAGAAGGTGTCCTTTGTAAAGGTCAGACTGACTACAATGAGGCAGAAAGGACAGCCTCATATTTAAAACACTCAACACACTCCAAATGTGATGTGTGTGTGTGTGTATTGCCACCAAGAATGAGCAACAAGGGAAATGAGTCATGACCATGAGAAGGTCAAGGGCTGTGCATTTTTTTGCGTGAGTGTTCTTGTTCATAACATTTGTGAGCATATGTGTGTGTGTGTATGTGCATATGTGCAACTGCATATGTGCATGTTTTTTTTGTGTATGCGCAACTCCATGTGTAGGCATACATAAGCATGAGTTGTTGTATGCATGCATCTCTGTGTGTACGGGTGTATGTGTGTGTATATATATATCTATGTGTGTCATGGAATTCTGCAGCGTGTGAAGGTCAAAGTGTAAACACTTAAAGGGTAATTCCGGGATTTTTCAACCTGGCCTCTATGTCCACAAAATCGCTTTTCATACCTTTAAGTAGATCCCAAAAGTCCATCGGCTCAACCGGCAGTCGCGTAACGGCGGCTCTATGGCGGCAACGTAATCCGTAAAGGCATACTCGGCCAGTCAAAGTACGTCCACTAAAAGTGCTTGTTTTTGTCACGGACGGGCTTAGATTGTTATTCGTGTTATTATCCAAATGTCTGATATGTCAATTACGGTTGATACGTGAGTCGGAGAGACGAGTTTTGAGTTTACGTAGAGGAACTGCTAGAACTTGCAGCAGCTGGTTCACCCTCTCGCTTCCATAAACTATCTTCGTATCCTTTTCACCGTCGTTTTCCGAGCTGTTTCTGTAGCGACCCTTTCCATAATGTTGTCAGACATTATATATAAACCTAATAATGATAGGCATTATAGCCATACCTTACTTTCAAGGTATTATAGCCATGTGCATTATAATAACTATTCAAATGACAAATGATATGTTGTCAGTAGTCAAAATCTGATTCTGGGTTCTCCAATGGGTTAAAGGTCCCATATTATGGAAAATGGTTTATTCCTGGCGCTTATACATGTTCCACAGGAAATTACTTCCCTAAGCAGCTGAGAAAATTTGAAATCTGGAAGTCAACCCGTTTTTCTGTATTCTCCTTTTTCCCAAAACGGTGCCAAAGATAGGAGAAAAACAGCCCGTTTCAGAAAATGGTTCCTTTGGACGTCATAAGGTGCAAATCCAGCCCCTCTCAGAGCATGCCCACGCCCAGATGAACAACCAATCCCATTGACGTCGTCGCAACGCAAGCCGTTGCTTATGGTGCATTCCATTGTACTCGGAAATCGATAATTCCGAGTCGGTATTCCTAACTTCCAATCTAAATGTGTTCCAGTGCATCTGCTCGGGAACACATAATCGCCCGCAGCAAACTCATGTTTGTATGGTAAGTCTCAGAATGTTACAAGCATCTAAACTCAACATCAACTACTACAGCGCCATTAGTGAATAGAATCGGCGCATATCACATTTGGATGCCGTTTTTTCCCAGTACACTGGAATGCACCATTACTTTGCGACGAGTGAAGCTAAAACAACATATCAGGAGATATATCAACTCTCCAGTTATTATTTTGTAGGATGCAGGCAGCAACATAGATCCCTGCACAGTCTCCCAACACGCGAAAATGCAGGACAGAGTGGATTGATTTTATTTTTAACTGCAACGACTACAGTTTTTTCTGTGTGTGATGATCAGTCCTCAGACTGCTTGAGCAAAATTGAAGCTTAAAGATGGAGCAATTCATAAGGTATGTGACCCATCTGCAAAATTGGAATCTGTAAGTGTCACCATGTTTTGATTTAATTTACCAAATTAGTCTGGTTAGTATATTCACTGCTGGTTAGCTAACAAGCTAGCGGGGCTAGCCACGGGCTTGTTGGGCGTGGAAGAAGTAAGAAAACTAAAGCTGGAGTCATTAAAAGTGAAGTAAAGTAAAAGTAAAGTTATTGGTTGGAGTCAGGACTCATCTTAAAGTTATTTGTTGGGACCAGTGTCTGTTTTATGTCTGTTGAAGTGTCAGGCTTGGTAAACTTTCAGCCACCATTAGTACAATCGTGTTTGGTTGTTTGGCTGCAAATAGATTGCATCCAATAATATATTGGTTAACTAGCTCAACAAAATTGTCAATCCTAGCTTGACAAAGTCAATCCTAGCTAGTCTGCAAGTTCAATAAGCTTATGGACATGAGCCATAAATAGACCGGCTACAGAGGAGAGTGTCGCTCACACATCCACATCCACAAGGCAGGAAAGTACAATATTACACAGAATTGTTATCAGTGAGAAACTAAGTGGAACCGCTCAGCTGCCTCTTCCCATTCTGGGTCAGACTCCAGCTCAAACATGTACGGTCTCAGTGTTGGTTCTGGAGCGGCCGCCATGGTTATGGTAGATTTCTGCATCAAGCTTATTTGTTTACCTTGAGCATCATGGGCGCTCTGCCAGGCGATTGCGTGTAGGTTGTATGTAATGAGCACTGCTCTGATTGGCCGCCTCATCAGAGCAGTGCTCATTACATACAACCACCACGCCCTCAAAACAGCCTGTTCTTTACAATGGAGAAAATGAGAGACTGAAACACACACCACAGAAGCTGGTTTCAGGATTTTTTTTTTTGATATAGACTTCACAAACGTCTTGTAAAGACCCCCAGGAACAGTTTAAATAGCCCAAAATGAGTACAATACCCCCCCTTTAACCAACTAACTAGCTAGTTTTAGGCAAACAAGACTTATGATCAACAACAAACAATGATCATCATCTTATGCCTCATTTTCCTCTCATAAAGGTGAATGCCATCCAGTCCAATGCAAATCCAAATTACCAACCATATTTTAGTGAAGAGGTCCCCTGATAATACTAGTCATGTGCAAATCTAATTCTTGGTCATTTCCGACATGATTTGTTTTTGGGCGCACAATTTCTTTTCCTTGACCTTTTTTCCTCTGAACGCAAATTGTAAAACCTTGACCTTATGTACTCGGATCCGGGGCGCCTGGCAATTGCAGCAAATTTCATTATCATTATTTGTTTCATGAAATGCAGAGTGGGGCAGACGGGGGGCCGAATGCGGGAGGGAATCGAGCCGGTGGGCTGGTTCGCCCTGCATCCCAAACCAATTAAGGCTAATTAGCCCAAATTGCAGCGGGGAACATTTTTTTTAATGATCGTGTTTGTCTTCGGGTTGAGAGTTTGGCTCCTGTCTCTGTCTGTCACGACCACGGGGTAGCAAGTGACTGCTACACAAAGGTTGGGGGGGAGAGATTCATTATTTACACGAGGTCCCCATATAACACTTGTCCAGCACAAATAGGGCAGGTTAAGTGAGTGTGAAACTTGGATATCTGACGACACATATCAGGGAAAATGTAGCCACTGTTAACACTAGATGAATAGGAATCACAGTGACAAGTTGACTTCTGGCGTGTCATGTTAGTGTTGCTCACACCAAGGAACTGTTTTGGAAAGCAGGGGCCAGTTGTCAAGAATATATTAAAAAGGTAAAAGCAAGGCTATTTAAACTTAGGGCTCATTTTACACCAAGGGGCAATTTCAGGTTGTATCAACCAGAATTTGCTGTTGTATCCAGCAGATATTGGCTATTTATAATCAGATATCAGCAAATCAGTGTCGTGCATCTCTGATATAATGGATATGATGCAGTTCAATTGACTACATAGTTATTGTACAATTGATCAATACTACACTGGTTGTCTATGGGAAGCCCTTAACCTGAATTGATTGACATGATGAGACATTTGATGCGATTTCACACAAGTATGTGCAAATAGCATTTATTAGGACTCCAAGCAAAGCAGGTTGCATTTCTAATTTTATGCGAAATCTATTTTTTCCGGAACGTCGACCACGTCTCCCTGCTGTATGACTCATTTAGCATGAGCGGTGGCTAAATGTCGCTGAATGTTTGCAGCACTTAACAGAGAACTAGATCACACAATCCAGTCCATTCACTATCAGACTGAAGGACTACAAAAGGCCGATCACATTATGAAAACAAGGATCCATCCATTCTTGAAACAAAACCGCCACTGGCTAAAAAGATTAACTCAGTCCAGACCAATTGAATGTTTGAACATAAGCAGGCCTATATGTCCCCCTCTGTCCTTTCAATGTGATTACGGCACAACAATCAGTATTCTATTATCATATTCTCCATACATTTGCATATCTGTGTGTGTGTGTGTGTGTGTGTGTGTGTGTGTGTGTGTGTGTGTGTGGATGACAGGTGTGACATACAATAAGAGAGACAAAAGATCTGCCACATCCAGAATCTAATCTCTAATCTTCTAGCTGATCAATAAATACAATCAACATGTACTATTTCTGGGAAAATTGTCCTCTTTGTATCCATGAAATTGCATTTTCAGACACTTTTAGAGAGACATTGATGAAACAACCGTGACACTTTTTAATGTAGGGATAATTAAACAACAATAAGTTGTTTGTGTTTTTTTTAAATATTAAGTTGTTCACGAAACGCAAATGGAAGGATATCATCTTAAACCTATCCTGGTAATATAATAACATGTTTTAAATTTTAAAAATAACTTAACATCACCGTAACACAAAAACAGTTTGAAAAGCAAAAAAAACATATACAGCCTGTTGAAAAGCGGGTATATTTTTTTATATACAATATATAATATTCTTTATATACTAAGATATTTACATATTTAGAACTGCTATAGGCATTTTCCCGTTACCAAGGCATTCAGCTCATTCAAGGTTCCCCTGTTGTGCTACGAGTGCAGAATGTCCTGATTTTTTACAGAATCTTGCTAGCACAAACGGTTTATTTTAGTTGAATTTTGAAATAATGCATGGGGAAGCCAAGTTATTTGATTGGACAGGAAGACCCTAAAAAACATTATTTAATAATGAGTTATTTATTAATAATGAGTTATTGTCACAGAGTGAGCGCAATTACTTAATTGACTGATTGTTAGGTCCAGCTGTGACCCATCCTAGTAATTAGCAGGACAGGTAAGGGATGGGCGGGGTTCCCTCTTTAAAACAGCTCAGACCTAGTTTGGTCGGGGAGAGGAGTGGAGTGCGAGATGGGACTCTGACCGTTTTAGTAGCCACTTTCTGCCAGTCTGATGTGATAGCCTACCGCATAGCAGTTGGGAGATTAGGGGGGGTTCCTTCATTGTGCGTCTTGTCTGTGTGTGTCTGCCGTATCAACGACCTACCCTGAAGCAAGCAGCGGCCGCATGCTGATTGGTGATCGGGACAGAGGGGAAACCACCACGGCGAGATCCACACGGAGCGAGTGGCTGCATCTACCGACGGTGACGAGGAGGCGGTGACTATGGAGAGATCCCGGGATATACAACGCTCAACTGGAGCTACGCTCCAAGTCGTAAGGAACGTGCTTTCGCCTTACTGCGCTATAGCCTATAGTTGTAGGCCTACATTTCCTCCGGTCCTCATAGTAGAATTGTCACTGAAAGCCCCGTGTTTCACAGGTCTCTCTCTACGGTGCCGGCTGCCTGCTCTCCTGCCTCGTCCCTGACACGGAACAACGAGCAACGTCACCAGAGCCGTTTTCCAGGAGGGAGGAGTGGCCTCCAGGGAGACGAACTGAACTTTCTTTTTTTTCAGGGGAGTCGAAGGTCGACCTCCCCACTCCTCAGACTTTCATGTTCGTCCTGTATGTCTGGCCCCTCGCCCCTTTCCTTCCCCTAGATTGTCAGGTGGTCCCAAGTTAAAAGAAGGGTGGGGTAGCCTATGAGTGATTGGGGTGGGCCCCTCTTGTTATTTACCTGCACTTGTTGTGGTTTTCTAGTAGCCTACCTGGTTGTAGGATCCCAGTAGCCTACCTGGTTGTAGTGCCCCCAGTAGCCTATATTTGCAGTGTCCCATTATAGCCTACATTTGTTTGCAGTGCCCTAGTATAGCCTATATTTGCAGTGTCCCATTATAGCCTACATTTGTTTGCAGTGCCCTAGTATAGCCTATATTTGCAGTGTTCCAGTATAGCCTACCCTTAGTGCCCTAGTATAGCCTATATTTGCAGTGTTCCAGTATAGCCTACCCTTTATTTGCAGTGCCCTAGTATAGCCTATGTGGATTCGCAGTGCTCTAGTGTAGCCATGTTTGAAGGAGGCTACCTGGTACTCGACCCTCGACTTAGCCAGCGGCTACTGGCAAGTGGAGGTGGATCCAGTGGACAGAGAGAAGATGGCGTTTACCACCCCCTTGGGGCTCTTCGAGTTCACCCGCATGCCGTTTGGCCTCTGCAATGCCCCCGCTACATTTCAGCGATTGATGCAGAAGTGCTTGGGAGACAAGGTAAATTACTTTCTTTTGATTTACTTGGATGATATCATTGCCTACTCCCCTGACTTTGACACATCTACAGGATCTAGACCAGGTGTTTCAGAGACTTGCTCGTCACGGATTGAAGCTGCAGCCTCAGAAGTGCAAGTTCCTACAGCAGGAGGTAGTGTACCTTGGGCATGTGGTGAGCAAGGCGGGGATAGCGACAGACCCCCAGAAGACTGCTGCAGTGCGTGACTGGCCACGGCCCGAGATGGTTGCTCAGGTACGCTCCTTTCTTGGGTTTGCGGGCTATTACCGACATTTTGTCCCCTCCTTTTCCAAGGTCGCTGGCCCTCTGCATAGCTTAACAACAGGTATGGTGCCCCTGGGGAAGAAGAGCCACCCTGTGGACTGGACCCCAGAGTGCCAACAAGCATTCAGCCAGCGCAAGTCTGCCCTACTCAGCGCACCTGTCCTCGCCTGTACCGATTTTACCAAGCCCTTCGTCCTATACACCGACGCCAGCTTTGACAGTTTGGGGGCAGTTTTGTCTCAGGTTCAGGGTGGTAAGGAGAGAGTGATTGCATACGCCAGTAGAAGTCTATCTCCAGCAGAGCGAAACGATCAAAATTACAGCTCTTTTAAGCTCGAGCTGCTGGCGTTGAAATGGGCGGTAACAGAAGTTTAAGGGAAGGGGGATTCAGATTCAGAGGTTTTCTCAGTACATGAATAAAAAACCTTTGAATCTGAATCCCATTCACGAATGCCCAGCCTACAGTATACATCTTGAGAGCATTCTTAAAGACTGGTTATGTTATCAACATGTTAGGAGGCAGCATCAGACACAAGGTGGTGATGGTGCTTATGAGGTGTTGCTCCAAGATGGCTGTTGTTCTGAGACGCGTTGCTCTGGGACGGGTGAGTATGAGTATAGACGGTATACCCACTACAAAAAAATAGACTACACCACTGTTCCCAACCAAGGACCAAACTGCAGCCACCACCGTGAGGGCCCTTTGGTCGGCTGTTGTTCAGCATTGGGGTTGTCCCGAGAAGATCCTGAGTGACAGAGGGGCCGCCTTTGAATCGGACCTCCTGGCCCAGTTCTGTAAGCTCTACGGATGCAACAAGATACGTATGACGCCCAGGGAAATGGGGCTTGTGAAAGATTTAATCAAACTATTCTGTCTCTCTTGGCATCATTGGGGGACGATGAACAGAGAAACTGGCCCGAGCAGTTGCCCAGACTCCTCCAGGCATATAACAACACAGAGCACAGCACTACCCGTTTAACCCCATTCTTTGTAATGTGTGGCAGACATGCCAGGCTTCCTGTGGATGTGATTTCAGGTGTGGAGTCCCCTAGGCCTCGAATGGACCTGCAAGGGTGGGTGCAGCATCACCATGACCAGCTCAGGCTTGCTTACAGCCAAGTGGAGGCCCGAGCCCAGTACCAACAGGAGCGAGATAAACGGCGGTATGATCTACAAGCCAAGGACCTCCCATTGATGCCTGGTGAGCGGGTGCTGCTGAAAAACTTCAGAAGGCCAGGGTAAATTAGCTCCTCGATGGCAGCCCCAGCCCTTTGTTGTTCTGGGACACCTCCGCCCTGGGATGCCTGTCCTGCGGATCCGCCCAGAAGGGGGAGGACCGGAACGGACTATACATCGCAATAACTCTGACCGTTTTAGTAGCCACTTGTGACATTATCAGTGCTGCTGTTAATGTAATTCTGTCTTGTTTAATGATGCCATTGATACTTGCAACAGCACCTAGCTGCATCGCCATCGTATCTGTAATCGCAGTGGTGTATCAGTCATCATGACAGGGCATTGCAACAGAAGTAAAAACATAAAAGTAAAATGTAGAAATTCAAAGAGTCAAGAGCAGGGGTGTCAAACTGTGTGCCATGGAGGGCCGAGAGTATGCAGGTTTTCGTTCCAACCCAAGAATACACCAGGTGATTTCACTGATTAGTCCCTCCTCTCTGGTTGAAGGTGTGGTAATCAGTGAAATCACCTGCTGTATTCTTGGGTTGGAACGAAAACCTGCATACTCTCGGCCCTCCATGGCACACAGTTTGACATCCCTGGTCAAGAGTGTTGAGGCAAAACAATGCCCAGTACATCATCAAATTAAAGCAGCTCTTCTCAAGTACATATTGCTGCAATGTTGTGGTTTCTCCTTTGCCCACCCCTTCCAGGGTTACTGCAGCTTTCAGCAAATGGCATTGGAAAAAGTTTTCAGGACCTGTTTTGTGCCAATGTTACATTTCTTTTACAAGAAATAAAAAGTAGCCATCTCTCTCTCTCTCGCACGCGCTCTCTGTCTGCCTTTTCTTTTTGAGCCCGACTCTCCGCAGGGGGTTCCTATGACCGATGCTTAATACATCCTGCTATGCAACACACAGACACCCATTATAAAAAATAAAAAAAGTCAGTCTGACTGACAGAAAGAGAAATAAAGAGTGTTTCATTAAAATTCATGAATTTTTGTTTCAAGCGGATGCTGGAAAGTTCCCCTGACACACATTTATTCACGCAGAAGAATTAAATAGGCTTGGTGCATCTATGGAACGCACACACACATGCAAATGAGCAGAAATTTCAATACACACACAGTCAAGGGCATACGCACACCTTGATATGGATACGCATGTGGGCATATCAAAGCTTACGACTCAATTACAAATGCGATCGCCACTGGACAAAACAACAGAGATAGATACAGGGGCATGCAAACAAAGAGGATAAAGACAAACGGCACACATGCGGAGGAGATCCCGATACGTATGGGGTTGTCTGAATTTTGTCCACGAAATCCATTTTGTGCCAGCGAAATGCATATAGGCGCTTAATGTTACCCCTTGAAATCCATTCCATGATACATGCATTGCATTTCGTCCACCAAATCCATTTTGTCCATTTCGTACGGTACCAAATCAATTTTGTCCATTTCGTCCGCATTTCGTCCATTTCGTGAAACCCCGCACGAAAACTCATTCTGTGGAATTAAAAGGTTATCATATGCATATGCTTTTACTGACCTATTTTCACCCAATACTCACATCAATACTACATTGGAAACTCTTAACCTCAAATTGATTCTGACCCAGTAGTATACATGAATGTTTTATTTATTTTAGTTTTTTTTAATGCTTGCAAGGCCTGTATGTCCTGATATGTCAGGAGTCAATGGACTGTAGAACTTTCATTAGATCCTTGTTGAAACTGCCTCTACAATTCAAATGACTTGTGGAAGTGTCTGGCTAGCTAGTAGAGGATTCATTTCCAAGTTCCCTCATTTCCTCAGAGGTAAGTCATTTTTTCAACATTAGATTTGATTTGTTTGTCGGACTTCATTGGAAGTGGGCCTTAACAGATGTAATAGTAGGCCTTACTAAGTGTATGGCAGCTGTAATAGTTGCCAAAGGTGCTACATGTCTCATTTTGAGACATTAGTATAATTACTGTAAACAAAGGGGACCATTGCTGTGAAGATTGGCAGCCTCTACACTGCATTTTTTAATGTACCACCGACTACGTTTTGGCTGGAAATCTGCTGCTTTACAGAATGGACCAGGAACTGTTCACTTTACCAGTAATTCACAACTTTGTTCCAGTTCCACTAGTCCAACGATGATGTCAGTTTGCCTGGTCAGAACGTGTTTTGGTTGTTATAAAGGGCTAGTTATCGCCTCTAACTAGCCCTTTTTGAAGTATTGAAGTATTGAAGTATGAAGTATTGAAGTATTGAAGTATTGGCGTCGCTTGCGACGCCAATAAGGCCTATAAGGCTTATTTAAGGCCTTATTTTGAGAATATGAAATTCAATGCTTTTTTAATACTTTTAAGACCCCGCGGGTACCCTGATAGTAGCGCCACCTTCCTACTTCCCACCAAATTCTGATGTGGATTCAACAGGTGACACACACACACACACACACATACACACACACACAGTTTACATTCAAAGCCAAAGCTCAGGAACAGCTTCTTCCCCTCAGCTGTCACCTTACTGAGCTCTGCACCACGGTGATAGCAGCACCTGGACACCTCCCAGTCCGCACTCCACTACGGCCAACTGACGTCGACTGGTCCAGATCACGTACGTGTGTACCTGTCCACTGCGACTGCGCGACGGTTACCACGGAGACGAGGACGCTGCTGACACCCTGCAAACCAGACGGTAACCAACTTTCTTGTTGATGCACAGGTGATGCAAAGGCAGTGTTGAACTATGAAAGTGAGGTTAGAATACTCTCTCTCTCTCTCGCCCTCTGCTCCCTGGCCGGTTGGGAGGAAGATCGGCGGGGATGGGATAGATGCATTCAACTTGGACACTCTGAAGATGCATGTGTGTGTGTGTGTGTGTGTGTGTGTGTGTGTGTTGTGCGGCCACTTCCCCCTGCATGTGTCCAATGTTGCAATTAAAAGTCGTTCTGACTTCTCGTTCTTCTCTTCTCTCCACTATTCTCTGTCCTTCTGTCCCAAGTCTCCCGGAAACTGTCAGCTGTCCGCCAAGCCATCTTTCGCTGTTGCCACATTGCCGCAATTAGACGTATTACAGCTTAGGTTGTTTTGTCGGTGCAAATTTCCTTGCCATCTTTGATCCCAATATCTATATATATTTGCCACTCTTATTTGATATATCCTCTGCCACTGTTTAACTTCCTACCTTGGTTGATATATCCTCTGCCACTGTCTATCTTGCTATCTTGTTTGTCAGTTTTATTGCCATTATCTGTTTTAGTTTAGTATACATTTATTCATTTTATTGGTGTTTTATTTACATAGTTAATAAAATCTTGCATTTATAAAGAACTGGCTTTTGTGTGTCATTGATATATCCTGGACATGAAGGTAGAAAATCACTGAAATCTAGAGCTCACTTCTTTTGATTATTAGACTGATATCATTATAAAGAGACTATTCCAGTGTAACTGGTGGTGCCCAGTGGTGGTAAAATTAGGATTTTACCAATATGTGGTTTTGACAGCCAATACCAATACTGCTATTTTTGGATTGTAGCTGCCAATAGCTGATATTTTGTCATGATTTTCAACATCTTGAATCTTGAATATGACCTTCATCAAAGAATGACGAATATCAAATGTTTCACCCAGAATTGCATTTTTGTCTGGGTGGAAGAAACTGCATTTAGAACATTATGAGACACTAAAACTCTTTGAAAGTCATACTAATTAAATTGTTTTAGGTGGGTCAGCATCTCCTGAAGGCAGAGTCTTGTGGCCTGTTCTTTGAACTTCTTTTAAACTGTGGCACCTTAACAGGGCTCAGCTTCTCACAAGAAGGTTGAGGAAAATCCTCCCACACCACACTGGAATGATGTCTCTGGTCAGACAGCTGATATAAAAATAACTATAATAAAACATATTGACTAGCTGTGGTCAGGGAGGAGCCTCCATCATATCAGACCTGGACCACACTGACTGATTTTCACTAAAAAGCCAATATCGGGCCCTATACATCAGCAAACCGACTTACTCAAGCTTGTGACTAGGGCTACATCGATTTATCAAACATAATAGGACCGACACACACATATAACCACACACACACAATCACTTCTCAACCTGTCCCTTGGTTGCCATGGTAGTCAGGCTATCAGTACGTCAGCATTGAGATTACTTTAATTACAACCTAATGAGAGCCGCTCATGGGGCCATCACTCATTCACTCGCACACACACACACACACACGCACACACATACGCACACTTACATAATCAGACTTACACTCATCCTGATACACACACTTCACACCCATCATTAAACAGCCTGACTACACACGCATGCACACATGGAGTATCACTTATTAAATACACATGACAGCTCCAGAACAGACCATATTTTAGTTGCCACTAAGGTTGTAAGGGTTTCTGCTGGAAAATAATGTCCAATAATGGCAGTGAACATACGGGTCTTTAGCCTCAAACCTGACTATTTTTAAAAATAGGTTATTCCTTCTGGGAGTATGTTCCGACTATGTGTCGCATAATAACTGAATGCTGCTTCACCCTGTTTGGTTTTAACAGAGCGGTCCCAGATCACCTGAGGGGTCTAGGAGCTTCATATGGTAAAAGCAGATCAAAAATGTATTTAGGCCTTAAACCATTCAGTGATTTATAGACAAGTAGCAGAATTTTAAAGTCGATTCTATGGCATACTGGAAGCCAGTGTAGAGACTTGAGGATTGGTGTGATGTGTTCAGTTTTCTCAGTCCGCAGGCATGTACAAGTTTGTTTTGACATGTACCTTCTAATGCTTGCGATATACTTCAGATGATAAAAGGCAGATTTAAAAATGGATTTGATGTGGGTATTAAAGTTAAGATCTGAATCTAAGATCACACCAAGATTTCTAACTTGATTTTCAGACTTAAGACAAAGGGAGTCAAGGTGAGTGCTAACTCACAGTCTTTCTTCTTTGGCACCAAAAAGTATTATTACAGTTTTATCAGAATTTAGTTGAAGACAATTTTGGCACATCCATTCTTTGATTTGGTCTATGTATTTACACAATAGATCTATGGGATAGAGGTCATGAGATGAATGGGCTACATAGATTTGAATGTCGTCTGCATAATTATGGTAAGCGATTTTTGTTGTTTTGCAGAGTGTGTGGAGGTTGAACTCCACATGCTAGTACGCTTAGATACATAGTCACCAATAGGGACAATATAGTCCTTATATTGAAGTCTTAGGACTTAAACCAATTTAGAACAGTCAGTCAATCAACAGCTCCTATCCAAAAATATAGGTATCAACCTTCAGACACCCAGTTTTAACTACCCTACTGTAATATTGTAATGTCATCTAATATAATATAGAGATAACATTACAATATTTATAGTATTTCTAAATTAAGAGTGAAACTCGAGGTGTGTATAGTGATTGGGCAGAATATTAGCACTACCTTCCTACTTCCCACCTAATTCTGATGTGTATCAACAGGTGATCAGGATCATAGCCTCACAATATTTATATTTCACAATATATCCAAAGAATACAATATTTTATCTGCCAAGAGAAGCTGTGCACATTATGGAGGGGAAACCCAACTAAGCTCATTTCTCCCTAAAGCACCTTTCAAAGCTTATAAACTTAAGATATAAATGGAGAGTAGCATCCCAAAATGCTTGAATCCATACATTGGAATATTCTCATTATCTCATCGTTTAATATGTCCAAGAACGTTACCTGCTAGCCTTTAAAGCGTGTCATGCTTTAATTATGTCCTGTCAAACACTACGTCACAGTTAGGTGCAACTTTTTCCATATGGAGGATATTTTAGGATCTCCTCAAATCTTTATGATAATCTGCGAGATTTTTGTTTTTTGTTTTGTTTTTTTGTCTCCATCTTTGGTGCTAAGGGCTCATTGCTGTTACACCAAGTTGAGATATTACAAGCATTTATGAGACATAAATGCTGCATTAGTTAATATATAATATAGTAGTTCAAGGCATCATCTCAAGAAAATAAAACATAAAAGAATACTTAATTAATACTCTTCTAAAAAGGAATTTGTTTCATGTCCATATTGGTGTTTGTTGTTTCATCTTTAATTATCTATCTATTATTATCATTTAATTATCTTTCTTTACTACAGCTCTTACTGATCTTTTTTTCCTGTTGATCTAAATCCCTCAAATCCCATGAGTGTTTTTGCTGTGAGGGGCTGTCGAGTTTGTCAGCAGTTTGAATGAGACAGATTTATAATTCTGACTGCTACTCTATTCTGCTATGCACTCTGGTGTGTGTGTGTGTGTATTTGTTTGTGTTCTCTCAAGCTTGAAACTATTCCAAGAGGGAGGATGCAAATGGAAAAGCAGCAATCGGACGTGAGAGAGAGAAAGATAGAGATAGACAGACAGAGAGAGAGAGAGCGAGAGAGAGAGATTTCCATGTGAAAAGCTGAGATTCTGAGAAAGTCCGGCTTTTTGTTTACCCATCCCTATTGTATAAACGCACTGAACTGACTTCTGGAATTGTGTGTTTATCTGTGTGTATGTGTGACTATGCTTGGCCTTGAATTACTCTGAGGCAATATGGAGTACATGGCTGGGCAAGCTCTGCAGCATCAGAACTTCAAGATTCGGTTCCCTTCCTGTTGAACTCAATAGGACAATTACAAGAGATAAATAAGTTGTTATTTTTATTATTATTTAGCCATATTCTTATTCTGGTGATGCTTATGTGTTTCAGATATTTGGAAGCCATTTGACGTGAAGATATTTCTGACAAAGTTAAAATGAATGCAGTAGTTTCCTCTCCCTATTAATGTTCCTGTTGAACATTAATTTAGCTGGGAGAAAAAAGTTGTTCATTCCAGCCTAAAAGCTATGTAGCTCTATTCTTATTCTAATGCTTATTCTTATTCTGATGATTTGTTTTGGTCGGTTTTCGACTGAGACGTCATTACACATGAAGGGCTCTTTTTTCGTACACGACAGGCGATGGGGCTTTGTGCTGGCAAAGTGGCATTTTCCTTGGGAGCAGCACTTTCCTCACCTGCGTCCATTTGATATTTCGGTGACTCACTGTGAACTTGACTGTGCGGGAGGCGAGGCACAGTAGGAAGCGTGTCAGTAATGATCAAGCAGCTGGATGACATGTTGGAAAGTGCTCTTCCGTACCAAATTGTCATAGCGCCGTGGCGCACAGTGTACTGCTTTTAAAGGGAAGGGGAAGAGGGAGGTGATTTGATTGGTCATGGTCTTATAACACAATAATGACCACAAACTGCGCTGCTGGTGTGACGTACCCCTCTGACTGCACTTTGCTCAATGCGCCATTGAGTCATGAAAATAGATTTTTCTGATGACGTATTGCAGTGCAGAATAGCACAGCTTCCTCTCTAATCGTTTTCCTGTTGAACTCAACACTACAAATCAGAGGGGTGTTCCACGAAGCAAGCTTACCACTTATCCAGGCTTATTTCGCTTAGTCTGGCTCAGTTTCAGGTTTATTCGGTTCCACAAAGCAAGCTCAGCATAGTTCAAGCTAAATTGCTGTGGCAACTTATGCTTCCAAACTGCCTCGGGGCAGGCTAGATATCAAGCTAAACCACAGTACTCCCGTAACACTGATCCGACTGAAATGCAATGATTTTCAAACAAGGTTCCGCCATCCTAATGTTCAACACTATTACCCTAGACCCGAGACTATCAGACATAAAATGTAACGTTAATAGAAAATAAAAAATATAAAATGATGTAAGCTGTATCGGGGATGCAGTCACAGTTCAGAGCGTTGTTAGGCAACCCCATTTCCAGCAAGTGTCCAGTGTGTCCAGTGTCCAGCAAGACCTCAATTGCCGTATTGCTTTTAGAAAACGGTTACAACTTATATAAATAATTATTTGATGACACAGTATTATTTTATTTTCTAAATTATTTTTATTTAACAAATTCATTGAAATAATAAAGTATCTTGAATATATGTCAAGATGTTTCCACGGTTGGTAGGAGACGCATTCACTGTTTCTGTATGGGATTTACAGTCACTGTAGAACACACTTTCAACCTATCAATTTCCAGGATGGAAACAACCGATTTCATAAAAATATAATAAAAGTAAGAACCAGCCTGAACAGCTCACTCAGTAGAGCATGAGACTCTCAGTCCTAAGGTTGTGAGTTCGATCCCCATATAGGGTCCAATACAGTACGATGATTGTAATGTAGTAAGATGAAACCTTACGTACAGCCTTTACTACATCATTTATGTAGATGGATAGTACATTTACAGTCTTGAGGTTTCATATATGGCATGGTTTCATTTATAATATTTTTAGCACAGCTTTCAGTTCTTTAATATTGTTGGAACACATGATATCTAATAAGGTCTACACAATTTGTTTGTTTTTAATTCAACAATTACTTACGCATTCAATCTAGCAGCAATTCGTTGCCAATGTTTTTCTCGCCCTTTATTTCTGGCAATCGTAATTCCCTTTTCATCGTAATATGGCTGGATTCTCCATAGACCTCCACTAAAAGTCGCTGTTCAGTGGCTGTGAACATTGCGGCTCTGTCTTTACCATCATTTTTCACCATGATGAATCGATCACATCCATGATCGACCTCTCGGGCTGCTTAAAGGGGGGGTATTGTACTCATTTTGGGCTATTTACAAGACGTTTGTGAAGTCTATATAAAAAAAAATCCTAAAACCAGCTTCTGTGGTGTGTGTTTGAGTCTCTCATTTTCTCCGTTGTAAAGAACAGGCTGTTTTGAGGGCTGCTCTGATTGGTCGCCTCACGTCGTGAGTGAGGCGTGAGGCGGCCAATCAGAGCAGTGCTCATTACATACAACCTACACAGAATTGCCTGGCAGAGGCGGAGAGCAGAGCGCCCATGCTGCTCAAGGTAAACAAATAAGCTTGATGCAGAAATCTACCATAACCATGGCGGCCACTCCAGAACCAACACTGAGACCGTACATGTTTGAGCCGGAGTCTGACCCAGAATGGGAAGAGGCAGCTGAGGCGGTTCCACTTAGTTTCTCAATGATAACAATTCTGTGTAATATTGTACTTTCGTGCCTTGTGTTTGTGTATGTGGGTGTGTGAGCGACACTCTCTGCTGTAGCCGGTCTGTTTATGGCTCATGTCCATAAGCTTATTGAATACAACTTGCAGACACGCTAGGATTGACAATTTTGTTGAGCTAGTTAGCCAATATATTATTGGATGCAATCTATTTGCATCTAAACAGCGCAGCCAAACAACCAAACGCGATTGTACTAATGGTGGCTAAAGTTTACCAAGCCTGACACGTTCGACACACTTATAAAACAGACACTGGTCCCAACAAATAACTTTAAGTTGAGTCCAGACTCCAACCAATAACTTTACTTTTACTTTACTTTACTTTTAATGACTCCAGCTTTAGTTTTCTTACTTTTTCCACACCCAACAAGCCCGTGGCTAGCCCCGCTAGCTCGTTAGCTAACCAGCAGTGAATATACTAACCAGACTAATTTAGTAAATTAAATCAAAACATGGTGACACTTACAGATTCCAATTTTGCAGATGGGTCACGTACCTTATGAATTGCTTCATCTTTAAACTTCAATTTAGATGCTAATCCTGCCGTTGCTCAAGCAGTCTGAGGACTGATCATCACACACTGAAAAAACTGAAAAAATTAATCCACTCTGTCCTGGCATTTTCGCGTGTTGGGAGACTGTGCAGGGATCTATGTTACTGCCTGCATCCTACAAAATAATAACTGGAGCGTTGATATATCTCCTAGATATGTTGTTTTAGCTTCACTCATAGCAAAGTAATGGTGCATTCCTGTGTACTCGGAAAAAACGGCATCCAAATGTGATATGTGCCGATTCTATACCCTAATGGTGCTGTAGTAGTTGATGTTGAGTTTAGATTCTTGTAACATTCTGAGACTTACCATACAAACATGAGTTTGCTGCGGGCGATTATGTTTTCCCGAGCAGATGCACTGGAACACATTTAGATTGGAAGTTAGGAATACCGACTCGGAATTATCGATTTCCGAGTGTTCACCTGGGCATGGACATGCTCTGAGAGGAGCTGGATTTGCACCTTATGAAGTCCAAAGGAAACGGGCTGTTTTTCTCCTATCTTTGGAAAAAGGAAAATACAGAAAAATGGGTGGACTTCCAGATTTCAAATTTCCGCAGCTGCTTAGGGAAGTAGTTTCCTGTGGAACATGTATAAGCGCCAGGAATAAACTTTCCATAATATGGGACCTTTAAATAAACTGTGTATAAATGTGCACGTGCAATTATCTGGATTGCTTGAGCCTGGCTCGGTTTAGCCCGATCACGGTAGCTTGACTTGGGCTTAGTGGAATCGCTTTAGCCCCGATTGATTTGTTAGGTTAATTCAAACCAGGCTTGTGAGGTTAATCACCGCTTTTCTAAGCCTGCTTTGTGGAACAGCCCCCAGAAGGGGAAATAAAAGATGCACAACCCAGTCTTGACACTATGTAGCCTCATTATTATTCTTATGGTGATGATAATGTCTTTCAGATGTGTAACAGGAAGATTTTGTGACTATAAGCTAAATTGAATATAAGTTTATCTGTACAAATTCTTTTGTCACCATGAAATGAGGGACTTGTACAAAAAACGGCTGCAGTTTATTACTGTTTAACTTGATATACCTTTCTACAATTAAAGAACAGAATTAAATTACATTACTAAATGAAAGTAAAGTATCGCTGCATTGGCTCCCAGTGTGTCAGAGACAATGCTGGGATCTGAGAATTGGCGTGATGTGGTCAAACCTTTTCGTCTAGCAGTAGTGTTTTTAATGAGCTGTAGCTGTAAAAGTGCCTGTTTAGGAAGACCTGAAAGAAGACCATTACAATAGTCTACAATAGCTCTACTGGTAATAAAGGCGTGAATGAGTTTTTCTAGGTCTTGTTGTAGTAGTATTAGTACTAGTAGTAGTGGTAGCAGTAATAGTAGTGGTATTAGTAGTAGCAGTAGTTGCAGTAGTAGTAGTAGCATTAGTAGTAGTAGTAATAATAGTAGCAGTAGTAGTAGCAGAAGCAGTAGTAGCAGTAGTAGTAATTGTAGTAGTAGTAGTAGCAGGAGTAGTAGAAATAATTAAATTAAATAAGAATCTGTTCTTAATGACTTGCTTGGTGAACTAATGGTTAAATTAAAAAATAGCAGTAGTAGTAGCAGTAGTAACAGTAATAATAGTAGGAGCAGTAGTAGCAGTAGTAATAGTAGTAGCATAACTATTAGTAGCAGCAGTAGTAGTAGTAGCAGTAGTAGTAGTAGTAGTAGTAGTAGTAGCAGCAGGAGTAGTATTAATAGTAGTAGTAGTAGTTGCAGTAGTAGTAGTAATAATTCAATTAAATCTGTTCTTAATGACTTGCCTGGTGAAATAATGGTTAAATTAAAAAAAATAGTAGCAGTAGTAGTAGTAATAAGTGTAGCAGTAGTAATAGTAGTAGCAGTAGTAGTAGTAACAATAGTAGCAGTAGTATTTCTGGACATTGTTCAGAAGGTTAATGTTGTTGGTAGTGTTGTAATTCAAGACATGTTTAATCTTGTTCTCCCACTGGTTAATCCAGCAAGGAAAATCATAATGTCAAACGCCCCCCTGTTCATTATAACTGTTGGAGAGGGAGCTTGCCAGACATGGGCAAATAGTGTGTCTAATGAAAATGAGTCCCCTTGGCTGCATGTCTCCCCTGCTTTAAAAGAAATGCAGTTGTTTGCTATACAGAATTTACTGAAATGAATTAAGCATTCCAATTCAAAGTGGGTTACTTAGATTATATTGTTTGTTATATGTCAGAAACTATTGAATGTTTTGGGTGTGGGATGGCGGGTGATCTCATCCATTCCTGCCTGAGAAGAAGAAGAGTCTGAGCCCTCTGCCCAAGGTCCACCACAACCGTAGGCAGGTAAAAATGGTATAACTTCAAACTCTGAGAAGGTTTCAGTAAAAAGAAAAGCAAAAAGAAAACTGTTAACTGTGTTAAAGCAGGAAAGGCCCCCAAGAAACTCGCTAAGCCTTCAACATATCAACCAGAGGACAGTGTAGAGGATGTAAAATGCTGATGGTGATGGTGAATTATCAGATTCACTGCCCTCCACACAGAGTCGGGACTCCAACAATACAAGAGTAGTTAAGATTAACAATTTCTTCCCAGATCTCAAACATTTTGTTGACTCAGCTAAATGTTTAATGAAAAACCACTCAAAAGATTTTCTGATTAAGGAAACCAAAAGGTAAAAGCACAAATCCTTGAGGTTTCACGTACCCGATAAAAAATACATTACTGATGGCTCCTTTTACTATTTTGATTATTTTCTGCAGCCTCAGTGCCTTGTTTATTTTTTTCCCCAAGCATATGCTAGTTGAACATGTTGAAACGTTTGGATTTAATCCTTCACCAATTGCACTCATGGTTGGGGATGGGTTGAGTAGAAAGCACAATTCACCCGGGGGTTTGACTTGGAAAAGGGGTGGTTTGGGGGGCAATAAGCCTTTTATACTTTGAAAAGTTGAAAACAACTTAGAAAATGGCTGTGGCTCAGGAGATAGAGCGGGTTACCCGCTAATCGGAAGATCGGTGGTTTCGATCCCAGGCTCCGCCAGTCCGCATGTCGAAGTGTCCTTCATAGGTGGTTCATAGGTGTATTTGGAGATGAGCTGAGCTGAAAGAGTTTATTGTATTGAATCATTTCTTTTTTGGCATTTGATTTTTTATTTTATTTTTTCAGTTTATTATTAGTGTTTCAATTGCCATCACAAAAGGACATATGCTTTGAATTGATGTATATATATGTATATATGTATATATATTTGCAGAACCCTTTTAAATAAAGTGTACTTAAAATGAAAAAAAATCTCTCTCCCACAGTATCCTTGTACATCCCTCTCGACAGTAACACCTACTCCTTTGATTTTGCCCCCCTCCCCCTCCCTTTCAGTAGGTGATGTAACAGTGTTTATTATTCATAGCTGCTGAGATTATAGCCCTGATCAGTATTCCTCTTATGACGGAGAGCGACTGAGAGAGAGAGAGATTTCTTTCTTTTTTTCCCAATATAATATTCTCTATTCATGATACATTTATCTTTTATAGTGATTATGACAGCCTCAGGTTATAACAAATTGGATGTTGTATAGGAAGCAACCTCAGAAGCAATATAGAATGTAATGTAGTAAAATCACTGGAGCGGTGTGAACTTTACAGACATTTACACTCTTTTGTCATCAACTTTTGAACATAGAATTTTATATAGTATTAAAAGGTGCTGTGTGTACCATCAATACATCATTGTCAAATCAATAGCAATACCTTGGTATAATTACTGTAAAACAATGTGACCATGGTGGAGATGATTGGTAGCCTCTATCTCACACCAATGGTATTGTTAGTGCTAGCATTTCTCTAAATTAAAGTGCTAGTGAAAGATTCACTTTCACAAATAGGAGCTTTGCTTCTTCAGTCAAAGCTTTTCTGTTTCTCTTCACTGAAGAGGATCAACATGATGGACGTGATTTTTCCATCTTCATTTCACTCCTTCCACCATCTGCCATTGACTGAAACTCTGAAAGCTTTAGCTCTGTTAGCACTGGAAGAACAGCACCCTCTTCCTGCTTTGTGCCACAAAGCAATCCAGCAGATTTCCCTCCAAATTCTACCCATTGATGATGTAATGCTACATATAGCAACTTTAAGAATATAAATGTTATCAACCTTTTTGAAACAGGAAAGGTTTTCAAACAAGTAGTTTCAGCCAAGCAGTCTTGTTCACTATGTAATATTACAACTATTGTTGTAACCAAGGATATACATTCTTTCTTGTTTTCTCCTGTTTGCTTTTCCTCATGTGTGTGTATATATATATATATATCATGTATTATATTACTCATCTTTTGTGGTGTAGGTAAATAGTGTCCCTGAATTTCCAAGTCCAGGGTCACCTCTTCTAACTTCCTTATGACCACGGAGCCTCAAACACACATATTTATTCCCGCAAAGACTCAAACTTTCAAAAACTAGTTTCCAGCTTTCAAAACATAGATGGTCTCCCTCTATACCATTATAGCCTGAATTCCACTGCCGGGTTAATGGGACCATATTAAACCTACCATAGCTTCTCCTACATTGGCAGCTTGTTAGATTTAAAACTGATGTTAAAAAAGGATAGAAACAGAAGTAGTAGCAGTAGTGGTGGTGGCAGTAATAGTAGTAATAGTAGGAACGGTAATAGCACCAGAAGTAGTACTTAATAAATAATCTATTAATAAATACAAAAACATATGTAAAAAAAAGTGCATAGAGAAATAAATATGAAAATAAATAACAGTGAACATAAATGACTTAATAAAGACAATACATTAACAAGAAAAAATATGTATACAGCCATTTATTTATTTCCCTATTAATTTATGTATTTCCTCCTAATGCTCCTAAGGCTGTGTCATTCAAATACATGTGGGTGGTGTTTAACACACTATTGGTGAGTCACTGTCATGGTGCATTGCCCGATTGGATTTGCCTCACTTGGTTATCAACAAAACAACTTTGTCAACACAACTTCACAATCAGGCTAGAGGTTGGCCACTGCCAAGAAGACTGGCAAGGCCAAATGCTGTAATGATTGACATTGCGATATCCAGAGAATTAAGAGAGTTGGCTGCCATTGCAGATGACAATGATGATTCCCCATTACCTCCTCTCTAATGCCGAGGCTTCCTGGTCAGAATAGTGTTTTTCTTTCACCTATATGGTAACACTAAAATTAACAGGTTTTTATGGGAGTGACACAAACTTTTTGACCTGTGATTGGTTAACTTCATACCCATATATGTACTCACCTGATTCTACTTTCCTACTAGATTAAACTAATACAAGATGAGGTTCACTTTTCATCATCACCATCATCACCACCACCATCCATCCATTACATTACAGAATGGCAACTGTCTTCTCTCTACAAATCTCTTCCATCTTTTAACTCTGTATATTGCATAAATTCATATATTGCTCATTATCCGTAATGACTGTCAAAAATACATTTCACACACACACACACACAGAGACACACCCTTGATTAGTATGGGTTATTTTCAGAATGACTGACTAGGCTGCAAAATGACAGGTATTGCCATGGTAATTAAAACTGTCAGTCATTCTGTGTGTGCGTGAGAGAGACAATGCAGTCTAAATTGCAGCTGTGTCACTTGTCAATCAAATGAACACTTGTCAAGAGTTGTCCACTTATATCAATCTTATTGTCTTTTCAGTTCTAACAAAGCACTGTCAGTAAACAGTTGTGACATTGAAGAACTTTTTTTTGTTTAAGCCTCCAGGGATTCACTTTTTACTTCCTGGAACTAAGTTTTGATTGGCTCAACATTAAGAAAAACTGGGTTTATTGGCTGCAATTGAGGAATATCAACAAGAGGAATATCACAGCCTTGTTGATTTCACAACAAAAATCAAGTAACCTTTAAAATCATAAATGGTATATATTACATGAGGAATATGCAACAGAGATTCAAGTTAGAGTTATTAGCTAAATATTATTATAATTAATTCTCACTAAATGAATTGCAGTATACCCAGAATATAATAGCTAATTTGAATACAACTGTATTTTGGCATGAGATGAGTTTTTGAATGAGAAACTTACTATAAATGTGTCTTTGCTGATGACAGACCTTGTTACACCTCCATGATGGTGATTTTATCAGAGATGATATAATAATTTTTATTATTACAAATTCCACATTGGAGTGGTGTGGAAATGGAGTGATGTGAAGGCCAACTTTGAAATGTTCAAGTTAGTTCTTCTGATAATAAATCTCAAAGGGCTTCTTCATCTTTGATAACACAACACATTTACTGTATTCTAATGTAAATGCCCCTTTACACATAACGTACCCATTACACACGTACATAAGTTTAATACATACTGTGTTGCATTTCCAGTGTTTCCATAATTGAAATATTGACACTTTAATTTGTTTCTAAACTAAACTAAAGATGCCTGTTGGGAAATTGGTTGCAGTTGGTGCAGTTACAAATAGCACTAGCACAGGAAAAAACAGAATAGAGATAGAAAAAAACAACAAACCATACGCAACTGACATTTTCAACAAATAAAAATGATGAAGATATAGAACATTTAGAAATGTATGAAAAAAAAAATGAATACAGCATTATTAGGGTATAGACCAAATAAAAAAGACCAAAAATATCAAATAAATAAATAATAGGGAGTGGAATAAGAAAAAAAGATAGCTCTATATACACATGCGGTATATACTGTAACAAATGAGACAAATATGTAAATATGAACAAAAATTAATCTATAATACATAAATGAAATATAATACTAAACTAAAATGAACTAAGTGCTGACATGAATGAAGTGGAAACCATTTTGCATTACTCAGTGACTCATTGTAGTTGTTTTTTTCCTCGATTAGTTAACTTCATTTCAATTGAATCCTGCAAGCCAGACAAGACCAGGGTCTGTTTGAAGAGGAGGGCCGAGATTTCCCAAGTTGTCCGGGCCCCCCGCCCCCCGCCCCCCGCCCCCCGCCCCCCGCCCCCCACACACAGAGAGAGAAACAAACACCATCTGTCCACTTCCTGCTGTTCAGGAAGTCTCAGCAGCACTAAGATATGGCTGTCCCCATGTAGAGCCGGCCGGAGCCCCGATTGGCCACAGTTTCCTCTTTGGAGACAGTTGCTATATCAGAAAGATACAAGATGCCAAGTTGTGGGGAAGCAAACGGTTGATATTGATTTGGTCAGATCTACTGTATGCTCAATTATGGTTGTATTTTACTCTCTTCCTCACCAAGTTGCAGTAACCAAGTACATTTACTGCACTGATATAATGTAGGATTTATTTGTGGGTTTTTTAGGTTGCTGTTGTTGCTTTAAACAGCTTCACATTTCCAGCCCCCAGTGTTTCAAAGGAAATATGCATATTCTCTACTTCTTTTATGTAACACCTGCAGCTTACTCATTACTTTGAAGAAAGGGGTTTTACATACCAAGCATGATAAATTCATGAAAATGATTTGCTTCAAAGTTCAGGCTTATTTAGTTATTCTGATGGTATTAATATTCCATTTGTCCAGAATGAGGGTGTGTGTGTGTGTGTGTGTGTGTGTGTGTGTGTGTGTGTGTATTCCCTGCTACTGTTTGATGAGCCCCTGTTGCCCTACAAAGTTATCCCATAATTATCACTTCATGGGTGACGTAAGCATGTAAAGCAAAAAGTAAAGCATATGATACAGGGCATGTACGGTAGTTATTACATGTTACAGGGTAATAATTAACAATGACACAATGTTCACTGGAATGCCTGTCTGTCTGCAGGCTACATGTATGACAGCAGCAGTTATGAAATGTGGCAAATTATTCTTGCAAAGCAACACCCTTGTGCTCCTCCTTATATTTCTGCTACACAGCCAAATTTCCTGTGTTAATAATGAAAATAACAAAGATGATTCAATTAAACACTGACCTTTATGTCCGATACCTCCTGGACGCGCTTTTTGATAAGGTGAACAGCTAATAATGCACATATACAAAATCCGCACATTCTGTACATATGTTATCTACATCTGTAAATTGGATGTATTTGAAAAGGTGAATAGTTAATGCAACACACTGTATATGGCCTATGTGCACATGATCTCATATTTTTCTAACCACGAACCTAACCACAGTGAAATCGTCTTTCAAGTGTTATCCAACTATACTTTTTGCACTGCAGGAATCTCATTAACAAAGAGAGACAACTGAGGCACGGAAAGTGAATTTCATTCCTGGAGAATAGGGAACAACAATCCCTTTAGTAATTCCCCCCCAAATACTTTTAGGGATTTTTAGGGGTATAACATGCCCTGTAGGATGTTCTTGTTCATATATCACTTGCCAGCAAATTCTTGGCATTGTAACTGATAACGTACAGTATACTGGTAGAAAGCAGCTGTAGGAGGGCTAGAAAACCATGCACTGACATTTTCAGGGAAAACAGAACATCCTTGCTTTTGACTTCCAACATTAAAAATGTGGAACAGATCACATCATAAATTAATTTGTTGGGCGCTCATTTGTTTGGAGCGTCCACCCTGATGCTGGGAGGATTGGGGGTTTGGACCCTCAGGTGAATTAATTTACAGAACCCAATGGCTCTCTGGTTGTTAGAAGAGATTGATTGAGGGTAGGGAACCGTTATACTGGTTGTACCAGTCCATCTAAGATGCTATACGCCACTAAAACAGGAGATTAAGTCCTGGCTTATGGGTCACCTCACCTTGAACAAGGCTTACTTTCTCAAGACATGACATGACAAATGTGACCCCAGCCTGCTGTATAGTGAAGTGGAGTGTAACATAAATCTATATAGCATAGTAACCTATAAGAAATGTAATTCCAAGCAGAAAGTTAGGGGCGGTAGGGCGGCCTAGTTGTTAGACAATAGAATACTACATTTCAGTATTTTTGTGTCACATAGTTCACATGTCCAACTACCTATTGTGGTTTGCAATGGATCTTATTTGGATATTAATATATTTGTTATGGACCAAACAATAACATGTACACATTAATTTAGCTAGCTAGCAACCTTCCACTAGCCGTTTCCTAAGCCAGCTAGCTTGCTTAGGAAGCAAATAGCAAAACTATATTCAGTGAATCAGTCTGGGGAAGGTTAGAATGTCTTATCAAAGAGTTCTGGTCTCTCAGTACACTGAGAGCCAAATAATATACAAATGGAGAGAAATTAACACAACAGAGACTCTGCCTAGAAGTGGACGTCCTTCTGAAGTACCACCAACAGTGAGAAGAAAAACTAGTAAAAAAAAACAACAACCCAAGAATAACATCCAGAGATCTTCAAGCCTCCTTATCTGATGTCATTGTGCATCTGTCAACAATAAGAACACTGAATAGAAATGGCTTTCATTGAAGGACAGCCAGGAAGAACCTCTACTGTCTAAAAAGAACACAACTGCACGTCTTCAGTTTGCCAGAGACTGTTTTGTCACAATAAAAAAAATCATATAATATGTGTGTGTATAGGCGCACTCACATATAGCGCAGGTGGGGGTTCTTGGAGAAAGCACGAGCCTGGATCGCATGGAGGTTGCTCTTCATAATGGTTCTGTCATACACACAGAGAGATAAATCTTTCATGAGAAACTTCCAGGTTAGACAGCTCCAAATTATATATAGATAGTAAGAGAAAGAAAGGAATAGAGAAAAAAAGCACAAAAGAGGAAGAAAGCAGAAAGAAAGAAAGAAAATGTGAAAGAAAGAAAGATTGCAAATCTTACTATCAGTTCCAAAAATGCCAATACAGGTTATTGTTTCAATATAAATAATTGAAGATACAGTCTAACAGCTAAATGAGGGAGGATGACAAACTCACAAGTTCTCATTTCCAATCTAATGAATGAAAAAATTACAAACGTACATCGACCGTATTAGAAGTAGAACTTGAAGTAGCCCTTCACCTTTTTTGAACAGATGTCACACACACACACACACACACACACACGAAAATGGCCTGTTGCAAACAGGGTATCCATGACAACAGGTGGTTCAGCTGTTGATTGCCTGCATCGACGCTAGTGATGAGTAGATACTCTATGGGTCACACAGTCAGAGATACGGAATGGATTGAGAGAAATGGTTCACATGGTGAAGGAAAGCAGCAGCAGAGAGAATGGTGAATATAATTGTAATACTAATTAGAGGAAGAATGTTATTTCTTTTCACAAATAAAGCACTAATTGATACATTTCAAATAGACATTATTATTTATAAGGTTATTTTGGTGCTGGTAAGGTATATCTATAAATGTTCTATGCATGTATGCTTGCTTTTACTCAGTTATATTGTTAGTTAGAATATCCATGAAACCATCTTAGGATCTTTTTTCTGCCTTAAAACAATCTTAAATAATTCTTAAAACAAACAGAGACCTTGGGCCAAATGTATAAAACTCTGTGTAGATTTAGGCGTGGAAACCTGTGTACGCACAAAACAGGAAAAATGCATACGCTCAGATGTATAAAACCCCACGTACGTCTGTTCCCACGTGTTTTTTCTTCATACATCTCAATCATCCTTAAATTGCATGCACGTGCACGAGCCTTCTGACCATGCCCACAATTTACTATATATGGCTTCCAACACACCCCCAACTGCCTGGTTTGCATATAAAGGGCCAGCATTTAGTTTAGTTTTCAGGACAAACGGCGGAAGCATTTAAGAAGAATTAGAAGAAAAGAAGCGCAATTTTACGACTGTGAACTTGAAATAATGGTTGATTAAAATGACAGAAGAAAACGCGGATTATTTAGAAGCCTAAGCTCTGGTATTACCAACCAAATGAAACAAGTTGAATGGCAGAAAGTAACCGAAACCATCTCCCTTTTAAAAGCCCAATGCAACGCTCTACCACAGAGCGCACGGCTGTGCACCACATTACAGCGTCTGTTGTGGCTCTGGGGGTTTGTACATGGCATAACCATGGCTTCAATGCATATCCATTATCACCTGAGGGTATAAAATATTATATACATATTATACAAAACAATATTATATATATATATATATATATATATATATATTACATTTGGGAAACCGGACATCGCTGCAAATTGCATTTTGATGTTGGCCTGTTCAGCTGCTGTGTAAGGGAACCTGATGTTTCTATTACTCAAAGAAAT
Source organism: Hoplostethus mediterraneus (assembly GCA_034670385.1). Lineage (NCBI taxonomy): Eukaryota > Metazoa > Chordata > Actinopteri > Trachichthyiformes > Trachichthyidae > Hoplostethus > Hoplostethus mediterraneus. The sequence continues at coordinate 1,138,593 of JAXDDW010000122.1, read as the reverse complement.
GATGCCACCCCACGCCATGGGCATGATCTGTCCGCAAGCTTCAGCTGAAACGTCCCCGTCGCTAAAAACCCGATTGTTGTTAATATCTGTAGATGGACGGGGATGACAGGGTTCTCCGAGAGTGCCGTACCAACACAGGGTCCAGTTCAGCACACAATTCGAAGAGAACAGCTCTTGGAAATTCACTGGCGCATTAGCCAGTCAACATCATGGACCAGAAAATCAGTACAGTCTCTGAAGACTCGTTCTCGCCTAAATTGCGCAATATCTTCCAGCAACGCCAAGGCTGGACGGCTACAGCCTTTATATAGTGACGTTTTAACGACCTGTTAACTGGTCACACCTGAAGGTGTATCCCCAATAATAGGCTACAAAATAATCATCTTTATTTATATACAGATCATGTATTTATTTGTTTATTTATATAAAGATCATTATCATAAAGCATAGTGACAAACATATTTACTAAAGAAACATATTTACTAAAGACATATTTACTAAACATATTTACTAAATATTTACTAAAGATAAACTATAAAAATCTACGGGCGGCGAAAATGTGCTTACCGGTACGCACTTTCTCGCCGCCCATTGATTTTTATACATTTGGACTCCTGCGTGGAAAGTGACGTAAGTACACTTTTCGTGTGTACGCATGGTTTATACATTTGGCCCCTTGAGTCCTAGAACAACCAGATTTGGTGGATGGGTTTCAAATTTTCCCCACAACTCACCCATCAGGCACTGTAACAAGCAACTTTAAGTTTTGGCCACACACACACACATTTTTAAATTGTCAATTTAAACTTGATTTTTTTGCCCTTTGCACCACTGGGTTTTTGATACCTATGAGCAACTGAGCAAACAAACTTCATATAAATGTTTATGAAGGGCTTAAAAGTGTGCCGGACCACATTTGGTGTTCTATAGCTTTGCAATAAGGCTGTTTTTCAAATGGCAAAATGTCTCGCACCATCACCTTCATGATGAATCAAGCTTATTTCACCCTGTCAAATAATTTGTCTCATGGGCTTGGATCCCACTAATGGCTGCTTGTAGCTACTACTGTTATTAGAATCAGAAACAAATTTATTGGCCAAGTACATTCGCACATACAATACAAGGAATTTGACTCGGTGATGTTGGTGCATTAAAGAAGACAGACACAATCACATCAATACATACATACATACATACATACATACATACATACAATGAAATAAATAAATAAGTAAGTGTGTGTCTGGAGGGAGGGGGTGTGTGTCTGGGGGGGTGGGAGGTCAGTGGGTTTTATTTGAGAGCCCCACTGCCATGGGGAAGAAGCTGTTCAATTCCTGGAGGTTTTGGTCTTAACAGACCGCAGCCTCCTGCCAGAAGGGAGAGGTTGAAAAAGGGAGTGTCAAGGGTGAGAAGGGTCAGCCATGATCCTTCCAGCACGCTTCCTGATCCTAGAGGTGTACAGGTCCTGAAGCGGCGGCAGATCACAGTCAACATTAGCCAAAAAGCTAGCTAACCAGCTACTGTATTATTGGTTTGGGTTTTGTGTGGTTGTCATCTAGCAAGTTCGCTAGCCTTCTAGCTAGGTAGCTAGCTAATAACAAAAGAAGCATTGGTAATGTGTTGATTCATGCTTTGTTGATGCATCTGTTGATGCTTACTACGCAAGGAAGATTTCAGCAAAGTAACAGCACTTTGCTGAAAGTGTATGTATTTAAAAACACACAGGGTCCAAAGCGCTATATTCTGAAAGCATAAGCGCAAATGAGCCTTTGTCAGGGTATGATCAAGGCAGGAAATAAGCTTTTTTTATAAACTGATTTGAACTTCAAGGAAAAAAACGCCTCTTTATTTTTAATACATGCCTGTGGTACCCATTCTGAAGAGCACCTGCCATGGGCATTTATTGTACCAAGTAGTGCTCCCAAATGTTTGTTTTTTCCTAACAGTACTTTTACTTGAGTATGATATTTGAGTTGAAATACTGTAGTAAAACTAGTAAACTGTCTACTGCTCCCAAATACATGACATTTTGAGCACTCATGGGGGCCCCAAAAATATCCAATGCTGCGCTCCACAGTTTTCCCACCCGTGACAGTGAGTTGAAACTGCAACCAGGAGAGGATGGTTCACATCACTCTCGTCCCCCTCTCTTTCATCTTTCTCCTGTCTTCCACCCTCTTATTTATCTCGCTCTCTCTGCCTCCCGCTCTCCCAATTTCAGTCGTAACATTATCAAATCAAATCCAAATCAACTCCCTCTCTCTCAACCCATTCCAGCTTATTAGTCAGTGGAGACGTGGATTTCAACCCCTGCTGAGTTGTGGGCAATAGGAATCGGCTTCCAAGGAGAGAGTGGAGGTACAGGGAAAAGAGGGGGAGGTAAAAGGAGAGAGCGAGAGAGATCAGCACTGCATTGATTTTCTATGATTTCCAATGGTCTACCAGCTCATCACTGTTTGCTGCCTATGATTTGATCTGTTTGCTACAATGAACAGGACCAAAACAAAACCAGTGGGATATAATATGTATATGTATGTATGTACCTGGGTGAAAAAGCATGCACTGGAAAGTTTTCAATAAATTGGAAATCAACTTCACATTCTTAGATTAGATGAAACTTACATGACATTACATGACTTACAAATAAAAAAAATATATACATTTTAAAAAAGCAAATTGGGGTTTATATAAACATAAGCAACCAACAATTCCAGCATTCAGAGATAATAAGTAGAAATATATGAATGAACATATGCGAAAAGTTGATTCCGGCATTAACAGGATGTACAAAATATCAACAGAATCTACTGAGACATAAGATAATGTGAGATTTGTGCATTTTGAAAACGGTGTGCACTGTAAAAAAAAGAAGAAAAAAGATGTAAATTTACGTGTGACGTACCATCAAGTATCATGTCAATTGACATGCATTTGACCTTTTCTTTTTTAACCGTCAAATTGCATTAAATTTACATTAAATGACAATTATTAAATGTTTTTCTGTCATTTTACAGTTAAATTACTTCATAACAAAACACAGTAAAGCTTTTTTTAAAGGATAAAGTTAATTATGGTAATTCTACAACATAACTTTTTTTTTTTTTTTTACATGGTTTTGCCATAAAAATACCTAAATACAAATATAATTTACAAATGTGATATTACAAATTGTTACTGTTATTATACTGCTACAGTCAGTTTTTTTTTTTTAATTTATCTACGTATTTCTACAAACCAATATCTGTAAGTTCACTGTAAAAAAAGATGTAAATTTAGATGCAAAGTATTATCAAATATTGTGTTAATTGACATGCATTTCACTATTTTTTAACTGTCAAATTGCATTAAATGACTATTATTAAATTTTCTTTATCATTTTATGGATAAATTACTTAAAAACGAAATACAGTAAGTCTTTTTAAGGATAAAGTCTATGATGGTAATTCTACAACATGACTTTTTTTTTTACACGGTTGTTAAAAATATGTAAATTTACGTGTAAAATACCATCAAATACCATGTCAATTGACATGCATTTCACTTTTTCTTTTTTAACTGTCAAATTGCATTAAATTTACATTAAATGACAATTATTAAATGTTTTTCCGTAATTTTACAGTTAAATTACTTCATAACAAAACACAGTAAAGCTTTTTTTAAAGGATTAAGTTAATGATGGTAATTCTACAACATTACTTTTCTTTGACATGGTTTTGCCATAAAAATACGTAAATACACATTTAACTTTTTTTAACTGTCAAATTGCATTAAATTTACATTAAATTACTATTATTAAATTTTCTCTATCATTTTACGGATAAATTACTTAATGACAAAATACAGTAAGCCTTTTTTTAAGGATAAAGTCTATGATGGTAATTCTACAACATGACTTTGTTTTTTTACACGGTTTTGTTATAAATACATAGGTCAATTTAGGAATGTGATATTACAGATTGTTACTGTTATTGTACTGCTAGAGTCAGTTCAAACAATTATTTATCTACATTTTTTTTTACGAGCCAATATCTGTAAGTACACAATGAGTAAGACATGGTTTCCCATACGAACATTTACAGATTTTGTCTGTTATTACACAGTAATTATATGGGAGACTATAATGACAAAAATACTCAATACAACCATGCACACACATTCATCATGTGAGTTTCTTTTCGACATGTTGACATGACAGAAATAACGCTACCTTTTCGTAACATAACGGGGCACTCGCCAAGGAGGTGCATAGAGACTAAACGGCAAATGGCGGCCCATTCATGTCTATTGAACTTGCTCACCCTGCGCATCCGCTAAAAATTTCCTCGACTTCCTGGTTGCTCAGCGGACATGCATATTAGCATTTTAGTCACGTGGCAATCGCAGCAGGAGCGACTTGTACTTCAAATATGCATTTTTAGGTGAACATATACAAGTGAAATAAGCATTGTGACAGCAGCCTTTAAAGCCTAAATTTAATTTATACTTTCAGGACAATGATAGTTCAGATACCAATCCTGGCAATCCTTCAAATAAATAATGGAAATATTCAAAGACTTTTTTGTCATATGCAACGTTGAAGCTATCTTTGTAAACATTTAACACATTTATTTTCAAACGGGCCTCTATAGGGAAATGTCTTTCTGGGCCACATACCTAGTACCAACATTGGCCTCACTCACAGTATAAAATTGACACTTCCTTGAGGTTTAAAATTGCCAGATTTGTAAATTTGTGTAGCCACATGTAGATTACCACATTGATTTTTCCAGCAGTAGAATGATGTTGCAGACAGAGTAGCGAACACAAACAGCTGTTTGTACAACTGTAAATGTGTTAGATAGACCAAAGACTAACCGTTGCGGGGCATCGCTTTATGAGTTGGGCTGGCATTGTGCATTCCCCTGTCTTCCCCCTTTCCTTTCTCTCTTCACTGTGCTGTCAAATAGAGCTGAAAAGCCCTAAATATATTACAAAATTTGTGATGTTCTTAACAGAACAATGCTCCTTTGTCATGAATTGTTATGAAAGGTCTGATCTATTCATGCATGCTTGATTTCAACAGAAGACATTTGAATTTGTTTTTAATTTTAAGACTAATTCAAAACAAAAAGGAGAGTTCCACTACTGAATGACTTTTTGACTTTCATCTTTTAGATTGCAATACATTGTGTCTCCATAATGTTGCACCCTTGGGGTTACAAGCTGGCAAAGACAATCCATTGTCCATTACAACAATGCAAACAGCACAATGGCAGCTCAACCCAAAGCTTGCCTGTGGTTGTGTACTCTGATCCATTGATCCTGATGCATGCATGTTTTAGCTTATATGTTGCTGATCAGCTCTCTACCCTCTACTGCTGTATCTATATGTTGGCCCCGATGCTTTCCCAACCAAGGGGTTTAGGCTAATGTGTTATTAGAGTAACCCACTTAAAGGCCAGACCAGCATTGTTTTCCAGGCTTAAAATTGCATGGGTTTAATGTACTACAAGACTATGCCGTAGGATAGCATTTTCACTTAGCTCCAGTCTTGTCATTTGCAATGGCCTATATATCAAGAAGAATGCAGGATCATTTTGACCTTGTACATAGTACTATAGCTTTTCAGTGCCTATCACTTGCTACAACACTTTTTTTCCATAACCAACTGCAGTGAAAATGCTTAAACAGGTGGGCCTTAGTGATGGGCAAAAAAGAACGAACGAATCTTTTTGAACGAATCTTTTTAGTGTCCGGTACGTACCGGGTTATCAAATCGAACGGACCGACTCCTCATGAATCCCTACTCACACTGCCCACGGCCACTCACGTTGCCTGCTATGAGAGACTGAGCGGCTGCTCTGAGCTGCTCGCGAACCGTTCAGTCTCTATCGGACTTCTCGGACATCTGCTCTCTAGGTTCGCGAGATGTCCGATGTCCGAGAAGTCCGATAGAGACTGAACGGTTCATCAGCTCTCTCGTTCATCAGCTCTCTCGTTCATCAGCTCTCTCGTTCATCTGCTCTCTCGTTCTCGAACCGTTGAGTCTCTATCGGACATCTCGGGACAGTAAAACGTAAAACTAAATCACAGGTTAATGATAATAATATTTTTAGTATTTACACAGAGTATTGCTATTGATTTCATTTTATTTTGTGTGCTCTTGACTTTCTTTTTCTAATAGAGACAGTTTTGTTGACCAATGTTAAATGGCTTATAGTTTACCCAATTACCAGTTACTTTATTAAACAACATCTTAAACAACAAAAACTGTTCTAATGTGTGCAGAATAGATCGCTACATTATTACATTGGCCTTTTTCACGATCCAATATGGCTCCTTGATCCGACAGGTACGCGGAAGTAGTCCGTGTCGTTCATCGTTCAATGAACGATGAACGACGAAGAGCTGATGAACCGTTCAGTCTCTCTCGTTCATCGGCTCTCTCGTTCATCGGCTCTCTCGTTCATCGTTCAATTGAACGATGAACGAGAGAACCGCTCGGTCTCTATCGGACTTCGTTCATCTAGTTCATCAGCTCTCGTTCATTGAACGATGAACGAGAGAGACTACTTCCGCGTACCTGCCGGATCAAGGAGCCATATTGGATCGTGAAAAAGGCCAATGTAATAATGTAGCGATCTATTCTGCACACATTGACAACAGTTTTTGTTGTTTAATAAATTAACTGGTAATTGGGTAAACTATAAGCCATTTAACATTGAACGAGATGAACAGAGAGGGCGATGTCCGAGCGCCAAACAAATAAATAACAGCGACTGGCGATTTGACTTTTTTTTCTCTGCAGATGCAGAAAGTTCAGTGCAAGCCATTCTAGTTCAATAATCCGATTTAGATTGGAGGAATTAAAGAAAAAAATGTAACGTTATACAGTTGCAAACGTCTTTATTAAAATGGCAAACATAAAAAATATAAAAACAAACAACAACAATGAAATAAATATAAGCATGTCTGCTCACTGCAGGGCATGACCAAATATAACAATCAAAGTGTCACAGTGACAAGGACCTTAATATAAAACAACAAAAGAAACAAACCAAGTTGTAAATATATTATAACAAATATAAATACAAATATAAAAAAAGAATCATAACTCGAAAGGTTCGAAAGGTTCGATTCATTTACATGTATCAACTCGAATGAATCGATTCTTTGAAAAGATTCGGTCCGCCCATCACTAGTGGGCCTTAGAAGTCACAGCTCCTGGCCAAACGACCCCATCCCCCAACCACCCTGCTTGACCAATGACGTTACACTATTGAGATTCAAACTTGGCGCTCTCCTTGCCCGTCTTGTCTCCTTCGCAAACAGTCGCTGTAGGAGTAACGTTACCTTGGAAGAGACGCCAGTCAAAAAGTAAGTAACTTTTATTGTATTTCTACCATCTGTCAAATTTGTATACTTATTGGATAGACTGGATTTAAAGATTTAATAGCCAGAGCAAACTGCATGCTCACTCAAACTGTAATTTGACTAGTTAGCTAGTTGTTCATTTTGTTGGCATTCCTCCATAGGTATTATTTTTACTCAAGATATAACGTTATACTGTATATGCGGCAAGTTGATATCCAGTATGATATCCACGGTAGCCTATTGATATGATATTTCTTCATTCAATGCGAGAGACTGTCAGGAAAAGTGTGCTTTGCTTTTCGGTAATGTTACTCCTTGTCAAACGGCGGCACTAAATCTGCTCTGGTCTGCTTTTCACATGCATTTTAGCAATCTTATCATAGCTAGCTTAAACCCGATTAAGTAAATGTGTGAGTGAGTGTGTGTGTGCGGGTCGTATGTCTCTGTGTAACTGTCTGTCTGTGTGCGGGTGCCTTAGTGTGTTTACATCGGGGGTTCCCAACCACCGGGCCGCGGACCGAAAATATTCGTATATTCTGGTCGCAGAACAGCAAGCAACCGGAAGGAAAGTGTAGTGTTTACAGCATTCAAAATGCTGATGATGGCATAATGCCGAAACAGTCTTTTTTTCATCTGCTGCTGTGTACCCTGTTATTGTCAGTGCAGATCAAAAAAAGTTGAAAACATTTGTACACAGGCATCCGCATGTACTTAACCTGCATTTTATCTGAGAGGTTAGAGCACAGGGTTGTGTAGCTTTCAGGACATGCATGTACACATTCTGGTTCTCAGCATAAAAATTGTATGAACCCCCATTCAGCTCAAAGCAGGTACTGTCCTGATAGAATTTAAGGTCATGAATTAGATAACTTCTACTAAGTTCGAAGATCATTTAAACTAAATAACATTGTGATTCAAATTTTTACTGTTATTTAATACTAATTATCATCTTTTTTTCCTCTCTCTCTCTCCTTTGTCCAGGTCTGCCACTGCGACTCTCACACCTATCCTTAAATGTCTATCCTTTTTGAGCTTCTTCATCCTATCCCTTTGACCTCCAGTGATCTCAGCACTATCCCTTTCAGTGTTATACAGAAGGAAGAAAACACATTTTAAAAGAAGAAACCGTGCCCTGCCATCACTGATCAAAATATCCCCAGCTGCATGTGCTTGTTGGCAGCCTGCAGTCTTTGGTATGATGGTACACCAGCAAACCAGAAGGCCTACCTCAACTTACCCATCTAACCACACACAGATATACACAATCACACATGTATGGTAAGCATGTACATGTACAACTCACTCACTCGCTCGTGCATACACACAAAGACACACTGAGTCAATGACCTAAGAGGGATGTTAGTCACAGCTACTCCTGCTTGTTTCCCTACATGCCCTCAGATGTGGTGCAGCTGGTGCAAAAGAAGCAGAGATGGTCTTTCCAGGAAGGAAGTCATGGTCACCATCTCAGCTCTGCTGCATTTAACACTCATATCATGAAGGTATGTAGAACCTCCTTCCCATTTAATGTTTGCATGTACAGTAACTATTATTTTAGGCACAGGCGGCGAACCTTCCATTTTTAATCAACCCACAGGGTTATGGCCACCATATCAATATTTTCTTTTAGCAATGTCTGCAGTTCCAGTATGCACCAAAGTGTTTTCAGTTATTAATGTCCATCAGATATTTTGTATTTTTTGTAGACTTGTGAAGGCCAGTTAAGTGAATTGAAGACTTGTAGTGAACTTCAAGTGTTTCCTTAAGCCAGGGGTGTCGAACCTTGTGCCATGGAGGGCCGAGAGTATGCAGGTTTTCATTACAACCAAAGACTACACCAGGTGATTTCACTGATTAGTCCCTCCTCTCTGGTTGAGGGTGTGATAACCAGTCGAATCACCTGGTGTATTGTTCGGTTGGAACAACAACCTGCATCCTCTCGGCCCTCCATGGCACATGGTTTGACACCCCTGCCTTAAGCCAATCAGAGCCCCCGAAACATGTTACGTGGCAAGAATGTTTGAAGCCAATCAAACAAATATTGCTTATTTAAGAAGAAAGTTATTTATACACACGCATACATTTGTCAATTTGCTCTAACATTTTCATGGAAAAATATTGCTTCTTTAGTTGCCCATACGATAACCTTTGACAAATATTTATGGCTTGAAATGGATTCAAGCCTGAAGGGACAGTACATGTTTTTTGGCAGCCCAAACTGATTTATCATTAACTGGGAGTCTTTTCAGTGTTTTGAGGTACTTCGTGCTACCCTTTGGGGTACTTTGTGATGCTTTGTGGTACTTTGTGGCAATTAATAGGACCCTCTTCTCTTACTAGATCTTAAATAAAAATTATTTTGCCAGAAAGAGAAGGTTCTAGAAATTGCTGCCATATTGTTTACATTTCTTGGTTTAATGCTGTCTACATCATATAGCTGGTCTCTTTATATTCAGTTAACCCTGCAATGATAACCCATTCCCTCTCCTTTTTCTCATTATTCATACTAGGAGTGGAGCTGAAACATTTATCAACTCAATGTCAGCAAGACAAGAGCTCATGGTGGACTTCCGTCGGAACGAGAGGCGACGACCACCACCACCTGTCATCCTCCAGTTCCTGGGGGTGCACCTCAACAATAAACTGGACAGGTCAGACAACACTGATGCCCTCTACAGGAAAGGTCAGAGTAGACTGTACTTCCTGAGGAGGCTCAGATCATTCAATGTGAGCAACAGGCTCCTCTACATGTTCTACCAGACCGTGGTGGCCAGTGCACTCTTCTGTGGTATGTTGGGGAGGTGGCATCAAGGCAAAGGATGCCAACAAGATCAACAAGCTGGTCAAGAAAGCTGTCTCAGTTGTGGCAGAGAGCCTGGACATTCTGGAAGAGGTGGCTGAGGGGAGGAAGAGGTCTAAACACAGATCCATCTTGGAGAACCCATCCCACCCCTCTATGATGAGATGAACGGGCTGAGAAGCTCCTTTAGCCACCGTCTCATCCAACCTAAGTGCACAAGGGAGCTTCAAGCACTCTTTTGTGCCAACAGCCATCTGGCTGTACAACGCTACCTCCAGCATCAACCCCTAAGTCTGCTACTTTCTTTTTGCCGCCCGCCCCCCTCCACACACACACACCCCTACACCCAGACATAGAAATTCATTTGTATGCCAAAATTGTGTCAATGTGTTATTTTATATTTTTATATATGTATTATATTGTTTTTCCTTGCTGAAAATATCTCCTGTGATTGTATGCAAAGCTTGATATAATGTGGTTATATGTATGTATCTTCTATAATGTATTTTATAGAGATTTAATTTAATTGTTCATTGTTAACATTGTGCCCCATATATGTAATTAAATATATGAGGCTAAAAAAGTTAACATTTCTGAAGAAAATTTGTGTGAAATGTGACCCTGGCTGTTTGACAGTCTCTGACTCCATCTAGTGGCTTGTACAGACAGCCATTGTCAAAGCGAAAGTGAACTTAACTTTTCATAATGCATTCTATGGGGCCAAAAAATTGAAAATGAAATTCAATTGCTGAAAAAGTAAAAGTGTTATCAAACATTTTAATGACCGATGATGATTCCAGACTATGCTATTCAACTATTCTATTCAAAGTTTGAACGGCGTTGATAGCTTAAATGGTGTGAAAGTTGTTGAAGTCTGAAATTTGGGGCGGAAGACATTTTTAAACTGAAGGAAGCATACAAATTTTGTTCTAGTTTGATATGCAATTGTTCTGCTTGACTCCGAGATTTTACTGTAATGTTATGGCTCACTATGTTCTAGGTATGATGTTCGTCTTATGAGTATATGGGTTTTATATGTAATTTTACCATTACCTATATTAATAGATTAGGATGTATTGATATTGCAGCGTTTGTATGGAAATTTATGGCAATCTGTGAAAATGCATTTATTAATCGAATATCAAAATAAGATTTAATTGTATATTTAAAGTTTCTTCTCGTCTTTCTTAAAAATATTTTGCTCGTAATTTTACAGTCATTGGACATATTATAAAAACATGGTAAATCATCATCTCATGCTACAATACATTTGACTGTATTTTAACATACATGTTTTTGCCGTTTTCCCTTAAATCAAATTTGCATGTAATTTTACAGTCAATGAACATATTTTGAAATCACGGATAATGTTTGGCACCCTGTGCTGCCAAGCTTTTGACCGTATTTCATATTATGGTTTTTAACACTCTTTCAAACTTACTGTTGATGTTTGGCACCCTGTGCTGCCAGACTTTTGACCGTATTTCATATTATGGTTTTTAACACTCTTTCAAACTCACGGTTGATGTTTGGCACCCTGTGCTGCCGACTTTTGACCGTATTTCATATTATGGTTTTTAACACTCTTTCAAACTTACGGTTGATGTTTGGCGCCCTGTGCTGCCAGACTTTTGACCGTATTTATTATTATGGTTTTTCACATTATTTTAAATTGAAAGTTAATGTCTGGCAGACTTTTGACCGTTTTCTTACGATTTTTTTTTTACAGTGTGAAATTCTGAAAAAAAAAAATATATAAATGAGGAATATGAGATTATGAAATAAGACAATCCTGCAGGTTTTGGAGGTAGAGAAATCCAAAGTAGCGAAAGCAGATTATATTACAGTGTGCAGTAGATTGCTGCAGATTTCAATTGTGAGTGAGTTATCTCTCTGCATACAGAGCAATGCTGCCAAGCTTCATGAAAAGTAGCCTCTGAGGGTTTAGTTAAGCACAGACTAGGCACCAGCTTTTGTGCTCCCTTTGTGGACATTTAAAATTGGTTTGCCCTAAGGATTGCCTGATATGGGTTTTTTGAAGGCCTTGTATTCTTGTCCAGGTGGGAAAGGCGGATAATAAACTCTACGTTAAAATCCAGGAACACACTACTACTACTCCAATCAAAGTTTATATTTTAATAGTATGATCAGTGTAGTATTGATTAATTCTACAATAAATATGCAATCAAACTAACTGCATCATATCATTGCTGGGTGACACTGATTGGACCAGATCTGATTTATAATAAAAGGAGAATATCATTCTTAGCCTAGTGGGCACATTGCAGAATTGCCCAAAGGTCTGCATAGAGCAATTTTCATGGAAAGGAAAAATAAATGAGGGACCATTTATATTTGATTTATTTTCAGATTGGCTGGAAGGTGTCCATTATGTTTTTTCCATTAACTCCTACTTCCAATGCCTATGTTGCATCCCTACCAGTGACTCTGCACTGCTACAAGCTTAAAAATATATACATGAAATTCATGACTGCAGTAGCTAAATCTATACATGGAACATTTATTTCTAATGTGCATAGTAAAAAGTGAGGGAATGCCCACAAAGTTCAAAAGTTTGCAGGCTGATGGAAGCAGGTTATTGCTGTTTGGGAGTAGAAATTCAAGTTACCAGCTTGTATTGAAGCTTTGCACTAGAAACATTTCCACTGCATAGAATCTCAAGTTAACTATGAGTGCAATTACGTTCCAAGTATTAGTTAGATTCTCAGGTATTGCCAGGAGAAAGATAAAGGTCTGTGTACTTACAGCCTCTGCAGGCCGGTGTAGAGCTCCATATCCACATCCCTCAGGGTCTGCAGACCAGTCCAGTTCTCAATGTATCTGAAAGGAAGGACAGACAATATACATCAGTGTGTGTATATGTGTGTGTATGCGTTCCTGTACATCCATCCTAGAAGACCGAATGTCCCCGTGAGGATAGAACGAGGGAAGTTCCTCTCCAAAGTCAGCCACTTTGCCACTCCTCATTTCCACAAGGGGAAGGTTTGGGGTTAGGATTTATGTTAAGGGTTATGGTTAGGCATGTCACCATCCAGTTTTATTTTGTGTATGCTGTGACAAAGTGCTATAATTTACTTTTATTGTACCCACTTTCCCTCAACCTGCCTACTTCTACTTCCATTTCAGTCATTGATTTCCCACTTTTCCAAAAATGCCTTGCCCAGAAATCAGAGCCAAATGGTGCTACATTTTCACCGTGACTCAACTCCCGCTTCTAAAAGTCTAAAAGTAGATAGTGGAGCAGTTTAGTTAGTCTTTTCAAGCTTGAAAAAACAACTTTGGGCCGTGAAGAAATTCAGTTGCCCCTTAAAGCGTCTGAATCCACTCGCTGCTGTGGTTGGCCAAAAAGTTTGAGTCATGTCATTACATTAGTCATTTAGCAGACACTTTTATCCAAAGCAACTTACAATAAGTGCATTCAACATAGGTAGGCAAGAGAACTACTAGTCACCAGAAATCGTAAGTGCATTTCCTTCCTAAACAAGCATCTAAGAGCATAACCAGTGCTAAGGTAAAAGTGCAATAAGTTAGCTACCTACTTGTCCCCCTGGGAACCCAACAGAGACAGGATGGCAGCGCATTTTGGATCCAGCAGCGTATGGTGATGATTCAAAACATGCAAGAACATCTGTTTACCCTAGAGAATTCCTCCCAGTCCTGTGAGGGGGGGGGGGGTTGTGGCAGGGGTATGCAAGGTGAGATCAGTAAAAGGTGCTGTATGTGTCCATCTGTCGTCCTGGAATTGATTCATCACCACAACACCTTTACTCTCTCTCCCCGATACTCATTGTGTCTCCATCTCCTTTGCTCTCTCTCACTATTTGCCTCAGAGCATTATTTAAAACACACACGCATAAACACAGCGAGGCATGCAACACACACCTTATTGGAATTGAATGACAAACCAATCAAAGTCCCAATTACCAGCAATGCACCAGCTATGTGTCCAAATGGGAGTGTACACACAGAGGTCGACACAAACACAGAACAATGAAGTTTCACATGCTGTTAGATACAGCTAGCAGACACGCACACGCACACACACACGCACTCTCATCTTCACTTGTTAAAAGTACATTTTTTTACACTCACTGTATCAGCTATTCAACTTTGAATATAAAAAAAACCTTGTGGCTTGAAATTCAACTAACCACAAAACACTATAATTGCAATCAAATTTCCCAAATCTAAAATACCTGCAACTGTGTTTCCTGCATGTTTTCTCTAACATCCAAGCTACAGTGGTTTCTAACTTTCTTTGCTGTATCCTATTGTAACAGCACAAGGGGTGGGTTACATCACATCCTGTGTATTGCTAAATGGGTTTCTGCTTGCTTGCTGCTTTTTAAAAAAAACCCACTTAAACAAAACTCAACTGCCTTTTCCATGCCGAAAACACTTCATGCATCGAAAGATTTAACTGATTTAAGCTGGTCCCCCTTGAAAAACAGACTACACCAAACTGTATTCATTCATTCTTTCATTCATTCATTGCCGTCCTCACGTGACAACCAAATAGAATACCACTTAACAATTTGTTCAGTTCGCTCAACAGTTCAGTTGCTAGTGTTTGGGTTAGTAGCTCATTTGTCGAATAAACATCTTTTGTTCGGAATACACAGACTGTTCAGTGAGAGTTTAACGCATTACTATTGTTTACGTGGTACAATTGAATGGAGACGATAGCAAGCTAGCCATGGTTGCTGAATTGAGCAGACATGTTCAACGTGTTTGCGTGTTTGCGCAAATTCATGGTGGTTCATGGTTTACCAAATTAAGAATTCCCAATACTATTCTGTGACCCTTTCAGTCTTCCTACTTTCTCAATAAAAGATATATAGGGCAGTGGACGGCCCACTTGCTGTTAAAATAAATAAAAACAGCGAAACAGCGAAAACACTCAACTTTTCTTGAATGAAATAAAATCCCTTGTGCTTGAAAATATGCCAAGACACAAGAGGATTCCTGGCAAATGAAAAAAAAATGCTTGCATTCAAATCAACCCCTTTTGCTCGAAAACATCCCAGAGAAAGTGTAAAACTGTATCATGTTATGCTTGGAAGTGTCCCAAAGCAGAATAATAATAATAAAAAACCTTTCTTGAATAAACCTTGAATAAAATCGCCCTTGCTTGAAAAGCAGCTGCCCCTGTCCTAAAAGGCAGCCTGTGCATCTAAATATGGAGATGTTTCAGATTAGATTCTGTTGCCTGCATAAAGAGATTTGTGATATGTGGAGAGACAGAGAGAAACAGAAGGAGATTAACAGAAGGCAAGGAGGGGAAGAAAACCTAAGAAATCTAACCAGTTATTTTTGCCTCATAGCCTGATAATAATTTGTTTTTAGCTTTTAGTTTTTATGCTCCACATAAATGGAACGATCTGCAGGAATTGTTAAAATTAGATTTTTAGTTTTAAATAGATTTTTAGTGTTTTAGTGTGTTTTATTCTATTTTATTATCCTATTAATTTAATTTAATTTATTTTATTCTACTTCCTGTTTTTTATTCCCTTTTGTCTGTTTATTTTCTTTGCCTCAGGGCATCATTGTAAAAGAGGGTTCTGCTCTCAACTGGCCTCCCTGTTTAAATAAAGGTTATATTATATATTATTATATAACACAATAGTTCGTTGACCACATAAAGGCTGAGGTGCACAAGGCAACTTTGGTGGGAAACAAATATTTGAAAATATTGTTAAATCTACACATTAAGTAGTTTTTTTCAATTTCTGAAATTTGAGTGATTGATCCCAGTCCTGTTTTCAAAACTTAGGGAGAGACATGGCATGGTGGTAGCTTTGAGGTTAGAGAAGCAGGGTTGTACTGGAGTAATGTAAGACATTTTTCTACAACTACCACCAATGTGGCCTTGAGCAAGGCACTCCCAAAACTGTTCCAGTGGAGCTGCTCAGTGGCCAGTATTAGTAGACTGTGGTTGTACTGGGCAGCCCCCAGTGTGAAGTAACTGTGGGACTGTGAAGCAGTCCTCTCTACTCCCACTCACTCTCCTCTCTCACCTTCCTCCTCTCCTCCCTGATCTTGGCAGTGTGTGCAGAGTCAGAACTCTCACCCACACACACCATCGACGTTTGACTGCCAGGACCAAGAAAGGAACTGCAAAGATATGGAGGCCTCCTACGCACTCTGCCTTGGAAAATAAAAAAAAGAGTGAGAGTGAGAGAGCGAGAGAGATGAGAGGAGAGGAGGAAAGCAATGAGACTGGAAGAGAGCCAGAGAGAGAAAAATAGAGGAAAGAAGTAAGAGGGAAGCTTACAGGTAGCAATGCCTACCTGGTGTATCCAATGCATCACACATTCATTCATAGTCGGGTAGTTATCTCATTAGAAACGTTGTGTAAACACATTCTGACCAGTAGCGGCTGGTGCAATTTTCTCCAGGGGAAACTGTGCCAAAAATCAAGCAAACATGTGCTAAGGTGTCACACAAATGGAAATGCCTTCATTTGTAATTGAGCGAGTTATCAGTATTGGAAATACTGATTCAAATAGTGAAACTCCACTCATACTCAACGAGACTCATTCTGGCACATTTTATGCCAGGCATACCGCTAGCCACTCACTCTCTGCTGCCATGAAGTGGTTGGTGGTGTGTAAATCGGCAGCATTCAGATAAATCCAGGGGTTCTTAACCTGGGGGTCGTAGGGGGGTCGGAACCTTGACCTCAATCGGTACGCATCAACCGCGCTGTGTGCTGGAAGCTGATATCGCAATGTGAATGTGCAGTGTTGTGGGGAAAAAAAATCGGTTTATAATTGGCGGAAGCAAGACACCACAACATGTGTCGGCTAACAAATACAGGGCAAAGAAAGAATCGAAAGGGAAAAAAAGTAGGAAATATGACGAAAAGTATTTGGAGTATAGCTTCACTCAGACACGCGATGGAGAGTCTGAGTGCATGAGTTCAACAGGAGATCGGGAGGAGTGGAGAGAGCGAGCGGGACCGAATTATTCTGCTGTGGCGCAAATAAAGTGGCCTGTTTGCCCATTAACTCTTCCCTCCTGCCTTGTTTCTGTCTGTCGCTGCCCTGGTTGTAGTGAGCTTGCTACAGATGGCTATGGCATTTTGCATATGTTATGCATTATGGGGGGAGGTTGCAAAATATTTTAACCCTCAAAACGGGGTTGCACTTGCAAAAAGGTTAAGAAGCCCTGCAGTAGTGCCAGTCTTGTATTGAAGCTAAATGCACATGTACAATTTATAATGAGAGCCAATGGGCAAAGATAAGATCCCACTGCCCCAGGCCAGAAATATGCGACCTCTCAGTCTACATTTTATTGCAGATTCTATATCTTACTCACTAACTATACAATATTTACCTTGTTAAAAAAATTGTAATTAGTAAAAAAAAAGTTCAAATTCAATGAAGGTCTAGGAGGTGTGGGAAGTGGTGCGACAGTGCCCTCTATTGGCCAGCTGCCACTGCTTCTGACTAAGTGGTAATGTCCTTAATGATCCTGTTAGCCCACCACAGAGGTCAGGGCTACTGGTTGGTTGTCAAATGTGTCAGACAAGCTGGGTTGGTGGACTTGGGCACAGGGACAAAGGTTGATCTTTTGAAGCATGTGGCTACAATGGACTGGGCCAGGGACAGGTTGAATATAGAGGTAAATACTGGGTCTAGTTGGTCAGCACAGGTCTTTAAAACAAGCGGGGGATGCCACCGGACCAGCTGATTTCTTACTGTTCGCCCACCTCAGAGCCAAGACTGTGAACATCTGCTCCTCACTGATTTGGATGCATCATGCTAGCTGGCAGGCTAATGCTAACGCTGGTAGCCTCGAAATGCACTTAAGTTGGACTTAAGTTTCCACCCTTCTGGCTTGGGACATTTTCTCCAGGCGTTGCCGTGTCAGTTCAATATCAAGTCATGCCATTTCCTCTGCAAAGATAGCAAACATAGTGATGCGTGTACCAGTAAAAGTCGCAGCACCATGGTTAGGCTACATTGTAGAAGGTGATCATTCCGATCTGCCACATCAAAAAATAAGTTCAAATCAGAATTGGCAACACTAGCTACGCTACATGTGTCTAACTCCTGGGTCTCCATTGTAAGTCTATGTAAAGCCAATGTTACACCTACGCTAGATGTGTCTAACTCCTGGGTCTCCATTGTAAATCTATGTAAAGCCAGTATTACAGCTATGCTACATGTGTCTAACTCCTAGGTCTCCATTGTAAATCTATGTAAATTCCTGGTGTAATCTAAGTCAGATTTTACAGATTTTACACATTAAAGGTACTGGTTCTCCAGCATAGTGTCAGTGATGAAACTTCATACAGGTTGTTGGCAAGCATGTGTGTGTGTCCTTCAGACATCTTTCATCCATTTTGTCCCTCTATCTGTAATGCATCTCTCTCTCTATCTCTCTCTCTCACACACACACACACACACACACACACACACACACACACACACTATCTCTCTCTCTCTCTCTCTCTCCAATAATGTATTCATGCCTTTTCAAAGCCAATCTGTCATTAAGAGAGAAGGGCCTCCTGGGGGCAACTAGCTGCTTCCACCATCTTCAGCTATCACACACTATTTACATCCAGCCTTTCGTGTGTGTGAGAGAGAGAGAGAGAGAGAGAGGGTAAGACAGGAGAGAAGTGAGACAGGAGAGAAAAAGTAGGAGAAAGAGATAGAAAGAAAGAATGGGTTGTGATTACATCTACGTTTCCCTGGTGTTTGTGAGGTGTGAGAGGGTTGAAATGATTGCTGTGTTTGATTTCAAACACATTAAAGATTCATGAAGCTCCATTTACTAAAGAGACCAACAAATGTGTGTGTGTGCATCTGTGTGTTTGTCGGCGTGTACAACAATGTGAGTGTGCATGTGTGAGTGTGTGTGTGAGTGGGTGGCTGGATGTGTGATACATAGAACTGCTAAAGACTAATTTGTGAAGGACATGCTGACATGGAAACAGACAGCGAGTTGAAGTATTAAATCTCCTTTGATGTAACCGTTTTCCCACCAGTCTATGTACAGATAGATATATCGCAGGGGCCTGTTTACACCATATGGCCTTAGTGCACGTCTATATAGGTAGCCCAAGGCTAATTTAGGCCCTTTTCATAGGCACCAGCTAGCCCAGGATTAAATGTGCAATCCTGAAACTAGTGTTCGACTCATATATGGGGCCATTATTAGATTTTTATATGATGGATAGGATGCAGCCTGTACATATTTATTGTATCAATATTGCACTGGTTGTGTATGGGAAGCCCTTAATCATTTTGATTAAATTCCATGCAAGTACGCATTATTATGTTTTTATTATTATTATTATTATTATTATTATTAACCTGGGTTTCAATGGGGACTTATAGTGTCCTAGAATGTGCAATAAAAAAGGCTACACCAGAGTGAAAAATCCCCAATATTCTAGCATCTGTATGAGTCTATTGTTCTTTAGTCTTTATCTACACATTGCTTCATTAAAGCTACACTAGCAATGGTAGAAGAAAGACAAGTTTGTAAAATATTCATGTTCATACTCATTACATGTTAATTATTTCAAAAGTAATAATAATAATAATAATAATAATAATAATACTTTATTTGCTCTTGATCATCATTGATCTCCAAAGTTCCTGTCATCCTTTTGGTCGACAAATCAAAGTAGAAGGAATACGTACACCCGGAGAAAGTCAACTTTTCTACCATTTCTATTTATTTCAAAAAACTATTTTTAGGAATTTAAATTTAGAAATGGTAGAACAGAACATTGGCAAGATCTGGTGTAGACATCATACACTGAGATTCGGGGAGGGCCGAGAGGGGGAGAGGACCTTATTTTCGGAATATTTTTGAGATAGAGGAAGCAGTACTGCACTACCTTCTTACCTTCATCACAAAGCAGAGGTCAGTATTGGCTGACAGGCTACCCAATTGGTCCTGGATAAAATTAATGGAATTTGCTGGCCGAAGAGAACTATATCAAATTTGTTTTTGTTCAGCGACAGAAGGTTCTGGGACCTCCAACAATCTGTGAGACATACCTTAAGGCAGGTTAAGTTGGTACAATCACTGTTTTTGAGGGGTACACACAATTGGGAGACCACTAAAACAGCATTTTATCATCTTCGCAATATTGCCAAAATTCGACCCATGCTAACAGAGGCAGACGCAGAAATTTTAGTACATGCCTTTGTATCATCCAGAATCAATTATTGCAATGTCCTTTTTTCGGGTTTATCTACTGGGCGCACTAAAAAACTACAACTGGTCCAGAAAGCTGCTGCCAGAATCCTGACGAAAACTAGGAAATTCGACCATATAACTCATCCTCATTGCACTGGCTACCAATTCAGGTCAGGTGTGACTTTAAGGTGCTTTTACTTACATATAAATCATTACATGGGATGGCACCGTCCCATTTATCCAATTTGATAAAACCATATAAACCGCCATGCGCCCTCAGATCTCAGGACGCTGGCTACCTGTCTATCCCAGCAGTCAAAAAGAAAACTGCAGGTAACAGAGCCTTTCTCAGGGACTGTGCTGACCAGCTCTGTGAGGTGGTCATGTACATCTTCAACCTGAGCCTTAGTCTGGAGAGGGTCCCTGTCCTGTGGAAGACCTCCTGTGTGGTTCCAGTTCCTAAGATCACACATCCCAAGGAACCAAACCACTACAGACCTGTCGCCTTGACCTCCCACCTGATGAAGACCATGGAGAGGCTCATCCTCAGCCACCTTCGCTCTGTGGTGAGCACAGCGATGGACGCGCTGCAGTTTGCCTACAGGCAGAACATCGGGGTGGATGACGCCATCATCTACCTACTGCACCGATCACTGTCCCACCTGGAGAGTGCTGGGAGCGCTGTGAGAATCATGTTTTTTGATTTCTCCAGTGCATTCAACACAATTAAACCGACGCTGCTGCGGGGGAAGATGAAGAGTGCAGGAGTGGATGAACAGCTGACTGCTTGGACCATCAACTACCTCACCGACAGGCCACAGTACGTGAGACTGCGCAACTGTGTGTCGGAGGGGGTAGTTTGCAGCACTGGGGCCCCCCAAGGAACGGTCCTCTCTCCCTTCCTCTTCTCCCTCTACACATCAGACTTCACCCACAACACCAGCAGCTGTCATCTCCAGAAGTTCTCTGACGACTCAGCCATTGTTGGCTGTGTGTCTGAGGGGAATGAGCTGGAGTACAGGTCAGTCATCATGGACTTTGTGGACTGGTGTGAGCGTAACCACCTGTGCTTAAACACCAGTAAGACGAAGGAGATGGTGATTGACCCCCGGAGGAAGGCACCACCCCTCACACCGGTGAACATCCAGGGCTTGGACATAGAAATGGTGGACAGTTTTAAGTACCTGGGTGTTCACCTCAACAATAAACTGGACTGGACACACAACACTAATGCCCTGTACAAGAAGGGCCAAAGTCGCCTCCACCTTCTGAGGAGACTGAGGTCCTTTGGAGTACGCAGGCCCCTGCTACGGACCTTCTATGACTCTGTGGTAGCTTCTGCTATCCACTACGCTGTGGTCTGCTGGGGAGCGGGCAGCACTGACCGGGACAGGAAGAGACTGAACAAGCTGGTCAGGAGGGCCAGCTCTGTCCTGGGCTACCCACTGCCCTCTGTGGAGGAGGTGGGTGAGAGGAGGATGTTAGCCAAGCTGACCTCCATCAGGGACAACACCTCTCACCCACTGCACCAGACAGTGGAGGCCCTGAGCAGCTCCTTCAGCGGCAGACTCCGTCACCCACAGTGTAGGAAGGAGCGCTACCGCAGGTCCTTCATCCCCACCGCTGTTAGACTGTTCAACCCAACAGTCTAGTCATCATCTTTCCTCTCTTATATAGAACTGTGCAATACCCCCCCGTACCCCCCCCAACAACCAGTCAATCATCTCCCCCTCCACCACCTTGTAAATATGTATATAGCCATAGCAATATATTATAGGCCTACAGTCTCTCCCATAATACACTTTTTGTTATTAAGCTGCATACAGTCTTTTAATATTTAATATTTAATTTGTTAATACTCCTTGTTTATCTTTTTCTTTTTCTTATGGCACTCTATTGTTTGCACACTTGTTTTTTTGCACTATATTGTTTATTCTATTCTGTTTTTTCTATTGTTGTGAGCTGCTATAACGTGAATTTCCCCACGGCGGGATTAATAAAGTCTCTCTCTCTCTCTCTTACCAGGCTCCCTATTTCTGGAACAGTCTGCCTGCCTCAATCAGAGGGGCAGGCTCTATCGAAGTCTTTAAGTCAAGGCTAAAAAAACATTTATTCTCTCTGTCATTTGACCAGCCTTGAGGCAGTGGCTCAGTGGCTTCTCAGAGTAAGGCTAGACCAGTTAGGTTATCCTAGCTCAGGGTCCTGCCGATGGATAGCATCCTGCCTACATGTCCTATTCTCCTGGTCTACCTGCTCCTGTCCACTGACGCTGGTCATGTTTGTCTGTGTGAGTGCGTGTGTGTGTGGGTGTGTGTGGGTGTGTCTCCTATCTGTTCCAGGCTGCAGCCCGGCAGAGTTGGCGCCTGCGTGGTCCCCTAGTCCTATGATGACGCTGACTGACGCTGACCGTTGCTGTGATGCCGCCCCATCAGATCTGGATGTCCCACCAAAATAAACTTTTATGTATTGTGTATACGCTGCTTGCCCAAACTCGGCATCTATTGCACACCCAACCGTCCTGGTAGGGGGATCCCTCTCTGAGTAGCCCCTCCCAAGGTTTCTCCCAATTTTCCCTATACGGTTTTGTGGGAGTTTTTCCTTGTCCTCTGTGAGGGCCTAAGGCTGGGGGATGTCGTGTACTAATCATTTATTATTTTCACGTGGGCACTGTGAAGCCCTTAGAGACTGTAACGGTGATTAAGAGCTATACAAATAAATGTGATTTGATTTGATGTTTGAAAGAGGGGAAGAAGTGGATGGTGGATGTAGAGATTGCTATTCTTCTGTGAGTGTCATCTGTCAATTACAAAGGTTTACTGGGAATACATACGCTTTTTCTGCAATGCCATGCTTCACATTCATTTTTCGAAGACCAAAACCAATTATTTATTATACCAATTATTATTACTGAAGCTGGTAATTGTGCTTAAATTTGACCATTTTGATGCCCCAAACATTCAGTGTTTCTCAAACAGTATTCAGACTATGGGACACTAAAACTCCATTGAAAGTGATACTAAATTCTATTCAATTATTTTAGCTGGGTCAGCAGCTACTTAAGGCAGGTTGAGGCTGCTCACACTTGTCTAGTCTAGTTTAACCTACCAGCAATTTCACATTGGAAGAAGTTGCACCTGCACAAAAGCTAGTTTTGTTAAAAAGCTAATTTTGTAACTAAAGTTAAACAATAGTTCAGGCTACATTGCACAAAAAAATCTTATCTACATCTGCAGTGTCATAATAATACCACTGTTTATCATGTTAATAAAAACTGTATTTAATTTGAAAGAGTGAAATATAATATTGTGAAAGTATTCCCCTGCTGGTCAGTGAGGGAACAAGTTGAATTGCTTTCTGTTACAATTTCCACACATACATGTATTTCCCAGGATTTGAACCAGCGAAGAAACAGAGAAACAGCATAAGTCACTAGGCGGAAAGAAAATGGCTTGGGAGGGACACAGATAGCCATACAGTGACAGAGAGGGTGAGAAAAGAGATAGAGGGAAAGTGCAAGGGAGGTGGAGAGAGTGAGAAATAATGATACAGATAGATAGAGAGGAGAGAAAGCAAGCCAGAACTTGTCTTGTTACAGCCTTTAGATTTACTTGCTGTGAAATTGACTGTGTTCAGAAGACCTGACTCTCCTCTAATCTACCATGAGACCGAGACAAAGACAAAGGGAGCAAGAGGTGGCAAGGCAGGCACTATTTTAGACTGAAATATAAGACGGATATTGGCCTTTTCATTAAAAATCACATATGGCCCAGCCAGCGTGGTCCACCTCTGATATGATGGAGGCTCCTCCCTGACCACAGCTAGTCAATATATTTTTATTACTATTATTTTTATATCAGATGTCCTCACCAGAGACATCATTCCAGTGTGGTGTGGGATGGTTTTGAACAGTTTCAGCAGTGTCACTCTGTAAAAGCTGCAATGAAATCTGCCTCACTCTGCCCCAAGGAGCTCCCCCCCTAAAACTATTGTATGCAGACCAGGTGGTCTGTCGCCGTCCTCGTCAGGGACAGCAGAGTGGATATTGCATGTTTTTAGACAGGGTTCTTTCCAGGAGGAGACCCAAGTGAACACGGGGAGAACATGCAAACTCCACACAGAAAGGCCCGGGAGATTACCCACCTGGGCACCCCAGACTCACCAGCGCCCCAGGCAGGAATTGAACCCAGGACCTCCTTGCTGTGAGGCAGCAGTGCAAGCACTGCGCCACCGTGCATGGTCTAAATGCTGTTTCAGTGGTTTTTCACCCTGGTCTAAGAGACTTAGACAGAGAAATAGATACAGAGGGCAAGACGAACATATTGGGAGAGAGAGAGACAGAGATGAAGAGGCAGACAGGGACTGATAGAATGAAAGCAAGAGAAAGGTGGAACTGAAAGACATGGACCCATTGACCAAATGTGGCACAACAAAAGTCCCTCCAAAGAGCTCCAAGGGTGACATCTTCAATATATAGTCTACGTTAGAAGTTGGTGGAGAACTTGCTCATTACAAGATATTATTATCAAAATTCAACCAATATGGGTTTTTGAAGGCTGATACTGATATTGGTGGATTGAAGCTGACAATAATGACAATGATTTTGACAATTCTTCTTTTCTTCTTTTTTTCATCCCTCCATTTCCCTTTGTCGGAATACTACCTTGAAACATTTTCCTTCACGTTTAACACCAGTACCATCCATCTATCCATCCTCTCATTTCTCAAAGTGTGTGGTTCTTAAAAGGTATTTTAATACTGCAGTGGTTCTAAAAGTGGTGTCCTTGAGAGGGTTCTAGAGGGACCCCAGTAAAATGTGGAATAGTGAAATTTCCCTGCAATCTCTGTAATGGTCTAGAAATGATCCCATGAACCATTGAGCATGGTGCTATAGAGGACCTTTCTAAAAGGGTTCTTTACAGCACCATAAGGGCCCTATGTAGAACCATCTGAGCATGGTGCTTTAGAGAACCTTTCGGAAAGGGTTCTTTTTAGTGCCATAAAGGGTTCTGCTATTGTACAAGCCTAAAGAACCATTTTCTGGTACAATATAGAACCCTTTTTATTGGAGAGACTCCATCCCAGAGCGGAGCACCTTCCTTTTTCCAAGTCTAATCAGCAAAAATGGGCCTATGACCAGAATCTCCATCTGGGGGTAAATGTGGGTGGTGAAAGTGAACGAGTAACACTCTTCTTCCTCAACTGCAATCAAGGTGCCCTTGAGCAAGGCACTGAACCCCCAACTGGAGATGGAGCTGCTCAGTGGCCAACAGTAGAAGACTGTGGCTGTACTTATGCCCCTTCTCTACTACCAGTAGCAGTCAACTAGGCTTTGACTGATATGGACTTTTGAAGGCCGATACTGATACCAATATTTTTTGCAATATTAGTTTGCAGCTACCAGTAAGCAGTATTTTGCACCAGTATTCAATTTAATAAATGTGACCATTTTCATGCCAAATTCCAAGTATTTGTTGTTTCCCTCAAAATTGAAATTTTTGCCTCTGAAACAGCATTTAGACCATCATAGGACACTTAAACTCTTGATTCAAACCCAGGATAACAATAATAATAATAATACAAATATGAATATTAACGCATACTTGTGTAGAATCTGACCAAAATGTTGCAAGAGAATCAGTTCAGGTTAAGGGTTTTCTGTAGACATCCAGTGTAGTATTTCTACAATATCCTACAATAAATATGGAATCAATCCAACTGCATCACGACACTGACCGGCTCATATCTGATTTTTAATGAAAGAACAATATCAGCACGATACATCAGTCCAACAGTCAGACAACCCTACTGGTCAGAAATGATCTCATCAGTAATTGATAGTAAATATATAAATTATGCAAAAGAGGGTGGACAGGCAAAGACAGAGTTGGAAAATGAGAGAAAAATACAGACAGATGTCTCTTTGTATATCCTCTACAAGAATAACAGCATTCCTCTACTCAAGTGAGAGTCTTTCATTTTAACACACACACACACACACACACACACACACGCATACACACATGCAAACACACCGAGAGGATCACTTCCCTTTGCAGAGTATAACAAGGTGGAGGTCTGATGATTCTGCAGGGCATTATAACACATAGCTCTGCTTGGGCAAATGATGTGTGTGTGAGAGACAGAGAGACAGAGAGAGAGAGAGAGCAACACAGAGAGAGAGAACCAGGCCAGTAGCAGCTCTGCAGTGCAGCTGTATCCTTCTATCTCATCTCTCTCTCTCACACACACTCTCTCTCTGGAGGGTTGATTTTTTTTGAAAATGGTCAAATTTAAAGATATTAAATATCAGAAATGTTGGGTATTGTCAGCTTCAGCTTCAATATCAGTCTTCAAAAAACATTATGTAAAATCAACTGCCACATGTGTAATGCACTTACATTACATTATACATTTGCATTAATCAGCTGCAACCCATTCAGAGTGACTTCCAATGTGAGCAACAGCAAAACTAAATTCACAACAATACAAGCAACTAGCAGTTGAGTAGAGCTAGGGAGTAAAGGTAGTTTTTTCTTGGTTTTCTTATTATTATTTATAATGCAAGTAGAGAAGATTTGTTTCACAGTTGGACATCTTATACGTATTTGTGTCTAATATTTTAGATATTAAACTATTTTTATTACATTATGTAATGTATATTTGTCAATATAATAATTAATATTATCAATAAAGGTAGACATATTATTGGCTTTCAATATTAGGCATATTCAGGAAATTTGGGAAAATAAATCTGTGGCAGACTGGGGAAAGGGTGTACGGCCAGCAGCGGCCAATTACGGCCGATTGCAGCCGGTGCTGGACACAGGTAGAACCAGTCCACTGACTGAGTTCTATCCTGCATCCAGCCTACGTCTCACCCACACCCTCCCCCCAGTCTGCCACAAAATCACTGACAAATTTTTTTTTACAATGTAGAAGGAAGTGTGACTCAATTTGTTTCTACTCTCTGTTTTTACCTCTTTTTTGTCTGTTTCTATTTCATATTTCTTCTACCTGTTTCTACCTCTTGTTTCAACTGTCTGTTTTTACTGCATGTTTCTATTGTATGTTTCTGAAGTCTGTCTAGTGTCTGTTTCTACTGCATGTTTCTACTGTCTTTTTTTACTGCATGTTTCTATTGTATGTTTCTAAAGTCTGTCTACTGTCTGTTTCTATGTGTTTCTACTGCGTGTTTCTATCTCTTGTTTCTGTATATTTCTATTGCATGTTTCTTCTGGTTCTACATCTTGTTTCTTCTACCTGGTTCAACATTTTATTTCTTCTACCTGGTTCTTGTTTCTACTATCTGTTTCTATTGTCTGTTTCTACAGTCTGTTTCTACTGACTGTTTCAATGGTCTATTTCTATTAGGTTTTTACTGACTGTCTACTGCATGACTCTACTGCCAATAAGTACAAATAAACACTGCAGTTGGACCCATCTGTGACTCCAGGCTCAAGATATTTTGAAGTGATGTCTGCACCAACCTGCATACAAAAATAAATGCCTGTACGACCAAATATGTCTGAAAGACACAAACATCCCGGTGTATGCACAGACACACAGACACAGACACAGACACACAAACACACACACACACAGTACATTTGAGGACAAACCATGGAGCTGCATAAATTCAGTAAACAATGATGTTCCTCATCTAGTTTCCTCCACACATACACTGTAAATTTTAGGACAAACCATGGAATTGCATTCATTCCTTAGCATAAAGCAACCACTGTGACAGCCAACACAATGCCCTTACTTTGGAGGATTTTCCTCGTCTATACTTTTCACAATAACAGGACAAAAGGACAAACACACACAGCCAAACAAATGGAGAGGTGCTATAATTAAACCGCTTAGACTAACAGTCAGTAAACTACTGGCTTAGTCCTCAACTGTTCACTCGCGCTTGCCAACTATCACCCAGGCAGCAAAATTACAGCGAAACTTCACAATGCAGCTTCAGACATGTTCTACTTTCTATTGAGTGGCTTTGTAGAGTACTTTCACAACATGTAATTAAACTAGTACTTGAACTAAACTGCTCAAAGAAATTAAGGGAACACTTAATCATCACAGTATAACACCAAGTCAATTAAACTTCTGGGAAATCGATCTGTCCAGTTAGAAAGCGTAAACGATTGTGAATCAATTTCACCTGCTTTGGTGCAAATGAAAGTGACAACAGGTGGATAGGAGAGGCAACAGCAAGACAACCCCCAAAAAGGAAATGGTTTGCCTTTGGTGGCCACAGACCATTTCTCTCTCCTTATCCTTCCTGACTGATTTTTCTCTAGTTTTGCATTTTGATAGTGCCCTTGTCACTACTGGTAGCATGAGGCGGTACCTGCAGCCCATTCAGGTTGCACAGGTAGTCCAGCTCCTCCAGGATAGCACATCCATACATGACGTCGCAAGAAGGTTTGCTGTGTCTCCCAGCACAGTCTCAAGAGCATGGAGGAGATACCGGGAGATGGGCCATTACACGAGGAGAGCTGAACAGGGCCGTAGAAGGGCAACAACCCAGCGGCAGGACTGGCTCCTTTGTGCGAGGAGGAACAGGAGGAGCACTGCCAGAGCCCTACAAAATGACCTCCAGCGGGCTACTCGTGTGCATGTTTCTGACCAAACTGTCAGAAACAGACTCATGAGGGCCCGACGTCCTGTAGTGGGACCTGTGCTCACAGCCCAGCACCGTGCAGCTCGAATTGGCATTTGCTAGAGAACACCAGAATTGTCAGGTTTGCCACTGGCACCCCGTTCTCTTCACAGATGAGAGCAGATTCACACTGAGCACATGTGACAGATGTGAAAGAGTCTGGAGACGCCGTGGCAAATGTTATGCTGCCTGCAACATCATCCAGCATGACCGGTTTGGCGGTGGGTCAGTGATGGTCTGGGGAGGCATATCCTTGTGTTCCCTTTCTTCGAGCATTTCTTTGAGCAGTATACATTTTGCAGTTGCTTGGTGGTAGTTCAACTACATTCAAATTTGGATTATTTTTAGTAGTTTAATTGTAGTGTAATTGCAAAAGTGTAATTACTGCAACTACTAGTTTTCCTTGTAAAAAATATAAAGTCAAATGCAAAGTATACAAAGACCCTCATTATGTCTTATTTTAAGTTTACATACAACAGAAAGTTAACATTATACTTTTTTCTGTGAACATGCTTGTGGAAAGACATATGACACTCAAAAATGTCTTTTGTGCAGTATAAAACAGCTGTACTGCCATAAATCATCAAGAAAGAAAAAACAGGGAAAAAAATCTATTTTATTAAAAAGAAAAACAACAGAAACTCCATAAAAACTATTTTTCCAATGCCCACGTCTTATAAATGTTGGGGGGGATTGGGGCCTCCAAATTCTTGCACATATGTAAGATATTTACATATGTACAACTGCTACAAGTGTTTTCAAGTATCTTTTCAGGCATACCAAGTTACCATGGGGGTTTAGCTCTTGTCAAGAGGAAGCGTTCAGGGTTCCCCTATTGTGCTGAAGACTGTAAAATCTCCTGTCTTTTACAGAATCTCACTAGCACAAACGGTTTATTCTTGGCAAATTTTGAAATGATGCATGGGGAATCAAGTGATTTTTGCTGAAATCTCAACATGGTAGCTTGTAAACTATACTATCAATTTAGCCTCCAATGGATGGAATGATGAAATTATTTATTAGTTTGCCATTAGTTTGCTCTCCATTGCAATCCCATTATTTGAAATGATATTTGTTGTCTGTTACATTCTGCCTTTCACAAACAAGGGAAGGTGATTGTAATGATTTCAGAATTAGAACCAAAGAGCACACACACACAAGTAGATACAAAGAATACAGGTCACACATACACATTGTGTTATTGGCTGACAGAGTGTGTGATGCTCCTGTGATTTTAATTACGCTCATTGGCCATCTGTAGCTTTGTCTTGGTGAAAAATCGCTGTGTTAATATTTTGTAATGATTGAGATTATGTTTCAGCTTCATCAGAACTCAAATGGAAGAAAACATTAAAGACAGAGAGCGACTGACATCAGAAAGGTCATGACCTCAGAAACCCTCTTTCTCATCCCTTTCCACTGTACACCCTCTCGTAGGCTTTTCTGCATTGCCAAAATTCAAATTCTGGGGGAAACACTGGATACTTTGTAGTTTTGGGTTTTATTCCATAAAATCAAACATAAAAATATTGATTATTGCCGCAAATTGTCAGCTTCAATTAAAAAAGATCAGCACCATTTTTATACATTTAATACCTTAAATGTTAATACATAATTAATACATTTAAAAATGTATTTTTTATCCTTTATTTATTTTATTCTTTATATATTTGCTTTTAAATGAAGTGCATTGTATATCACTTGACTGTACTAAGTATGCTTATAAATAAAGGTTGATTTGATTGACTGATTGATTGTGGTATTGTGCAGGGAACAAATAATGGCTTATAACACCAGTTGGAGCCACAGTGTCAGTTTTTTTTTTTTAGTTTTGTTTTTTGTTTGCTTTGTGTGTCAATGTGTTGGGCAAAGAGCAGGAAAATGTCTCCCTTTGCTCTTGTTGTACTGGTGGACTAGTGGGCTGAGGTACATACCATAGCAGTGTTGTGGATCCAAATCCATCTTGTAACTTTGATTACATGTCAAACCTTCTCTCTTTCCCCATCCCTCGCCACTGTATACCATCTAATAAAGAAGTAATGCCAAGTCACTCGTGTAGTGGTATGGTACAAACCCAGTTTAAGATGTCTATCAACTTTATTTTTTATTGTATAGCTAAATAAAATAGCCATCGCTTTGAAAAACCTCATGAGGTTGTTGCAACAGTTGGGAACATGATGCTTAACACTAATCACGGCTAAAGCTCTGATTGTATTATAATCACTCTGACTCTTAAAGGATAATTACCACAGCCATCAGTGTAAAAGGAACATATTTCACTCTCTCTACACACTGCTCTCTGTTAAAGGCCAAATCCATAATTTGCATATAAACGGATGGTAAACCCCACCGCCAAATTCAAAAATGAGATTGGACATATGTTCTCAATGCTGAAATTAAATAACATAACTCCACAAGGATGGAGACAAGAAGACACTTGCATTCGTTTATATTCCCCCGTTAGTCACAAGAAAACACAACGCTAGGAAATTTGCACCGTGGTTTACTAACAACACTTATCCTACTGATACTGATAGCCTATAAACGTGCACTGTCGTCAGCCAAAACTGCACACTTCTCTAGGTTAATCAATGCAAATAAAAACAACCCAAAGTTTCTATTTGACACTGTCGCTAAGTTAGTTCTGTTATCTAAACCCTAACCCTATGCCTGCTAAACTGCTTAAAGAACTTTTACCTATCCTAGGACCCTCAATTCTCGATCAATTAGTCACTCTCCACTGGCACTGTGCCCTCTGCCTTTAAACGGCCGTGATCAGTGATCTTCCAAAACAAGATTCAGCCAAAACTGCACACTTCTCTAGGTTAACCAGTGCAAATAAAAGTTTCTATTCGACACTGTTGCTAAGCTAACACGGAATCCCTCCCCCTCTGGTAGCTTTCTGTTTTCTCCGAATGATTTCATGTCCTTTTTTAGTCAGAAAATCACGCTGATTAGAGATGAGATCACCAGTACACTCTCTACTGGTGGTACTGTCTCACCCCTGAAAGGTTCACTTGGTATTTCCCGGGAGTGTCTTTTCTCACAGTTTGATTTAGTTTCCTTAGACTCTCTCACCAAGCTAACTCTGTCTTCGAAACCCACGACCTGCATGCTAGACCCTCTGCCTGCTAAACTGCTGATACCGATAACACCCAATTCCAAAAACTAGAGGCCTGCCTATCAGAGGTCAAATATTGGATGTCCCTAAACTTCCTACTTCTTAATGGCAGCAAAACTGAAATGCTGATTGTGGGACCAGCTAGACATAGACACTTATTTGAGAATACTACTCTCAACTTTGATAGTTGTGTAATCTCCCAGATCCCATACGTTAAAAACCTTGGGGTAAAATTCGACCCTACCCTCTCATTCGAGTTGCACATTAAGGAGACCACTAAAACAGTGTTTTATCATCTTCGCAATATTGCCAAAATTTGACCCATGCTAACAGAGGCAGACGCAGAAATATTAGTACATGCCTTTGTATCATGCAGAATCGATTATTGCAATGTCCTTTTTTCGGGCTTATCTACTGGGCGCACTAAAAAACTACAACTGGTCCAGAATGCTGCTGCCAGAATCCTGACGAAAACTAGGAAATTCGACCATATAACTCCCATTCCTTTCCTCATTACACTGGCTACCAATTCAGGCCAGGTTAAGTTGCTTTTACTTACATATAAATCATTACATGGGATGGCACCATCCTATTTATCCGATTTGATTAAACCATATAAACCGCTACGCGCCCTCAGATCTCAGGACGCTGGCTACCTGTCTATCCCAGCAGTCAAAAAGAAAACTGCAGGTAACAGAGCCTTTTCTTACCGGGCTCCCTATTTCTGGAACAGTCTGCCTGCCTCAATCAAAGAGGCAGGCTATCTTAGTCTTTAAGTCAAGGCTAAAAACCCATTTATTCTCTCTGTCATTTGACCAGCCTTGAGGGAGTGGCTCAGTCTCTTCTCAGAGTAAGGCTAGACCAGCTAGCTTATCCTAGCTCAGGGTCCTGCTGATGGATACTAGCATCCTGCTCCTGTCCACTGACGCTGGTCATGTTTGTCTGTGTGAGTGAGAGTGCGTGTATGGGTGTGTGTGGGTGTGTCTCCTATCTGTTCCAGACTGCAGCCCGGCAGAGTTGCCGTCTGCGTGGTCCCCCACTCCTAGGATGATGCTCACTGAGCAGGCGTTGCATTCTCCTATCTGGGCAGTGTGTGCATGGTCCCCTAGTCCTATGATGACGCTGACTGAGTTGCCGTTGCTGTGATGCCGCCCCATCAGATCTGGATGTCCCACCAAAATAAACTTTTAGATATTGTGTATACGCTGCTTGCCCAAACTCGGCATCTATTGCACGCTCAACCGTTCTGGTAGGGGGATCGCTCTCTGAGTAGCCCCTCCCAAGGTTTCTCCCAATTTTCCCTATACAGTTTTGTGGGAGATTGTCCTTGTCCTCTGTGAGGGTCTAAGGCTGGGGGATGTCGTGTACTAATCATTTATTATTTTCATCTGTTGGGCACTGTGAAGCCCTTAGAGACTGTAACGGTGATTAAGGGTTATACAAATAAATGTGATTTGATTTGATTTTGACTGTATCATACGGTGGGCTGAATACATTTTTCATGTTGTTGATCGATCTCCATCGATTGAGTAAACCATTTTCTATGTATGGTATTAAATAATTCTATAAAGTCTAATAGAATTTGTTGGCAGCTCTGGTTTGATCATATATTTTCAAAAAATATATATTTTAATTGTCAGTCTGCTCAGGCAAATCGCGGGATAGCTCTAGTTGACAAACCAATCAGATTGTAGTGTTTAACGTCTTTGAAAATGTCAACCAATTGCGTATGGCTTAAATAGGACCGCAAAATGTAAACATGCAGAGCGGGTCTTGGACTGACATAGTGGTATGATACATTAGCTTGATTCAGAACAAGTTCGGAAGCTAAAAAAAAACGTCTTGTTGTAGTTGTCGGAATGAACGAACGAAAGTATGGAATATAATCATATATCTATCTAACATGTCTAAACACATTCCTGTGCTTAAAATGGCCAGTGTCCTGATTTATTCTGCTATGTCATTTTCTCATATTGTTCTAACATTAAACAGAGAGTAAAGATTTTGTTATAGACCCTAAATTGACTACTTTATGAGCTTCTAGTGTATAATTGATCTGTTCAGAAGAATGTCCAAATAAACTACTTCATCCAACTATTTTTCTGAGTCATGTATGTCACCTCATTTGATATCTGATATCTATCTCATTTTATGTCTGACATCTCATTTGCATAAACCCAAACACCTTGGAGTGTTTGGGTGTTGGATGCATGTAACAAGCTGTACAAAAAACATCATACACTTTTCAGTTGCAAATTGGACAAAATTTCCACAAAATTCTCTGGAGTAAGAAAGACAGTACAGGAGGTTGAGGGTTTGTACAGCAGCTTTAAAATGGTTAACTGGTTTTGACCTTATACATTTGTGTGTGTACATGCTAAGAATCCATTTTAAGCTGAATCATAAAAAACAAGTTCATTGTTTCAGCATTAAAAGCAGGGACTAATAGCAAAATACTGTAGTTTCTACAATACTGTGCGTAAATAGACTACAATCCTGTCAGATCCTGTCAAAGCATGTCATGGTGGGGTACTGATATAGGATCAAATTTGTACCTTACACTCTATGGGAGCCTCTATGTTCCCAAGGTCCTATGTTCCCCTAAACATATGATCCCTCAACATATAAAGAAGAATGTCCATACCACTGGTATATTAACAAACATGCATAATCTTAATTTGCAAAAAACCTTATTCATATAATATAATTATTAACCTTAAATAAATTTGTATTATTGTTCACTGTAATGTATGACAAGTGTGTTTCAATAAGAGTGTGTCTTTGGAAGCAACTTCCATAAACACTACTTCAGATATTATTTACTGAACACATACTATAAGATTATTATTGGGGTGGCTGTGGCTCAGGAGGTAGAGCGGGTCGTTCGATCCCGAATTGTGTGGTGTGTGACTGTGTGTATGAACGGTTAGTTTCCCCTGATGTGCAGGTTGGCACCTTACATGGTAGCCCCTGCCATCATTGTATGAATGGGGTGAATGTGAATGTAGTGTAAAGCGCTTTGAGTGGTTGGAAAAGACTAAAAAAGCACTATATAAGTACAGTCCATTGTGCATTTTTGTTTATATACTATAGTTATAGACACTATTCCTCTTTTTATGTTGAGGGGACATGGGGCTGTTTTCAGTTTGAAAAAATTACATTGAGGGAACTTAGGGCCCTGGGAACACAAGGTGGACCCCCACTCAATTCATGAAGAGCTAGGTCTCAAAACTACATTCATTTGTCAAAAATTAGGCTAAGCACTAGGATGGGTAGGTCAGTTCTGCATTAGGCTATTTTATTAGGCTTCAGCAATTTTTGCGTATTATTATAAGCAAAAGCATTTTCTTCAAATGTGTTTTGGAAAAAAATATGAACAATATCATCAAGGCATCAACAATCATAGATAGGTCAGGGTCATAATCAGGTCAGGTCCAGAAGATGTCTTATAGCAGTGCTGAGCATTTGGGGTTACCTGGGGAAACAGATTAGGAGAGTTGTAAACAAACTACAACTTTGGAAGCATTACTACTACAATCCATACAGTCATCACATATTTCTCTCTCCATCTAACCCCCCCACCCCATTTTGTGTCCCATTACAATGTAACAGATGAGGAAGCACACACTCAATGTACAAGTACAAATACGCCACCAAAGGTTAGAGTTCGCCGCTCAACCACAACAGAGGTTCCAGGTCACCTAAAGAGTGCATAATATGCAGACATGAAAAATATTTCACTCAAAGACTCAGAAGAGAGTCAAGGTGAATCTTCAGCAATGTGAAACACTGCTAGTAAGCTGCTTGTTGCAGCAGAGGCACGCAAGGATGAAAACCTGCTACTACAAATACGTGGGATGGATCTTGTTGCCTCAGAAGCAATGTATCATTTCAAATGCTACACAAATTAAATTGTATTTCTGTACAAAAAAGATGAACATGACTGCACAGGGAACAGCCAGTTTCAGACTGGATACAATCATTTCTGTACAATAGTGGTGGAGGAGAGGTTATTGAGGAAACGGAAGGTGCTCAAGCTATCAAAGTTAAATGCCCTGTTCAAGAAATGTGTCCATGAAACAGAAGGAATTGACATCTCCTCTTACAAATCTTGCTCCTTAAAAGTGAGACTACAAAGGTCCTATCCTTTTCTGAAGTTTCAGAAGTTATCAAGACATGACTTTGTCTACGATGAGAATTTGACACCACATGAAATGGTCCAAGATGAAGTTGTCAAAGATCCCAAATAAGCTCTTCAATTTTATTGCCTGGACTACAGCCATGACAACAGATCCCTCTACTGACAATGAAAGAGTGAATGTTAGCGAAGAGGAGGCTGAGAAGATTGTATCAACAACGATATGATGAAGCTCACAATGAAAGGGAGATGGCTCATTCCCAAATATTGTGCATTAGCCATGGCTATTAGACACATGACAGGATCAGCTCAGCTGTTTATTGAATGGTCTTGGGCACTGTTCCTCTAACTCACAGGTACTTGAACATGACACAGCTTTAGCACATGTTTGGGACAATAATGATTTTGGAGAGGAAACATTGTCTATTAAGGGGACTACACACAATACAAATGGCATAATAATCCAAAAAATTATTCCATGTGATGAAAAAAGAAAGGTCTCTTGATCCGCCCCTTACTAACCTTGAGACATACATCAGAGAAAAGAGGACAAGCCCAGAACCTTTTGGGAAAGAAGTTGAACTAGATCTAGAGACCCACATCCTTACCAGGAGAGCAGCACAAATATTAGACGGTGCTTACTTCCTGAGGAAGACTGCAGTCCATGGCAAAGTCCTTCCTGGATGGACTGGTTTTAACACACTTATTAATGGAGGTCCAATTCCACCACCAACCAACATTGGGTACCTTCCAGTTGATTTAAGTCATACAGAACTGGGAACTGTACATCATACAATGTACAAGTACAATCATCCTTAAAAGGCAAAAGAAATTGCAGACAAAGTAGAACTTCAGGAGATAGTTCTAGTCTTTGACCAAGCCATCTATGCCAAAGCTCAGGAGATACGGCGGAGGAGTGAGACATACAAGGAAAAACTTACAATTAGAATGGGGGGGTTTCACACATGTATGGCTCCTGTATTGGCAAGTATTTTCGGGATGCTGGCTTACAAGACATCCTGATTGAGGCTGATGTTTTTGCTGATGGGTCTGTTGAGGGAACAGGTCACCAATATAACAGAAGCATCCGTACCCACAAGTTGATATGTGAGGTACTACACAGGTTACGCTGGCAAGCATACCTTGAGTCCCTACCTCAAGACTGCTGTGAAGCTGCTTTAAAAGCTACCGCTGACCTCCAGAGAGCCTTCCCTAAAGAAGACTTTCAAGTCATTATTGAATCACAGGAGTTCAACACAATCCTTGAATGCTATGAAAAAATCAACAAACAACAAAAAAGTAAGACATTCCAATTTTGGAGTTCCTACATTGAAATGGTAGAGATCTCAAAGAAGCAAATTGGGGTCTGCATCTTTCCAGCATCTGGATCATGCTGCCATGCTTCTTTTCCTATGACAGAATCAACTATAGTATGTACTGGCTGGAGATGAACATTCTAAAGGATACTCATCCAAGAATCTACACACAGGTACAATCGGGTGACTTTGTGGCACAGAGGCATCAGGCATATGCTTTCACATGCACTGCATGTGACCAGGTAATAGAGCAGACAGTAAACACAGACTCAAAGACCAAAGGTGGGCTTACAGGTTTTTCATTGAACAAAGGTGCAGTCCACAGGTGGACACTGACACAGCACGAGAGAGCAGTCATCACAATGGAGGTCAAGGGCATGGCTCAAGACAGAGAACAGAATTGGATTAAAAAAGAAAAGAATACGATGAAAAAGATGTTCAGAGGATTCTGTCAACCATACAAAACATGATGAACCCATTTGATCAAACACTGGAAAAAGAGAACCTTTGCCATATTACATCAGGTCAGGTAGCATCAGAAGCCGTCTCTGCTGATCTGTTGAATGCAAAGGAGAGAGGTGAGAAGGCATTTGTTGAATTCTTTCAGCTACGTCTCAAAACAGATGAGGTGGAATTTCATGCTCCAGTGACACAGCAACCTCAAGTGTAACCAAAGCGAGGGGCCGGGAGATAGCCCTCAAAGCAGATAGAGATCTCTTCGCAAGGCTTATTGTGGTCGAAACAATGAGGAAGATAGACATAGGGGAAATGCTGGTCTATAGTCTGGGGCCCTTGCCTGCAGCAAATACTAACATCGATGGGTCTGTTGTGAAAACAGACAATGCCAAATGAATGCACTTTCTAGAAGGATCAGTAAATACACCAGCCAGTTGAAATCCCTGATGGCTCAACCTGGGTGTGCGATACAATGGCACTAGTACAGGTTATGAAACCCCAAAATACATTTGGAAGATTTGCCAACAGTGCACTAATGTACTGTGTGTAGAATGAACAACAGTGACACAGAACTTGAGGTCTTACCACTGCTAGCATTGTTCACAATACAGGAGGAGGCAGACACCCTGCTATTACTTCACTGTGCGCATGCCTCATAGTATAGCTTAAATGTTGTGATCAACAGTCCTGACAGTGATGTGTTTGTACTGGCCATCACTTTCTGAAACGAAATTGGAGCAAATGTGTACTTCCACACAGGGAAAGGGGTAAACAAATGCACCATACATGTACAGAGAATACACAGCCATCTTGGTAATGAAGTGCTCTGATTGGCCTCCACTGTTTCACTGGCTGTGATACAGTGAGTGCTTTGCATGGCATTGGTAAAGTGAAGGCAGTAAAAACACTGCTATCTAACAAAGAGCATTGTGCCACATTAAGGAAGTTGGGAACAGCTTTTCAACCGCCAGCAGAGCTGTATGAAGCAACTGAAGCATTTACTAGTGATGGGAAGACCGACTCTTTTAACAAACTTGATTCTTTCGAGCTGTCCGATAGAAGTGCATCGTCCTCAGTCCCCTATTGTACTCCCTGTACACACATGACTGTGTGGCCAGGTTCAGCTCAAACTCCATCATCAAGTTTGCGGATGACACAGTGGTGGTAGGCCTGATCTCTGACAAGATGAGAAGGCCTACCTGGAGGAAGTTGCTGACCTGTCACTCTGGTGCCAGGACAACAGCCTCCTCTTGAATGTCACCAAAACGAAGGAGCTGATTGTGGACTTTAGGAGGACACAACAACAGAGGATGTACTCACCACTGGAGATTAATGGGACTACTGTGGAGAGGGTGAGCAGGTATAAATACCTGGGAGTCCACATCACCGAAGATCTGACATGGACAATACACACAGACACTCTGGTGAGAAAGGCAAGGCAGTGCCTTTACCACCTCAGACAGCTGAGGAAATTCAATGTCTCTCGGAGGATCCTTCAGTCCTTCTACTCTGGAGCTGTAGAGAGCATCCTGACAGGAACTGCCTGGTTCGGCAATAGCTCCGCTCAGGACAGGAAGGCTCTGCAGAGAGTAGTGCGTTCGGCTGGAATTACACTCCCCACCCTGCAGGACTTATACACCAGGAGGTGCAGAACCAGAGCCTATAGGATCATGAAGGATCCTCACCCCCCCCAACAACGGACTGTTTCAGCTGCTGTGGTCAGGCAAGCACCTCCGCAGTCACGCTGCAAAAACTGCAAAGAGACTGAGATGGAGTTTCTTTCCTCAGGCCATCAGGACTGTGAACTCCGGCCTCACCAGGGCCCCCACCAAGACCCACACACTGCCCCTCTTATGCACACACACACACACACACACACTTAGGTAATGACTACACATAATTTATTATTATTATATATTATATATTATTATTTATTATTATTACTATTATTATTATTATAATATTACATACATGCAATTTCTCATATTACTATATTTCTATAGTGATCTTACTGTAAATATCGTGTTTTATTATATAAGAGCTCCTACTGTAATACTGTAAATATTGTGTTGGTTTTTTATTGTAAATACTGTGTACTGTTGCCCTTTGCACACTGTTGAGCATTGTCACTTTTTCATTTCACTGCACACCCTGTGTGTGTATGTGACAAATAAAGTTCTTGAATCTTGAATCTTGAACATCTGCTCTCAGAACAGTAGTAATGCTCTGTAGCTTGGGACACTTGTACTTTGTACCAATAGTATAAGCTTCTTTGTTACTTTACCTGCAGGAATAAGAAAAAAATGTAGGATACACTGAATATTATTTATTTCAAATATTATAATATTATATCTATTCCACCACTGCCTGAATTCCAAATAATGTAGGTGCCTAAAATAGCCCTTTATTTTCTAGTTAGACGCATTTTTATGTTCATATAATAGTGATTTCTGTGCCACCCCAAAATGACCACTGGTCCCATCCTGGCCACCTCATTGAAAATTGCCTGGCTCCGCCACTGCAAACAGGGATGCCTTACATAAACACACTACCAGGCAGCCATATACAGGAGGTGCCTGCAGAGTCATCCAGACATACCCCCGCCAATGGCCCATGGTTGGAAGATTGAGGGAGACTTCTTTGGGATTGACTGGATGACACTTACCCCAGCCCCGGTCGGCATCTTGGAGCTTGTGTACTGCTCCTGTGAAAGGGAGATGCACATGCCGGTTTCAACAAGGTACCATGTACAGACGTGTCTTTGTTTGGACTGTGAGAACATATCAAACTAGGCCTAAGTGTAGGAGTGTTTTTTTTTTTTTAGCAAACTAAAAAAGACAC
Organism: Hoplostethus mediterraneus; assembly: GCA_034670385.1. Taxonomy (NCBI): domain Eukaryota; kingdom Metazoa; phylum Chordata; class Actinopteri; order Trachichthyiformes; family Trachichthyidae; genus Hoplostethus; species Hoplostethus mediterraneus. The sequence continues at coordinate 1,097,718 of JAXDDW010000122.1, read as the reverse complement.
AAACTGTCTAAGAACGGAAATCACATTATTAAAGAAGAGTACATTATCACATTAAAAATAAATCAAATTCAGTTTTAATTGCTTTTTTGTTGTTTGAGGATAAAATATTTTAGGATAAAATATTGACATGACTAACTATTAGGTGATCTGCAGATGATGTAAACTTCTGTAATGAATGTTATCTCTTCCACTTCAATCTCTGTCTAGTCTGGTCAATTACAGGTCAAGTGAAGATACACTTAGCCTATTGTACCACAGTCTTGGGTTTAGTCTTGTTTATCTAAACATGTCCAAAGTTTAAGTCCACTAACTACAACATGCTACACCAGACAGGAATAGTAGACAACTTGAAGTATTGATGACAATGCATTTAGTAGGTTGCCAATATTGACTGCATCAAAGATGTAGCATTCATGTAGTATTCAGTATTACTATTAAAAATAAAATATGAATGAATATGAAATTAAACACCTTACCTGACAGCAGTATCCACAGCTTCTGAGCTTCAGTCGTCAATTCCTCCTGATCCATTTATTTACTTCCTATTTGAACAAATATCATTGGCAGACTTCAAGTCAAGTGATAGTAGAACGAGTTTTTGATTGGTTTGCGGTATAGTACTCCCTAGCGTTTGCCTAATCAATTTATGAAGCATAAGTTTAGTTTTCATAAAAATATGATCGACTGATGAGATGAGACTGCCAACAAACACAAATGTGTTCAGAAAGAAATTACTGAAAAAAACAGCTACTCTATTGCTGAGAATCGATCATTTCAAAAATTAAAGCAGTTAGCAGCCTTTGGCTCACCGCCAATGTAACAGCTATGTTTTGTGATGTTGATGATGACGCAGATTATTTTGAGCTGTGGTACAGTGGAAATGTTGCAAAATGACCTTTGTATCTATGTGAATACACACCAAATGTTTGTGGCGAAAACATTTTGACACGGCTGACTGGCCCCGCCCTGGCACACCTGATCCTCGTTTTGACTGGGACTGTTTCCGATATAAACACACCACGTCACAGCAGTATGGCGGCGCGCACTGTGAATGGTAAACAGAATTTTACTTGATGTCGTTTTTGTTATGAAAACATATGTAACAACTTTGAAATTTACTTTGCAACGTAATTCAGTTGATTTGTGCTTAACGTTAGGACATAGAAGTATTTGCTAGCGTGTGGTACTAGCCTGCTAATGTTAACATTACTAGTTCACTGATGTGTGCCGTTTCTCTCTGCTAATAGTGCTGTAGTAATTGATGTAGGTCTGCTTGTGAAATTCAGAGACTTGCCATACAAACATGAGTTTGCTGCAGGCTTCCCATGTTTTCCCAAGCAAATGCAATGGAACGCATTTAGATTGGAAGTCCGGAATACCATCCCGGAACTGTCGACTTCCGACTTGTAATGGATCGCGGCATTAGAGCTATATTTTCTCACTTTTTAGATAATGCTAGTGGTTTACTATCACTCATCATGGTGTATGCTAAAGTGTTAGCATGGAGCCTACTACCACTCACAGAACTGTTAGCATGGAGCACCAGAGCCAAAGAGCTAACGGGGACACATGGCAGATTTTGATGTCTACGTTTTCATCACTTACCAACTAAGTTGACCAACGGAACAATCTACCACAAAGTGAAATTACTCTCTAGCTCTGGGTGTAGTAGGCTGTGGCTAGCACTGCTCTAGGCCAGAGCTGTGATTGCATTGTAATCACTGCAGCTCTAAAAACATAATTACCACAGTCTTCAGTGTAATAGCGGCCTCCTTCAACTCCATTTGGGAGCTTTTGAAACATTTAAATCAGTAATTTAAAGTTACAATCCAATTTAAGGGCTCGCTTACCTCACTCTCTGTCTCTCACCGTAAACCCCCCACCCTCGCATCTCTGTCTCTCTCTCTTGCCCTAATTCCCTCCCTCTCTCTCTCTTTCTCTCATTTTCTGTCTCCCTGCCTCACTCAGCCTCCTCCTTCTCTCTCTCCCTCTCTTTCCACCAGTTTCCAATTTACTAATTGGACTAACACTAACACTAACACTAGAAATCCCAAACCATGGTCAATTGAGAGCTGTTTTGAATTTTAGAATTGAAATAAACCAACTTTCAATATGTTCCTCCATGACCTTTCCTAGACCCAACTCGGTGTTGTTAGATTTTCACAATGACACAAGGAAATAGTAGTGATAATTGAATTCACCCCCTTCAATTGATGGCTGATTGGTCTTCTCTTAGACCTCCAAAATCCACAGGCCTTTCTATGTTAAAGCCCATTGGGTTAGGTTGCATGAACACAAATGGGAAGCTCCATTACATACATTTTTAATATATTATTAATTCTATTATATATATTATTAATTAATATAATCACTTATATTATATTATAAAATGGAAAGTATAGTGAATAGTCAATAAGTGAACAATTTGAAATTTGAATATGAGTTAGGCCGAATCTCAATTCTCATTTTCACCCCTATGGCTTCGGCTTGGCCCTTCAGCTTGGCCCTCGGAACAGAGTCACAAGGTGTAGTGGTAGAAATCTCTGCCTAAGAAATGGGACAACCCTTCAAGACCCTGATACGTCATCGATGACGTTTACATAAGCAGACGGGACGAGTTTGTTATCGGAGATTACTATGGCAGTAATGGTATTATCACAGTGACATTTGCCGTTCATCTGATGGAGATAGAAAAGCATGGACGCTCGCGATTCGTTCACAATTTATACTTTTCACGCTACTAATCGATCAAACAAGTCATCAAATAAAAAAGACCACTGCTTTAATACCAGTCCATTTCAAGACAGAATAGCGTTAGCGGTGCTCTGTAGTCTGCACTGATATTAGAGGAGCCGTAACAAGTGCAGCAACTTCGCTGCTGGACTTTAGTTATATTTCGGCGTCATATGCCATCAAAGGGGGAAAATGCGATATGGAAATATGTCAAAATGCAGGACTGTCATGCACAAATCAGCCTAAAAACAATGTTGTAACGTAACTAACTAGCGAAGTAGAGACATCGGCATATTAGCAATTTTTTGTTATGCTTGTTATAAAGAAAAGGTCTATAATACATCGAAACGACATTAAACTAAGATAATACCACGGTTAGAATATTTTAAAAATCTTTATTAACGAAGAAAATACTACATTTGTGGTTCACTTTGGATGGTAGTGTAGCGTTCCCCATGATCTTCCAGTTGATTCGCAGGTCATTCTGGGAGACTTCTCCTAGCCCTCGGTTTGTAGTTTGCCCCTGAAAAATCTCCGTTTTGGAGGGCCATGTAGCCCTCGCACTTGGCCCTACCCCTTGATCACAAGAGAATTGGGACACCCTTACCCCTTCACGTGAACGCGCAAAACGCAGGGGAAGGGCTAAGGGGTAGGGCCAAGGGGTGAATTGGGATTCGGCCTTAGTGTTAACACAATTCTAGAATGCTAAGCTAACGGCACCAATGTAATGGTGTTTAAGCTTATAACTTTCAAATATACATATTTTTGCATGTACACTGGGGTTACTCTGTACTCTTATGGGATTATGGTGCATATTTAAACAGTAACAGGACGTCTCAAGTGAAGTGTATATAGATAAAGGCTGCAGCTAGAGTTCTGACTGGAACAGGAAAAACATCACATCACATCTGTCCTTCTGCACTGGCTTCCAGTATGATTTAGGGTTGACTTTGAGATTCTACTGCTCTACTGCTTTGCATGTCTGTTTGCTGTTTTCAGCTGAAGCACACTGAGCTTACCTGTGTATGAAACGTGCTATATAAATATCAGACAAAAGTTTGACTTGACTTGATTTGACTGAATTTGACTAATAAATTCATGTGGGCCAACCAAGACATACAATATTGCTAGTCAAACATTATCAACCCTTTAAAAGAATGCACATAGCATTTTCTTTTCAATTTGTAAGTATATGTATAATTAGACATTCCTCTAAAATACCCATGATGACATGATGTTCGATTGTTGACATGTACTGAAGTCTCATCCCATATGTTCTAGTGCAGCCATTCTCAACCTGTGGTACGCGTACCACCGGTGGTACTTGCGCCCCCTGCTGGTGGTACTCGGAGGGATCCCTGGAATCTCAATGTTTTTAAAAAATGAAATAAAACCAACTTTAAAATCAATTGTAAAACATGTTGTACAGTAATACTATCAAAATACTACTACGAATGAAAATGAGCTTGAGATAATTGAAATTGGGGTTTAAAATAAGTTCTACATTTATTTTGTTGTTTTTAGATTTAGAAACAAAATAAATGTTTGTTTCTGACGTTATTCCTGACGGACACTACTACCTGTTGCGCGTGCACGATTAGCTAACGTTACAAGCAAGCTAGTGATGACAAGAAAGCCGAGGGATGTTGCAAAAGTGGCTCAAAACGGGAGGTATTCGAAAGAGAAGTGTGGAGGTTAATGTTGTTACGACAGTAACGTAAGCTACGTGGTTGTTGGCATAGTAACCAGACATGTTAAACAGACTGGAAGACGTGCAGTCAGTAAAGTGTATGCTGTTGCAAGTAGCTGGTGTTCAATAAAGTTTGGAATCAACGACGATTAAAGTTTGGACATTCATTTTTCAAGATAAGTACTACAAACTTATTACATGGTGTCAGAAAACCAAGGATGGCGAAGTTCAACCCACCTGATAATTTCTGCTTTGAGAGACCAACGGAGTGGAAAGATTGGAGTCATGCGTTATCGGACGGCTACGAAATTGGATCGGGAAGATGGAGCGGTACAAGTGAGCACACTCATTTATGCGTTAGGAGGGGAGGCTGAAAACATCTTCGGGTCCTTCAACTTCGACGAAGAAGATGAAGAAGAGGACTTCGAGATTATTATTGACAAGTTTGATGCCTATTTCATACCCAAACGTAACGTGATACATGAGAGGGCATGCTTTTATCAGTGCATGCAGCGTGCGGGGGAGAGAGCGGAGACGTTTATCCGTGCTCTTTATGAACTGTCGGAGCACTGCGATTTTGGAGCTAATCGTGAAGAGCACATTAGGGACCGGATCGTGGTGGGCATCCAGGACAAGGTTCTGTCCCAAAAGCTGCAGCTCATCCCAAACCTTACCCTGGAAATGACAGTGCAGGAGGTCCGTCAACAGGAGGAGGTGAAAGCCCAAGTTAGCCTACAAGGCGAGGCTGCATGCTCTTTACAGGAGGTAGAGCGAGGCCGCAAGAAAGGAAAGCAACGTGGGCAACAGCAGCATAAGGACCGGGAAAAAACATGTGGCAGATGTGGAAAAGCATGGCACAAGGAAAAGGATAATTGCCCCGCAGCCAAATCCACATGCAACAAGTGCAAGAAAACAGGGCACTGGGAGAGGGTGTGTAGAAACAAAGTGGTGAGTTAAGTCAGTGAGTGTGAAGAGAATGCAACTTACTTTCTAGGCTCAGTTGGTAGCACAACCTCAAGCAAGGAACACTGGACTATTCAGTTAGACATTGATAGAACACCAGTTAGTTTTAAGATAGACACAGGGGCTGATGTGTGTGTCATGAACGAGGAAACTTTCGAAAGGCTAAAGCCAGAGAGGGAGTTAGTACATTCTGAGAGTGTATTGAGTGGTCCAGGTGGTCGCTTGAACTGTGTAGGCCAGTTTACAGCTAATACTGTGCACAAGAACAGAAAACATTTTTTGTAGTCAGGGGAGATAGTGTGAGCAACCTACTCAGCAGACCAGTAGCACAGGAGATGAGACTAGTGAAGAGGGTTCATGAGGTCCACAGTGCAGGAGAGGAGTTTGGTCTACTCAAAACACAGCTGGTGAAGATAGTGCTTCAGGATGACGCACAGCCCTATGCAGTACACACAACGCGCAGGGTTCCCATTCCCCTCATGAAGCCTGTGAAGGAGGAACTGGACAGGATGGAGGCTAAGGGGGTCATAGAAAAAGTGACTGAGCCTACAGAGTGCAGCCCGATGGTGACTGCCCCAAAGAAGTCGGGCCAGGTGCGAATATGTGTTGACCTCAGGAGGTTAAACAAGGCAGTCAAGAGAGAAAGGTTCGTCCTGCCAACGGCGGAGGAGATTACAGCTGAACTGAGTGGGTCCACTGTGTTCTTTTCACTCGATGCAGCGGCGGGCTTCTAGCAAATACCACTACATAAGGACAGTCAGAGACTAACTACCTTTATCACACTATTTGCCAGGTACTGCTTTAAGCGCCTACCTTTTGGAATCACCAGAGCCCCAGAGATATTCCAGCGTAAGATGGTGGAAACGCTGGAGGGCCTGGAGGGAACAGCTGTGTACATGGATGATATCATTGTCCATGGTAAGGACATGGAGGAGCACGACCAGCGCCTACAGAAGGTCATGGAACGGCTGGAGACTACTGGATTGAAGCTGAATGCAGAAAAATGTGCACTGAGGCAAGGAAGGCTGCACTTCCTGGGCCACGAGATTGACGCGGACGGGGTGCGGCCTGACCCAGCCAAGGTGTCAGCGATCAACGAGCTCACCCCACCTGGGAATGTGCAGGAGCTGAGGAGAGTCCTCGGGATGGTAAATTACCTGGGGAGATATGTCCCCAACCTGGCCACAGTTGGCCAGCCCCTGTATGAGCTGCTGAGGTCCAAGTCAGCCTGGACATGGGGCCCGGCACAGCAGTCAGCATTCCAACGGATCAAGGTACTCCTCACAACCTCACCTACCCTGGCGTTTTACGATGTTGACAAACCCACAGCAGTCTCTGCGGATGCGAGTAGCTATGGGATTGGGGGCGTGCTGATGCAGCTCCACAGCGAGGGCTGGAAACCTGTAGCATACTGCTCCCGACGCCTGAGCGAGGCGGAAACCAGGTATGCTCAGATAGAGAAGGAGTGCCTGGCGGGCGTCTGGGCTTGTGAGCGGTATGGAAAATACTTGCACGGCCTACAGGGATTCAAGTTGATCACCGATCACAAGCCACTGGTTCCGTTGAGGAACTCCAAGGACCTGGATAATGTGCCAATCCGCTGCCAGAGACTACTGATGCGACTGATGAGGTTCAACCCCACTGCGGAGTATGCACCTGGTAAGACCCTCGTGGTAGCAGATGCACTATCCAGGAGCCCCAAAGGAGAGGCACAGGACAGCAGCGACACCCACGCGGACGTGGAGTGCTATGTTGCATCCATCATCGACGACCTGCCAGCCACGGAGCAGAAGATGGATGCCATCAGGACTGCTACAGCTGCGGATGACAGGCTACAGATACTGACAAAGTATGTACAGTCTGGGTGGCCTGAACACATGAGTAGAACGCACCCTGCTGTCAGAGAGTTCTTCCCAGTAAGAAGACAGTTGTCAGTTCAAGATGGGCAGGGGAAACAGAATGGTGATACCCGAGGTATTGAGGGCAGAGGTACTGGACCGTATTCACGATGGGCATCAGGGACTGACAAAGTGCCGAGACAGAGCCAACACCTCCGTGTGGTGGCCGGGGATATCATCCCATATTAAGCAGAAGGTCTTGACTTGCCAGTCATGCCAGGAGCAGAGGAGATCACAGCCCAGGGAGCCTCTCATCTCCACTCCCCTTCCAGACAGGCCATGGAAAAGGGTTGGCATAGACCTGTGTGAATATGAGAAGAAGAGCTACCTGATTATCTCGGACTACTATTCAAGGTTTTTAGAGGTTCTCTACATGCCCACCACCACTAGCGCCCAGGTAGCCATTAAGCTGAAGGCTACATTTGCCCGCTATGGAATAGCGGAGGAAGTGATTAGTGACAACGGGCCGCAGTTCTCCAGCACAGAGTTTAGAGAACTGGTGCGCGAACTGGACTTTAAGCACATAACGTCCAGCCCACACCACCCACAAGGAAATGGGCATGCTGAAAGAGCGGTCCAAACGGCAAAAGGGATCCTGAGACAAAAAGATCCACTTCTAGCACTCATGTGCTACAGATCTACTCCGTGCAGCAGCACAGGAGTAAGCCCGGCTGAACTACTAATGGGCCGGAAGATTCGGACAACCCTGCCTACTCTGGACCGCAACCTACAACCCAAGTGGCCAAATAGGCAGCATATCCAAGCCAAGGACGCGGCAGAGAAAGAAAAACAGAGACACTACTACAACCAGCGTCATGGGGTAAAGAACTTATCCTCATTGCAGCCAGGGGACCGTGTCCTCACCAAGCTGGACAACCAGAAGTCCTGGGTCACGCCGGCAGTAGTGACCGGAGAGAGAGTCACACCAAGATCCTATCTGATCGAGACAGAGCAGGGGACTACACTCCACTGCAACCGTCGCCATCTCCAGGCGGTCCACCCCGCGGAACCACCGGTGCTGGATGCAACACCCAACCGTACCTCAGGACAATTGGTAGACAACTCGGCGGGTCCATGGATGTCTCCTATTGTTCTGAGTGGCCGCATGCCCACAGTCACTGAGGGACTGATACGGACCAGGTCGGGCAGAATCAGTAGACCAGCTGAGAAACTCGACTTGTAGGATAGTGAATGGACTGTTCGAACCATTCAGTAAAAAAAAAAGTGCAGCCAACGCACAGGAAGCCTCATATCGTGCCAGCCTCTGCATAGCGAAAGCCGGTAAGCCACACACAATTGGCGAACAACTGTGTCTACCATTAGCCAAAGAGATGACAAAAATCATGTGTGGCGAGAAGGCTGCCAAACAGTTAAACTTGGTGCCGCTTTCAAACGACACGGTGTCACGGAGAATAGGAGCCATGGCAGAGATGTTAAAAAGACACTGATTGAGCGCATTAAAAGTAGTCGCTATTATTCCATCTAGCTGGACGAGACTACTGATGTTGCAGATTTGGCCAATTTGATGGTTTACGTCAGATATGAACATGATGGTGCAGCTCAGGAGGACTTTCTGTTCTGTCAACCACTGGAGACCAGAACTACAGCCGAGCACATATTCCAGCTCCTGGACGCGTTTGTGCAAGAGAATGGGCTTGAATGGAAAAAGTGTGTTGGAGTCTGCACTGACGGCGCAAGGGCTATGACCGGCCGCCACAGCGGAGTAGCAGCTCGGATTCAACAGGTGGCACGGGAGATGCGATGGACTCACCGCAGCATCCACCGTGAGGCGCTGGCGGTGAAGAAGATGCCCGATGACTTGAAGTCTGTGCTGGACTCTGCTGTGAAAACTGTGAACTTCATAAAGGCCCGACGGATGCAGTCTCGCCTATTCCAAGTGCTCTGTGATGAGATGGGCAGCGAGCATGTCCAACTCTTGCTTCATACAGAAGTAAGATGGCTATCAAGAGGAAAAGTGCTTTTGAGGCTTTTTGAATTGCACAAAGAGGTCCAAATTTTCTTACAGGACAAAAACTTCCCCTTATCAGATGTGTTTGATGATACAGTGTGGCTCAGTCAGCTGGCATACTTGTCAGACATTTTCTCCCGTTTAAACGACCTGAATTTGGGACTACAGGGACTCTCCATCAATGTGTTTGATGTGCAGGACAAAATCAACACAATGCTGAAAAAGTTGGAGTTGTTTGAAATCAAAGTCAAGGCAGGTGATGTTTCAGCTTTCCCCGCTTTAGAGAGTTTTCTGTCTGACAACGAGCTGACCCTTGATGATGGAGTGAGGGACAACATGGTTGCACACCTCGTCTCACTCAGACAACAGTTCCGCCAGTATTTCCCAGTGATGACCAAAGCCAACAGCTGGATGAGAAGCCCGTTCAGCATGGAAGCCTCTGAACTGCCAAAGGACTTAACTGTGGCTGAGCAGGAGAGTTTAATAGAGTTGTCTTGTGACGAAACACTGAAGCCTGCTTTCAGAAAGCAGTCTTTGTTGGACTTTTTGATAAAGCAACACAGAGAATACCCTGCCCTGTCTGACAAAGCTGTGCGCTTTCTCCTTCCTTTTGCGACCACATATCTGTGCGAGAAAGGCTTCTCTTCACTTGCTGTCATCAAAACCAAATACAGAAGCAGGCTGGATGCTGAGCCAGACCTGAGACTGTAGCTGACCTCGACTGCCCCAGACATCAAAGGACTGTGTTCACAGAGACAGGCGCAACCTTCCCATTAGGCTTATATGAGTTGTCAATGGACACCAACATGCTGTGTGTGTGTGTGTGTTTGAATGAAGTACAATTGCTTGCTGTGTGTGAGAGAGAGAGAGTGTGAGTGAGTGAGTGTGTTTGAATGAAATACTGTACAGTTGTTATTTTTTTCATAATGTTCTCATTTGCTGTGTGAGAATGATAGTTATTATTCTGTTCTTAATGTTCTCACTTGCTGTGTGTGTGTGAGAGAGAGAGAGTGTGTGTGTGTTTGAATGAAGTACATTTGCTGAAATACAGTTCTTAATTTTCTCACTTGCTGTGTGAGAATGATAGTTATTATGTTCTCACTTACTGAGGTGCTGCCCCTTGCATTGTATGAGAATTGTGTGTGTATGTATGAGAGAGAGTTTGTGTGTGTGAATGAAGTACAGTTGAAATACACTTGTTAATCTTAATTTTCTCACTTGCTGTTTGAGAATGATAGTTGTTATTGTTGTTATTATTATTGTTATTCATTGTGTGTTCTTAATGATCTCACTTACTGTGTGTGTGTGTGTGAGAGTGTGTATGTGAGAGAGAGAGAGAGAGTGTGTGTGTGTGTTTGAATGAAATACATTTTCTGAAGTACAGTGAGAATGATAGTTATGTTCTCAATGCCCCTTGCATTGTATGAGAATTGAGTGGAAGAGTTTGCTAGTTCTAGTGCTACCCCTTTGTACATTGTGGCTGTGGCTGACAAAAGTTAACAATAAATAATGTTATTAGGAATAAATTTGCCTCCTGCGTGAACTGTGCATAGCTGAATAGACTGTATTTTAACGTCGGTCATATGGTGGTACTTGGACAGCCAACTACTTTCTCAGGTGGTACTTGGTGTAAAAAGGTTGAGAACCACTGGTCTAGTGTTTAAGATTCCTGGTTTTCACCCAGGCGGCCCGTGTTTAACTCCCATTATGGGAATACTACTTTTCATTTTACATGTGCTCCAGTGTAGTATAATGACAATAAACTTGAATTTAATTGAAAATATTACAATTCAAATATACAAGCTTTATTTTGTTGTCGTTGACACTGACATTATGATGTCAGACCGGTTTCCCTTCTGCCCTTCCTATCCAAAACTCTTGAACGTGCTAATCAACTGTCCTTGTACCTCCACCGGAACAACCAGTACGGGTTCAAGGTGGGTGACTCGACCAAGATGGCCCTCCTTGCAGTGACAGAGTCGATCCATGCCACTAGGGCGAACTCTTTCTCCTCTGTCCTGATACTCCTGGACTTGTCTGCAGTGTTCCACGCGGTAAACCACCAGATCCTCCTTTCTACCCTTGAGGGGATGGGTGTCTCAGGCTCTGCACTCTCCCTGTTTTCATCCTACCTTACAGGTCACTTCTACCAGGTGACACTGAGCAGGTCTGTGTCAGAACCACACAGGCTGACTATGTCACGCCCTCAACCTCTGCCTCCTAGCAGTCCCTCTACCTGTCTGTCTCCGTCTGTCTGTGTGTGTGTGTTGGCGGGCGTGGCTCCAGACCCCGGCTCCTCCCTGACTCGTCACCACCTCCTGCTCTACCCCGCACACCTGCCATCCATCATCTCATCACCACCAGCATAAGAACCCCAGCTGTCCATCCACTCATCGCCAGATCGTTGTTTGTGCTGCCCCATCAGGCTCGTTCTCGGCCGCTTTGCAGAATCTTCTCAAAGTTCCTCCTTCGCCTTACTAACCCTGTTGTTTTTGTATCCAGATCCAGTCTCCTTCCCTGTGGTTTTGCACTTGGGTCCTGTACACGATCGTAACACACTACTGGGATTCGGTTCTGGGTCCTCTTCTTTTTTACATCTACTAACAACATCTCTTGGTTCTGTTATCCACTCCCATGACTTTTCCTACCACTGAGTGACACACTCCTGCAGATTCCTACTCTACAACATCAGGAGGATTCTTCACTGACGAGATGGCAAAGGTGCTCATCCAGGCTCTTGTCATCTCCCGCCTGGACTACTGCAATTCCCTCCTTGCTGGTGCCCCGGCGTCTGCCATCAGACCTCTGGAGCTTGTTCAGAAAGCTGCAGCTCATCTGGTGTTCAACCACCAACCAAGTTCTTCCACACAACTACCCTTCTCCATTCTCTACACTGGCTCCCTGTAGCAGCTCCCATCTAGTTCAAGACCCTGGTGCTAGCTTATAGGGCAGTGAAAGTAACAGTTCCTTCTTACCTCCAGGCTATGGTTAAGCCTTACACCCCCGCCCGACCACAGGACAGCAGAGTCACTGCCCATCTTTCGCCGCAGGCTGAAAACCCACCTCTTCAAGAAACACTACCCTGACCCTTCCTCTTAGCACTTTCTTATTTGTCTTAGCTCTTGTTTATTTGCTTCACATATTTGTGTCAATTGTTTAAATAAAAAGTAGGTAACTTATTGCACTTTTACCTTAGCACTGGTTATGGTCTTAGATGCTTGTTTAGGAAGGAAATGCACTGATTTCTGGTGACTAGTTATCTTGCCTACCTATGTTGAATGCACTTATTGTAAGTCGCTTTGGATAAAAGCGTCTGCTAAATGCCTGTAATGTAATGTGCTGTGCAATGGACAATTGACTATGTGAGATGAAGCTGTATATGAGTATGTATGAATATGGTTCAGAGGAATAAAACAACAGAGGAAACCAGTCTGTGCATGAAAGTCTATCCCAAGCATTCCATGAAGGATTTAGTAGACTGAGCTCATTATAATTTTGTTTTTCTTAATTCTAATCATCACTAGTTGCCTGTTACATTTTACTACACTATGAGGAATAAGAGGCGAGTGTAAAAGCACATGAATTTCATGCAGTAAATGACTGTTAAACTGTGTCTAGGAATGTTGTGCATTATGAATATTTCATGTGTTCAAACACTACTAAGTGTTCAACTTGAATGGACAACTTGAAAGTGCCCCAAGCCAAAAAAGCACAAATATTACTCTAATTGGACCGTGGTAGTGCTAGGAGCAAGGTAAAGACATCCCGTAATGAGACCAAATTAAAAAATACATTTGAACAAAAATGAAAGCGTGACCATTTTAAAAGCCAGCACTTATTGCTGCAAGGGACCAGACACAAGGTTTCACACTGAGACTGTCGAGTCAATGTCTGAACAAGGAAACTTTTCCATTTACTGTTGGAGCAGCAGAAGTAGGCTATGAAACCTCTAAATTCTCTCAACCTAGGGACCGGTTTACAAAGTATTGTTCATCTTGTCCAGAGGTAAATCCACTCTCAGATCAATCTGATGTTCAATGCATTCCATAGTTTGTGATCAAATCTACCTTTTTATTGTACCCACTTTCCCTTAACCTGCTTTTTCTACTTCTACTTCAGTTAGTGACTTCCTATGCTTCCCAGAATGCCTTTCAACAACCCCCAGAGAACAGGCGTGAACTTGTTCCATTTAGCTATGAGCAGAGACCAAGAGAAAAAACATCCTGATGTAAGGGGAAGTAGTAGTAGTAGTAGTAATAGTAGTAGATAGTTATCAGTTTAGTAATAATAATAATAACTTTCATTTAAGATCACTTTTCATGGTATCCAAGGCACTTAAAGGGGAATTATTAGAAGTGTTTATTATTATTAGAAGTGTAATTATTAAAGGGGAGTTATTAGAAGTGTCTGACAACATTACGGAAAGGATCGCTACAGAGATAGACCTTTTTAGACCTTTTAGACCTTTTTATAGGGTAAATCAGCATTGTATTGGCATTGTTTCTGTCTTCAAAACCTAAATTGATCAAACCCTAAAACAGGTATAACTGTTGAAACTAAATGCACATCTATAGGAGACGTTTAATCCATTAATCTTTTATATGGGACCTTTTGGCCATCTTCAGCCAGATTGCGAAACAAGGCTAGGTCAGCTGTTTTCTAGCCAGGTTTGGGCTGGATCTGAACACAGTGGAAACGAAAGTGGGCTGGGAGCCATACAGAGAGACAGAAGGAAAGAGAGAGAGAGAGAGAGATAGGGACAGAGAGAGAGAGAGAGTTGGTGGCAGACAGAGGTTTGTGTGACTGGTTTATCAACACAACAGGGCCTCTGGCTGAACAAATTGCCTTCTCTGTTCGCTGTGATTAGACTGCAACCAAAACACACACACACACACACTCCTAAGATGATGTGTTGGCAATCAGAAGCTAGCAATTGCAGCGAGATTTCCAGCCTCATTTCTGTGGAGAAGGGTCTTTCAAGGACGCTGCATGTATGTGTGTGTGTGTGTGTGTGTGTGTGTGCGTGCGTGTGAGGGGTTGCGCTGAAAACTAGTTGATCAGTTAGACGTCTAGGCACTCATCCAAAGTATTGACTTGTCATCTTCATACTGGAGTAACGAGGCTCGCAGACAAAATCTGTTGCTTCCATAAACGTTGTGGAAAAGTAATTCATCTGAACATTGTTTAGTAATAAAAAATCTTTACAGCACTATTGTGTTGTTTTGAGACCCATTGTTCATGTTTGGGTGTAAGATTGGAAGACAGCAGCTTTTGCATTGTCAGAGGTCTTGTTATACTTTTGGTTTTCAATGTCAGGCTGATAGTGTAACATCTTAACTGCTTGGGGAGGGGATTGGCAGTAATTATCCTAGGTTTTGACTGATATGGGTTATTGAAGGCCAATACCTAAAGGCCTCTGAAACAGGATTTAGGGGGTGCGTTCACACAAAGCATGTTCTGAGTAGTTTAGCGTTTCCTCCATTCAAACTTGGACGGCACCAAATAAGCACCTAAAAATGCCTCGGTCCTCTTCCTAGAGAACTGAGGTTCGTTAGGAGCGAGAATGTAATCTGAACCAATACGGAGACGGATGTTGGCAAGTTACGTTTATTCTGTAGCACTAGTCCAGTGCTACTAGACAGCAGAGTTTGACTGTAAGGAATAATTCCTGATGATCTACAACAGCACTATGGGTTGACCACATCAAATAACATGCTTGGAGTCATGTACCCACTTGAATGGCTAGTTGGTTAGGCACTAATTATTAATTATTTACTTTAGCGATAAGCAGTATGGTAAAAAAAGTAAGCGGTGCAGCATGTAGTAGATTAGTATTTGGTTTCAACATTGTGCTGGTATGTACCTTGACCCACCCAAAGCCGGTTTTAAAGGGAGGCTCACATAAAATAAGCTGGCAGCCCTGCCCATTAAATCAATGGGCTACAGGACCTTAGTAGCCTCTCTGTAATAGCTATTCAGTACTTGAATAGCGGCCATTGTTTCCATTGATCAAGTGAGCGCCATCAAAGCCCCATCCAAACTATTTTCACACATCCGATTACTGCCAGACCTTCACAACAGCCTGATGACGATGATGTAGACTTTGATGGGAAGATAATGCTGTACTCGCCAAGGTACCATTTGGAGGCAGACTGAGCTGACTCAGCTACACCTTGGCAAAATGAAACAACAAATAGATCCAAAAGGAAGCAGCGGGAGACCAAATGGAGTCTGATGGGGCTTTTTCCGAAGTCTAAATGGATTTGGATGGTAACCCGGTGGTGCGGCGTAGCATGGTTTGGAGGAAACACAAGACGATGCGCGATCCAGTCATAGGCTGTGTTCACATAATGGAGACAGTCAGTACAGGGAAACAGTCCGGCATGTGGATGAGGAATATATACAGAGGGATATATATAGAGAGGAATACATACAGACTCAGACAGAGAGGTAAACAGTGCACTGCCATGAGCTGTGTATGTATACGTAGTGTCTAATAATACTAATACATGAGCCTTCAGCACAAGCATACTAATAATAAAAACATATTGACTAGCTGTGGTCAGGGAGGAACCTCCATCATATCAGAGGTGGATCACATTGACTGGCCCATATCTGATTTTTAATAAAATGGAAATATTGGCAAACTAATATATTACTCTAACCCTAATGCACAAAGCATGTACGTACAGAATAAAATATATAGTTGCACAACGGCTAAGCAGGAAAAATCTGATCAGGTTTGGCACAAAGAGGCCATTTTTCTTGTGATTTTGCAAGTCAGACAAACACTCAGTCATATCCATACACATGCTGGGCACTCACGTATACTCACGCATACACACGCAGGTAAAATCATATTTGTATGCATGAGTCAGGGGTCCATTTTCTCATCGACAGCCAGGTGTGACTAGGGAAAGGAAGTTCGGGTTATATAATCCATTTCTCTGCAATTTGGTGGCAGAAGGCAAAGCACAATGATGCCAGCCCACAAGACACCTGATCTGGACTCTTTAAGTCGAATCACCCCAAGAACTTTGAATTTAATTGAAATGTCAACATGAAAAAAATAGAGAGAAGTGAGAAAGTCAGTATAGGCATCTATTTGTCTGTCTGTCTGTCTATTTCTACTGTAGCTACCACAGGGCTGGAATAAATGTGAGCTGTTTTCTAATGATTGAACCCACAGACATCCTCCGAATGCACACACACACACACACACACACACACACACACACACTTTGAGACCATGAACGCTCACTGAATAACCTGAGCGAGACCTTTCTGCTGCAAACACAAACATGTGCACACATACATAAGCTCGCTTGCAAATACACACCCATATAACCACACACAGTGGAAGGCCTGGTTTCCAGCCCCTGTTACAGGAAGCTTCTGCCCTGCTTGAAGTACCTTTGAGCAAGGCATGAGACCAAGCCAGAAATGGGAAATGAGAGAGAGTTTTGTTTCTTGGTGTTAAAGAGGGCTTTCAGGTGTATGGAAGCCTATTTCCGCCACACACAAAAAATATGTATGTATGTATTCATAACTAAAAAATAAATAATATAAGTCATAATTGTGATGTGCTAAATTGTAATTATCTCAATTATGAGAAGTGTCTCATAATTAACGCTTGTTTATTTTTTTATGAGAGATTTTCTCATAATTGCAACTTAGCATCTCATAATTGTCGACTCATAATTAATGTGATATGATATAATATGTCATAATTATTGTTTTTGTGGCAGAAACAGGCTTCCATACAGGTTTTATAACACCCCCTCTGATGGTCATGATAATCAGTGATTGTTAACGCCTAATTGTGATTCAAAACGTGCAAGTTCGCCGTCTCACCAGAATTGAGTTGACATGGTTAATTTCTGTCTGTTTCTGACTGGGAACTGATTTCATCACTGATACATCTGATTGATTTTGTGTTTAGATAATGTCAGCTTGCTAGCTAGCTAACCATCACTGTCTTGTTGTTAACATATCTGATTAGCTAACATATCTAGTAGAAGCTAACGTTAGCAGTGGCTAGTAGTCACATGTTAACATTAACTAAATTAGCCTGCTAGCTAACAGTTTGTTCAAGTTAACTGACCTGACTCTTCTCCTGCTCCAACTCAGAGTGTTTTGGAGTAGAGACTAGGGCTAAATAAAAGACACAGAGTCACAGTAACCTACATTTGGAAACAAATCTACCTTATCAAACTATTCTCTGTTACTAATAACATTGGACATCTCCCTTTTTCTTGTGAAGTTGTTATACATTCAGCTAATATTCTCCAATTGTCCTCTCAAGCGTGACAATTTTTCAGATTCTGTGTCCCTTATTTGGTACCCTTATTTCAGTGAAATGTGAAAATTAATAGGGAGCCCAAAAAAAGCCAATAATGCGTTAAAATATGTAATATAATCAGTTATATGTCATTTCTACTTAAATTATTTCACCCATTTTAAGAACAGAACAACTGCCAATTGGGCTCCAACAATCATTTTCACCATAGGCAAAGATCTGTAAAGAATCCAAAATGACAGAACGAATGTGGACCTCCATGATGAAGCGACAACTGTAAAGCCTATATTAGGAGTACTCGTAGTCCATTGGTTTTTGGACAACGTGTATGGCGTGGCGTGTATGGTTGTGGTCAGGGATGTAGTTAAGGTTTAAGGTTTAAGGTTTTTTTATTGTCATATGCACAAACATTCACAAGAAGCAAAAGTTGGCAATGAAATTCTTATGTCTCTCCGACACCTTACGCTACTGCTAAGGATAATATTAACAGACATAATTAAAAAAAACAAAAAAAACACAAGAGATATAATAGAAAATGTACAAAATATAATAGAAAAAGTACAAAGTTCTAAAGTACAAAGTTATAAGTACAAAGTTATAAATTATAAAGTTATAAAAGTACAAAAATTATAAGTTATAAAGTGTAGCGGGAGTGTAAGGTGACCTGGTTGTAAAGTGGCCTGTTGTGCGTGGGGGGGGGGGCTCAGGTGTGTTTGTTCAAGAGCCTGATGGATTGTGGGAAGAAACTGTCTTTGAATCTGGTGGTGCGAGTCCGGATGCTACGGAGCCGTCTGCCTGAGGGCAGCAGGCAGAACAGCTTGTGGCTGGGGTGGAAAGGATCCTTAAAGATCTAGCGTATGCAGGAGCGAGAGACCATGCGACCGTCACCTATGGCGCATAGGTAGGAAACTTGGCAAGTTTGGCACTTGAAGGTCAAAAATTCACTAGAAGTCGCCAACTAATATCATACACTAATTCGCATATCATTATATTTGCTAGGAGGGATGGGCTACACTGTGCATGGGAAGCACTGTCATCATCAGACCTGTTTAGACCTGTAGTGCCAATGTACGTGCAATGGCATCAGCTGTATCGGTTTGTCACCAAACGCTTTGGGAGTCAACACATTAACATATTGGATTTGTCGCCAGTCGGTGTTGAGAAATAAAGTCGCCAGGGGGCTCTGAAACGTCGCTAAATCTGGCGACAAAGTTGCCAACTTTATATTTACATAAAACAGTTTACCACTTTTTTAGGCCTGGCATAAAACGGTAATATATACATATAAAGGTAAATTCATAGTGTACACATCATGTCAAACTAGTTATATGAGGACAGGGGAAAATACATACTAATACAAACTAATGCTTGTGTAATTTTTGTTTATACTGGTGGTTGTTTACCTTATTGTGATATAATAAGGTATTTACCACTACATCACTTGCCACAGTGTATTCCCAAAGCTACAGTTGCAATAAATACTCCAAATGGTGGGAGAAGATGCAGTAATGCCAGACTAATGTTCAAATTATTGTTTTTTTGTGCTGGCTGAAGCTTTTGAATAAAATGAACTAATTTTAACACTATTATGGCATTACAGGCATTACATTGTCTGCCAGCCTATGCCAGCCAATCTCTACAGGACTGGCCAGCAATGGTATTTGTTGTCTACTCTATAGAGCCAAGAAAACCCACAGAGGTTTAGATTCTAACTCATTCTATATTTAGTCTACATTTAGGAAACCTATATGCCTGTATGTCCATTTCTCTCCCTTACTTTTTGTGAGACTGAAAATTAGTTTAGATTACTTTATTAAAATGATTATGGCAATAAAAAACATCAATTAAACAGTTTACTGTAAATTCACGCCAGTAGTACTGTACATTCATACCAGTGGTAGTAGTACTAAAAGTAGTAGTAGTAAGAGTAGTAGTAGTAACATTTGTAGTGGTAGAGCTAGGTTTCCTATTTCCATTAAAACCATTAAATCTCGAGAAATTAAGATATGAATATCTCTTTCTCTGTGCATCACTTTACAAATCATCATGTCACCTTCTGGTCGCATTCAAACTGTGAGAAAAGACCTCTCCAGAGCATGGACCATACTGAATTAAAGATGACGGTGATTCAATTTCCATACTAAAACAATCATTATAATTACTTTGCAGGCTGCCACTGATGAAATATAGTTCTCACAAGGTTTTATTGCAACAGGCTTTATTGCGGGTTCGAGTTTATGGCCTTATCTGTTCAAAACGTAAAGTTCTGGTGAAGGCAATGCAGTTCTTCATTCACAAGAGATAATTTTGCATTCTTCAAAGGGGAAATGTGTCACGCCCTCCACCTCTGCGTCCTAGGTTTCTCCCTGTTTGTCTCTGTCTGTGTGTGTGTGTGTTGGCGGGCGTGACTCCAGTTTCCGGCTCCTCCCATCATCATCTACTCATCCCGATCACCTGCTCTACCCCACACACCTGCCATCCATCAATCCATCAGCACCAGTATAAGAACCCCGGCTTTCCATCCACTCATCGCCAGATTGTTGTTTGTACTGCCCCGTCAGTCTTGTTCTCGGCTGCTTTGAAGAGTATTTTCAGAGTTCTTTTTTCGCCTTACTAATCCTGATTATTCTCCTACCCAGATCCAGCCTCCTTCCCTGGTCCCCTGC